>JAWLRI010000978.1:42201-97540 GCA_034781795.1 Crypturellus tataupa
GGGGGTTGGACTAGATGACCTCTAGAGGTCCCTTCCAACCTTAGGCATTCTATGATTCTATGATTCTATGATTTTGATATTAATATGCTGTATTAATATAATCTTGTTTACTTTTATACAACAGTCTTGTTTTGCAGTTAGTGTGAAGCACATGGTTGCTATTTCCTGTGATTATGTTTTTCCACCAGGATCTCAGTTCTACTTGGTTCTTTCTCGCCACTTCATGCTTTAATTCTGTACTTGTTTGTATTTCTGACCTTACTTTCTTGCTACACATTATAGGCAGAATACCTCAAACGACACATGAGAGGGCATGGAGCAGCATCTTATGATACACCATGGATGAGAACCTTTAAGAAAGCTAATATGCTAAGTAGTCATGTAAGATAAATTTAAGTGACACAACTGGCAATGCCATTTTCATGCATTTTTCTCTTTCTTGCATATTATCTTTATAACTACACGTCATAAAAGATTTTGTGATGCCGCAGCTGCGCTGTATCTTTTTGTGTCAAAGATGTTCAATGTAGCAACATTTGTGAGACTGCTTGTTTTTATATGACCTTTTTTTCCTATGGAAAGACAGTGCATGGGAATTCTGTGGGTGGGAATCTGTTCCAAAAACAGCACAGGAAACTGGAAATTTTATTTTGGCCTTCAGTGTGGCCTTGGAGCTTGCCATGCTTTTGATTCCAAGTTCTCTATGCACTCCTACAGCATTAAAACTGACGTCTTTCACATGAAGATACCAAAAGCAACCCAATAAGCTTGACGTTTGGAAATATATACTTTGGTATGACAAGCCTTAAACAAGGGTGCAGGTCATTTTCAGAGAACATTCATACCTTCTGCCAGATACTTGTACTAGAATTTCCAGCTTTTCTGTTCACATTGTGCTGGGGTGGCATAGTGGAAGCACAGTGTATGAGTACATTGGTCTGAGATCATCAGTCTGCCCTATAGTGATTTAAGGGCAATGTTTTCCTTTATTTCTTCCTATCCCCAAAGCTATGCAAATCAGAGAAACTATGGCTACATAGCAGTTTCTGAAGGAGCAATAGACAGATTTGTGCCATTTCTGTCTTGCACATGTATTTCCACATGAAAAAAGGACTATATCGTTTCTCTGTGTCTAGTCATGACTTCTGCATGCAACTGTTGCATGTTTGAATGCAGACTGCTATATTTGTCAAGAAATACTTTTTCAGTGAATCCAGGGACTTTTAAACTGGTACCTTGTCCAGAGAAATAAAGTACAAGAAAAGAAGAAATGGTATTCATTCTCATTTAGTGATAATGAACTCTACCTTCTCTTTTTCTGGTGCTAACCGGTTCTCCTCTTAGTACTCTAAGCATGCTTGGGTAAAATTATGAAGATTTTGATAGAAAATTAGTTGTTAGACAATATGGTATAATGTTTTTAACTTTTTTTTTCTTGGCATTTCCTCTCAGGCTAGCAACATCTTTTGTCTTTATACAATGTTATGTCTCGTTCATTTACCTGTTTTGGGTTGTGTCTTGTCGGTCTGCAATGCTTGCTTTTAATTTTGTACAGATCTTTTGATAATGTTTCTTCTGGGTTTTAAAAAAGTGAATTCTTTGGCATGATGATCTGATCTTGATCTTACACTCGCATAACTTCACAGATACTAGCTAATTTATTTTTAATTTTATTTTTGTGAACTTAGCATCAGTACTGATTCTTTTTATGTCAGAAATGTTTAATATTAATTGTTTACTAAGCAGTTACGTAACTTCTAGATTTGACTGCTTCAGTACATGTTTTATTTTATCTGACTCTTGGCATGTTTTGCAAAACAAAAGAGGGATAGTGCTGAATAGCACAAGGAGTATGGTACTGTATAGACAGGAGTGTGCCAATGGATTCAAAAGTGTAAGGTCTGTAGAATGATTTAACTCTGCATTCAAGCATGGTAGCATGGTTCTGTTGTTCCTCAATTTAATTCTTCGGTTCTTCAGTATGTTTTGTTTCAATTTTAATATAAATATGGTTGGGAAATTAATTTTTACTGAAGAACTAATCATATTCTTTTCAGCCACAGTCTTACATTATTTGCCTGCTTTTTAAAAATATTATTTTGATCCTGAACAAGACCAGAGTCTTTTAGAAAGACTGATGGCAGTTGTTGAGTTCTTGTTCTTTAGGCCAGGGGTGAAGACTACCAGTTTTGTAAGGTAAAGCACCTCCAAGGAGATGTTTATTGGGAAGTGGAAAGAGATGTCATTACCTCACCTCTTTCCATAACAGTTGGAATACTACTACAGGGGAGATGTGAGGGGAAAAAAAAAAAAAAAAAAACTTCAGAATTTTTATCCTGAAAAATCCCCTCTTATTCTGCAGGTTTGCAAGAAACATTGAGGAATTAAACTTTGGCTGTAGCTGAACCTTCGGCTGCAACCGTAACACTGAAGCAGTGTAATGGAACTAGACATGCTGGATGAGGGACCTCATTTATCAGTCATTAGCAAAACTCCCATTCCTATAAATGTTTCTGTGCCTCCAATCCATGTCTCCTGAAATTTCCTGACTTACAATTGCATTTGTGGTTTATCTTGATGATGTCAGTCTGGTGTGGTTTGGAAGCATTATTGAGCCTCTTGTGTAACCTAATTCCTAATAATTAATTGTATTATTATTCCATGTGTGAACATTACCATCTTTATTTCCGCTTTATACAGAATACAATATGTATGCGGCAATATATATAAAAGCATTTGGTATGTTTTCTGTCTTTAATGCTTATATGTCTTAAGTTAGTTTTGTGTAAGAGATGTGTAAAATTTTCTTTTCAATGCTCTTTATGTTTGTGTCAGTTTGTCTCTGCAAATTACAGTAACCTCTTATATATGCACAATTCTCATCAAATGAAAAATCTTCATGGTTCAGTGTCAGAGTATTTTGCCAAAACAATTCTCTTCACTATGCCTGCTACTATATTTGCAATGAAGAGATGCTATCTGTTCACTGAATGAAAAATTGTAAGTGGTATTTTGTTCCCATTTCTTTCCATATCAGGAGATCTTTAAAATAGGTTTTATTCCAATGGATGCCCTCAAGTTGCTGCCTCTTTGTTCCTCTGCTTACTATCAGCATGCCTTCTGCAAGCAAACAAGATTTCTTTGCCTTCTGCAAGCGAACAAGCTAATGCTCAAGAGTAGTACTTGATTGTAATACTTGATTCATCTTTGAATTTAGGTTAAATACAAAGAGAATTTCTCCAAAGAGAAAGGTAAAAAGCCGAAGTATGATTTAAAGGAGGCTAAAATCTACAAGACCATGAAAGACGCTCACAACATGGCTAGTGAGGTATGTCTGCTTATACATTTCCTACAGGGAAGTTAAAAACTTCAGGTTTTGTTACTGAAGGCTTTCTTTATGTTATTAATACATTAGATATCCCAGGATTTATTAAAAATATTTCCTAATATTGTTTGCCCTTTCTTACCTGCAGGTGAAATATAAGGCAGATTTAAAGAAACTTCATAAGCCTGTTACGGACATGTCCGAATCGCTGATCATGAGCCACGTTCTGAACACAAGCCAGCTCGCCAGTGCTGTAAGCTCCTCTGCTAACCATAGATCTGTTTGCTTTCTCCATTCTTACTGATTCAGTTCTGAGCTGATATCTGCTAACTGTTTCTGTAACAACTACTCCCTCTCTTACTGTTCCTGGGACATCACCTGGTAGTGATCTCTTCCTCTACTTTCTAATGAGTACTTCCTAGTCAACTAGCAATTTTGTCACATTTGTCCTCTGGGCAGTGAAAACTTTATTAGTTGTACCACTGCTAATATTTTAAATTTTCTAATCATTTTTAATAGAATCATTCTTTATTACTTTTTAACTGATTGCATCTCACTAACAAGTAGTGTTTTTTCACATTTTTTTTTTCTTTTTTCTTTACTGATTACTATGATTTAAAACCTTTTTTCGTGTTTTTATTTTTTTTATATTTAACACCCCCCTTGTTATAGTAGTACATAATTATGCCTAACAAAATATTTGGTGATTTTATTGAGAAAAGGCAAAAGTCATTGTTTGACAAACTTATTCATGTTTCTATTGTGTTTTCTTTTTCCTATATTTTTTAATCCTGGTTTTGAAAAATCTTTGCTGCATTTGAAATGATCTTAAAAAAAAGTTTTCACTCACGCATTTAGAAAGAGTTTCTCAAGACTTTCTCATTTTGGGGGTTAAACTTATTTTGATTTGTTTTTTTGTTTTTGTTTTTGCTTTTTTTTAATTTCTAATTTCTCTTTAATGATCCATTGAAATGTTGCATTGATTGGACCTAAGAAGCAGATTTTCTGAGTTTTTTTTTTATTGAGATGATTTTTGACACCTTCCCTTCAGTACCAGTACAAGAAGCAATATGAGAAGAGTAAGGGTCACTACCATATGGTGCCAGATAATCTTGAACAGGTTCATCTAAGGGAGGCAACAGAACTACAGAGCCAAGTAAGTTGGTCACATTTCTCACTAACCTCACTTATTCGATACCAAGTCTCCAAACCAGAAGTCATGCTAGCAGATTATACAATATATAACCCACTTTATAAGCCCACTTTATAAGCACTCTAAACTAAGAAAACAGAACTTAGGGGAGAAATATTTGTTTATTTGCTCTTAGAGAACACATACAAAATATCTGTATGATTTTCACATTCTGAAGTAGGTTGTGAAGTTATTTATTTTTGCTGTAGCTAAATGTTTTTGCATTGTGTAATGCATTGTATAATGTGTGATTTATACATTGTATACATTGTATAAATCACGATGATTTAATCTGTAGAAAAAAAGGACAGATAATCACAGAAAGTAGAGACTGAAAAAAGTGGAAATATGTCTGACTGTATTTCTGATTTTTTTACTCATCCTCTTCACAAGTGATAGAAATAACATTGCTACTGCTACCATGATAATCCAAATTACTCTAACTGCTCTAATAATCCAAAACATTACCTCCTGTTAGATGTGTCTACTATTATTTTTCTCCTCTGGATTACAGCAAATCCATTCCAGAGAAAACAATCCTTTGATTTGGTCTCCACTGGTCTCTTCATTCCAGATATTTAATGACCATACAACAAGAGAAAAAATGTTGCTAGATCACAAAGTGCCATAGTTATTGTTTTGCTGTATGACACAAAAGAGCCAAAAGGTTGCATAGTAAAAGAAAATCAGAAGAAGATCATTAATTAGTTTGTATTTAGTGTAAAACTCACTTGCTGTTCTCCTTTGAGATCTGTATCTCTTCAGCTGAAGACCAAGTTTGTTACCTCATGTAGCAGTCTAAAATTGATTCCCTAAAGGCAGTATGCTCTAACTTGAACTAAGAATATCTTCATCTTGATGGATATTTTATGTCCTGGACACGCATGTGCAGAATTAGGTAACAAGTCTGTGAAAAGCATCCTTTCAAACTCTGCTGCTAAGACTCCAGTGATCCACAGGTGTGTACCTGGCTGAGGTCAGGCAGACTCAGGAGCAGCCTGAGGACCTTCAGGTTAGATTTTTAGGCTTAGATATCTTCCTCCTTGTGATCACTTATTTTCTAAATTTGATCTGACCATGTTAATTCTTTACAACAGGAAATAAATTTGTAGAATTGAGGCCACACACATTTTATTAGGCCTGTCCTCTGATTTTACATTTGACAATAATTGATATGAATCTCAGAAAGATAATTGGTATGAGCAGTTCGTTTTTCACCTGAGATCTGTAACCCCAAGTAGGCTTATACTAGTTGAGGAATTTGTTCTTTGATTATTCAGGAAGGTAACTTTTTCTTTTCTTTTCAGATAAAATACAAAGAAAAGTATGAGAAGGAAAAAGGAAAACCTATGTTGGACTTTGAAACTCCAACATACCTTACTGCAAAAGAGTCTCAGCTCATGCAGAGTGAGGTAAGATTAAAATAATCACTGTGAGACTGAAAAAAATTTAGAAAGGTACTTTTCACACTTAAACTTTCACAGTGATTTAGACAGGCAGTTATACTCTTGTGTATGCTGGTAGACTTTAAAAAAATACTGATACATTAAGTCATATATTTCCTTACGTTAGTTATAAAATGTTACTTTTAAAATTCATGAATTTTTCCTGTGCAACCCTGAAGTATATATGTTCTGTATTTTTTCCTGAAAAAGCTGTAAGTAAATGAAACTAAAACAATATTTTGAGTCTTTAGAAATGTGATTTGAAAGGTATTTCACTTAAGCTCTTGCAACAGAATATATTATGGAAAAGTCCCTGGATTTTTTTTTTAGATATCAGTGTAAGTACTTGGGTTGTTGTTTTCATTGGGCAAAATGAAAACATTTTGAGAAATGCCATTTATTTGAGAAAGCCATTTATTACCTGTTTGTCTCTACTGTCATGGTGTTCGCACAGACCTGTCGTTCTCTTTCCTCAAGAAGTTATCTTGTTTGTTTGAAGTTTTATCTTGTTCTGTCACAGATGAAGACTTATACATGTTGATGTATACACTTGTATAAGGCTCTTAGTCATTATGTTTGAGTGATTCCATTGAATGTTTTCTCTATGTATATAAAGAAGCAAAACCAATACAGAAATGCAGGGTCAGGTTATATTT
Source organism: Crypturellus tataupa (assembly GCA_034781795.1). Classification (NCBI taxonomy): domain Eukaryota; kingdom Metazoa; phylum Chordata; class Aves; order Tinamiformes; family Tinamidae; genus Crypturellus; species Crypturellus tataupa. The sequence continues at coordinate 48,820 of JAWLRI010000978.1, forward strand.
CCACTGGAGCCAATGATCTGTTTCATGGACTTTATTCTTTCAGCTGCCTGCAGCACTGACTATAGCAGATTGTCACTGTGACATTAATACTACTGATCTTTTTCATTCCCCCTACAGTTTTTCACATAACTAAAAGTTAAAATGTAATAAATATTTGCTATTTTGCTTTTTTCTTCTTCTTCTTGCTCTCATTAGAAAGAATATAAGAGGGACTTTGAAGAGTCTATTAAGGGCAGAAACCTTACTGGCTTGGAGATTACACCATCTTTATTACATGTCAAATATGCAACCAAAATAGCAAGCGAGGTAGCAGTTACTCTGTGTTTAATTCCTCTGTCAGATGATTAAATAATTTCACTAATTATCCTTGGCAGCATTTCTTCTTCACACGTTCTTTACCCTAACCATTCACATAGAGCATGTTGACACATTTTTGTGTGGTGATCTAGTTTGTTGTGGACATTTATTTCATTGTTTGTTACCTGTCTTCATATTTACTGTATCCCTTCCTGACATTCGTGAGTCTAACTGGTCCATTGTGGGGTGTGTGTGTGTGTGTGCCTTTTCAATTTACATAGTACAATTCTTACTATCTTGTGTTCTGTTTCTGTAGTTTGTGTATAATCCCATATAATCTTTATTGCTAATTACGGTGTGCAGTACTCTATCTAGTCTGGGTTTGTATTGTTTTTCCTTGTTCTTCTGCAGAAAGAATACAGGAAGGATCTGGAGGAAGGTGTCAAAGGCAAAGGTCTAACAGCCTTAGAAGAGACTCCAGATATGCTAAGAGCAAAGAATGCAACTCAAATCCTAAATGAGGTAGATTGAAAGCTGCTTGGAAAATATCTGAATGGATATAATAGCCTCCCCTTGATAAGTGCACATGACAGTATAACACTAACGTGAACCAATCACTAGAAAATGTTGAGCTTACAAATTGCCTGAACTTGTAGTGAACAATTGCAGGCTGTACAGTAACATTTTATGTCACTGTCAGGAATATAGAGAGAAATCAGGTGTCATAATCAATAGCCAGATCAGTCAAGGGATAAACTAAATCAAGATGGTGTGGCAGCAAGGCTAAGAGTAGGAACTGAAGGTGGCAGTTTGGCAAGCTGAGTGTCCTAGGTCATGGCAGTTACTAACAATTGGTAACCAAAGCTGAGGAGACAAGAAGGAAATGAGAGGTCAGATAGGGAGCCAGTCTGGCTGCTTCTGCAAATGGGAGATATGCTGGTGCAGTGAACTCTCCTCGGGAGCTGTGTATGTAAATGGATGTGCCAGAAACACAGTTGTGCTTGCGGCGATTCCCCTCCCAGGACTGACAAGTGCTAAGCTGCTGTAGCAGCCTGGCGGAGGCTATATTTATGTAATGGACTGGTATAGTAAATATTTTGTAGTGACTGCTTTTGAGGGTTAAGCTTAGCTCATATTTTTGCCAAACTTCATCAAGACGAAAGATGAAGAAGTAACTTTTTAAATCTTACTGATATTATGGCTTATTAATAACATACTCTTTAGGATACATATGCTGATTGACAACATTTTCTACTTACTAATGCTGTCGGTATTCTAGAATTATTCAAAGAGATTTTATTTTTGTTACCACATAAATTTTGTTTTATTACCACAAGGAGACATATTCAGCTTAGTTCAGCAGAGCTTGCTTAGAGAGATATAAATTATACAAGTTTATATAAAACAAGTCTTTTACACCTTAGTGGCTATCATTTCTACCCTAGGGAGAGAGACTGATATAGCTGCTCCATTTACTGCTGCAGGAGTGCAGTTTATTCTTGAGATTTAAGGGATACACTTTTTAATATGTATTTTATACTCTTTCATATATAGTAGGAAAAAATTGTGTTAAAATTATATGTGTTTTCAATTGTGAGTTTATATTAGTATTACTTCCATTTTATGGTGTTGTGAGACTATCTGAAGTTGCCAAGGGATTGCATTCTACTGTTAAAAGTATCTACTTTCTTCATTTGCAGAAAGAGTACAAAAAAGCACTGGAGATGGAAATCAAAGGAAGAGGTCTGACAGAACTGGCTTTAGAGACACCAGATTTTGTGAGAGCAAAGAATGCCACTGACATTGCCAGCCAGGTATGTGCAAATACCTCTTATCTTGTATCTGACTCTTTTATTTATTTTAAAAAAATTCATTAACATTTTTTCTGTGTAAACAAAAATTGTTGTCATATATGTAAGGCAGCTAAATGTGAGCTTTCTCCAACAGATCAAATACAAACAATTGGCAGAAATGGAGAAAGCCAATTACACCAGTGTTGTTGATACTCCAGAGATTATTCATGCCCAGCAGGTCAAGAATCTTTCAAGCCAGGTAACCTGAGTAATGAGAGTTAACCGTTGTTCACATAGGAACACATGAGCAGATAATATTTTTATTAATGTAATGATTTTTTTTTAATTTTGTATCAGAAAAAGTATAAGGAAGATGCAGAAAGGACCATGCCATACTATGTGCCTGTTGTAGACACACCAGAAATGCAGAGAGTCCGTGAGAATCAAAAGAACTTTAGCACAGTATGTATAAATATAATAAACACTATTAAATAGCAAAAATCTGTGACTTTTTTTTTAATTTATTAAGATCTCAATATCACACTTGAATCCCAAATAGGGGATTCTCAATCAAGAGATCTTCTATGTATGCAACAACCTAATTATGTGTTACACAGGCAAACAAAAAGATATAGAGGGTTTAAAAAAAAAAACATTTTGGCTGCAGTGCTTTGACAATTCCTGTGCTAACAATAGAAAATTCTACTTACAAAGGTTGTCCAGTGATGCCAGGGGGATTACCTGCAAGACTGTATTGTCAGTATGAACAATTACAATTACTCCACAGTCTTTCTTGCAATCTTTAGCTTTCAGTGTTGACACTTAATTCTTTTAGGTACCATCTGGCATCTTTCAGATTTCTCAGTGAATTTAATAAAGGATCTCTTATTGCTAGTTTAAGTGAGAATACTGGTAACTGTGCTGCATCACTATTAGTTGTGTTAAAATGAACTCTTTACATGTGTAAATTGTTTGCATTTCTTGTCTTCAAACAAACGAAAAAACACTGAGAGTAAGATTTTATAGCCTAGAATCAACATTTGGTATTTTATTTTTTTAACAGCTTCAGTATCAGTGGGACCTGCAAAATAGTAAAGGAAAAGTCACAGTGGTACAAGACACACCAGAAATACTGCGCGTGAAAGAAAACCAGAAGAATTTCAGCTCGGTATTGTTATTTTTTGGTTTTAATGCTTATTTCAAAAAAAATAGTAAGTTTTATAAAATAATTATTTTAGGCTCTTAACATTGTTAGTGACTAGGTTCTTCACCTGCTTAAATGATTATAAGAACTTTTTCAAACAAAGCTGATTTTATTCTAAGGAGATTGAGATTTACCTCACTTTTGCTGCCTGTTTTTGTCTTTTTATCTTTTTTCCTTCTCTCTGAGAGCCCAATTTGGCTTCTTTCACATGTGCATAGCTTTGAGGTAGTTAAACAGTCGGTCCTGTGTTTACACACAAGTAGCTTTGCTGATATCCACCTTTCTTTTGTCATGTGACTTTGTAGGTAGTGCAGTCTTGCTGTATTGCAGATGTCATATTTCAGTGAGAAGTAAACTGTCTGTCCTAATTTGTTTCGCATTCCATGTTTGGCCATGAAGTGTTGAATGTCTGCTATATTGTTTTGTAACTAATGTCCTTAGCATAGTAAGTACAATAAATTTTTGTAAATTATCAAATAAATTAGAAAAAGAACAAATTAAAACTACAGAAAATGCTATTTTTTCAATCCTAAAGTTAGTCTGCAAATGTATTGTTATTACTAGAAGTATATGATGAGTCCCTTTTTTGCACGTGACACTTACGTAGCAGGACAATCTCCATGTAGGCAAAATAAGCTTGACTGGCCTTACTCAGCAGTGAGTAGAGGTGAACCTCCTTTGCTGGCTTTCAGAGTACACCACTGTGCACATCTCACTGTCTTGGGCCTGTATTCACTCTCTAGAAGAAATAATGTTGTTTTGTGCTTAACATTGTTGTCTTGATTCTAAATATTAAGATTTTATATAAAGAAGATATTGGAACTGGAACTACTATTGAAAAGACACCAGAGATGCAGAGAGTTAAACGAACCCAGGATGCAATTAGCTCGGTACAAAACCATTGGTTTTTAATCCACTTACCAGTGCTAATTCACCTTAAAATAATATAGACTTTCCTCTTTTGTTTTTTTCTCACATGTTGCTAATTGTGGTTTGGCAATAATCTGTCCAGCTAAGGGTTACTTTCTAAGAGTTTTTCCTATTATTATTATTACTTAATATTATTCCTAATGATTAACAATGAATTTGTTATTTAATCCATTTCTAAATCATAATTCTATTTGTCATAATTTTTGTCATAATTTGTCATAATTATAATCCCAAATGTAGTTTAGTTAGCACATTTCTTGTAAAACTTTTATGTTATATAAAACTTTTAATACTCTAAAATTGAAATAAGGAGATAAGTATGTATTATTTTTCCTTTGAAAATTGTATATCTTTGTCATGCTTTTTTGAATGCTCACATTTTAGCATAAAAGATACTAACATTTCAGTTTGTCGTTTCGTGCAGTTTGTTAAAAATGTTCTTGGAAAATGCTATTTTTGTATTATGCTAAAGCAGAAATTAAAATAGTGCTGATATTGAATGTTTCATTGTTTTTAGATGGTGATATACACCATGTTTCATTAGCAAATTGCTTGTATGGGAATACTTTAATAGTAACTGTCTGCTCATGTTGAAGCTAGTGAGATCTTTTCAGCTTCCTTGAAATGACGATAGTGATCTTTATGTATCTACATATGAATCGAGGTGCCTTTTTTATGCTATTAAGCCAAGATTTTTAGAAATAATTTTTCATTGTTAGTATCACAGTTTATTTGGAACACAATGTGAGATATCTCGAAAAGACTCAGCTGTTAGAGATCAGGAGTTGTGCTTGCTGAAATGATGATCCTGGGGAGATGTTAGATACCCAAATTTGGAGCTTCAATTGAAAAATTCTGACTCAACCAAGATTTTCTGTTTTTTTTACTCTGAGCTCAGTTATTGTTAAATTGCTTTGTAAAAATGGGGTAATATTCCTTTTTTAAAAAGAAGAAGGCAAAGAAACTCTTCCTTGCTGCTTTAGATGAACATTCCTGGCTAACTGTCCAGCTGATATCTAGGGAGTCCCGGGTTAGAAGGAGGTAGTTTCCAAAAGCTGGAGGATGAGATTCAGTAGGAAAAATGTCTATCGAGTACCCTGTAAGATGGCCAAAGGTGCTGTGATAGTATTAATAAGTCCTGTAGCTTCCTTATGGGGTTTCTTTCCCTCAGAAGACCTGATTTAGGACCCTAGATTTCAGTGAGTTTGTATCATGTAAATGACCTATGGTTCTTATTCATGTTACTTGCTACCCATATGTCTGTCAACTGTGCTTTAATTTAACCCTTTTATTTTTTTCCAATATCTTTGCATTTGTAGATTAAGTACAAGGAGAGTATTGGAAAAGGAACTCCAATTCCTGATCTCCCAGAAGTGAAGCGTGTCAAGGAGACCCAGAAGCACATCAGCTCGGTAGTGGCATATCTTTTTTTATTTACTTGTTTGAATTACTCAGCTATATCTTCTTGCTTCCACTTCTAGAAAATCTCTTATGTTTTTTTAATGGTGGTGTCGTTTTTATCCAGGGCTTGGAAAGAGAAAATTCTTGCAGAACTTAAGTTTTAATCTTAGCTTGTGTTCAAAACTCTGAACAGAGAACAGAGCTCTTAAATCTCTAGATATAGAGGAGGTTCAAGTAAATGAATGTCCAGTGTTTTCATATTGGTTTGGTTGTTAACACTGCAGCAAAGCCCTGGAAATGTTAACTGCCAGAGGAATAATACAATTAAATTTTCTAAAGTGAAGAGCAGAAGATACAATCTTTCACCCTACACAGCATAGTATTGAATTGTATAACCTATTTTAATGAAATGATCCATTGAATTGAATATGTTAAAAAGGCCTATCAAGAATTTGGTAAGTTGATGACTGCACTTCAAAAAAATGTGGTCAAATACATAATGCACATATTAAATAGAATTGCAGATTATTACCTGTGTTGCACATATTTACCTGTAAACCAGGTGGAATACCTATCCAAAAAGTACTGTAACTGAGTTCTTGTGGAAGGGTTATTATCTTCTCACCTTTCTGGGTGCTTGTATTCTGCAGGTATTGTACAAAGAGGACCTAGGGACAGGTATCCCAACACCAGTCACTCCAGAAATAGAGAGAGTCAAACGCAATCAAGAACAGATTAGCTCGGTATTAAAAACAAACAAACAAACAAACTTATTTTTGCTTAATAACATCCTAACATATTTTCTGGTTTTCTTCAGTGGTTTAGAATCTCACAGTGCACCTTTTTTTCTCTCTGGCAGTATTTTTAACTAATTTGTTCTGCCTTTTTTGTGCTTTAATTTTTTGGGGTGATTTACAACTTTATGTGCATTTCTTTTGAGAATCCAAACTGGAGGTAAGCTGTGAAATTAACATGGTGCTTCTTTCCATGGTGGTTTTTCTTAACCCATTTTTCTTATGTATTTTTGTTCCTATATTTACAGAATAATTAACCACAAGCCATTTCCTTAATATTCAGTTCTAGAACAAGTGTGAAATTAATAATTAAAAAAAAAAGGATCCTAACAGAAACATAGTTTACAAAACAGTCAGATTTAATGGTTTTGCCTGTGTTGAGCATTTTTTTTCTGGAAAATTTGTTGTACCTCACAGGTGCTATACAAAGAGGGCTTAGGGACTGGCACCCCAACACCGGTCACTCCAGAGATGGAGCGAGTCAAACGCAATCAAGAGAACATTAGCTCGGTACTGCTAAATAAAACGAAAATTACTTCTTCGAATCACTTCTGTTTAACTTTTTCATAATATATTTTTTAATTCTTTGTTGAACTTTAAACAATCCTTTCTTAATCAAATCACTAAAAGCTTGTTAGTATTCTTATATTTTTTTCACCTAAGTCTAATCTAATTGTTCTAGCTGTGAAATTTTAGCTTCATTTACTTAAAGCAGTTAAGCAGTTCCTTTTTCTCCCCCACTGAACTAATAATATTGCAAGTGAATCTCACTCTCCTCCTCAGTAACATAGTTGGTCCTTCTAACAGTCTTCAGACTCGCCATTCTGATGCAGTGCACACACAATCATGAACTCCTAACAATTCTTGGAGAAAAGCAATTTAATGCGACTGGTGTGCTATCCCTTTTCTTGATTTTGTTATGTTGGATGCTTTCTTCTATCCTACAGGTGTTTGTAAAGAAAATGTGGGCAGTGCCCCCAGATCTCTGTCATACCAAAGATGAAAAATTCATAATTAAGGAAATTACTGTAGCAATGAGTTTCTCTCCAGACTTGTTGCTGCTCCAGACACCTTCCATTTAAATCACCATGTACAATTATTCCAAGTGTTTTAAGCCATAAATTAATTATTTCTAGTTTAATTGGAGCAACCTAGGACCAGTTTTGATTCACTCTGACCTAATTGACATAACTGATGTGAAATCCAGTCTTGATTTAAGGTTGCTATGCCAGTGCAGAAAAGGCACCTATAGTTAGTTGTCCCTAAGAGGATCACGGCTCTCTCCAACATTGGTGAGCTTATTTAGAAACCTTAGAGGGAAAGGTGCTTATTTAAGGTGCTTTTTTAACCTCCTCTGGAGGAAAGGACAAATGCAAAAGAATTTCCAGGTAACTCAAAATATGCTTTCAGAAAAAAACACCCTTAAAATTCTTTTTGATATTACTTAGGTGTACCCAGATGAGATGATAACAAAACCAGTTAGCAGAGTCTTTATTTTGGAGAGCCTTGGAACAGGGCTGACAGAATTATATTGTTCCTACTTTAAAGTTTCACAGTATTAAGTTACTTTCCCTCTGTCTCTTTCCCTCTCCCCCATCCTGCTTTTTTTTTTTTCTTTTTCTTTTCTTTTTCCTTTTTTTTTTTTTTTTATACTTTTTTTTTGCTTTTTTTTAAACCTCCTGCTGCCACACAGGTGTTGTACAAAGAGGGGCTGGGGCTTGGCACTCCAGTACCTATAACCCCTGAGATGGAGAGAGTCAAACGCAATCAAGAAAACTTTAGCTTGGTACCTTTTTGTAATCTAAGAAAAAAAGTTCTCTATAACTTAATTTCAGATGAGCTTTTTAACATTTGTACATGTTTCTAATTAACATATAAACATACAAGCGTTCCTTTTCCACTGTTGGATTTTTCAGCAATTTTTTTAGTTATATCTTATATGGTTATTTTTTAAAGTTTTTTTTATAATCATAACACTTAAAACTTCATATACCTTAATTCTTAAAGTTACTTTTGCTTTTGTAAAATTTAAAGCTTATTCTATCTTTTAAAATTAACACCATTTAAAATTTGCTTTACTTCACTCCTCTAGTGCTTTGTTATTCGATTGGGGCATATCTAAGAATTGAGTTATGGTATAGAAGAGTCTCAGAATGCGTCCCCTGGATTTATCACCACTGTTAACTGTTTTGTATTTCCTAATTTTTCCCGCTTTCTAACGGATTTGATAGGCATTATAGTTATATACAAGTTGCCTCTCTAAAATGAATTTTTTCCTTCTTAATTTTTTTTTAACGCTCCATTTGTTACATAGGTGTTGTACAAAGAGGATGTGGGGACAGGGACCCCAACACCTATCACTCCTGAGATTGAAAGAGTCAAACGCAATCAAGAACACTTTAGCTCGGTATTTTTTTAATTTGAAAAATGCAAATTCCCTTTTTGATCTAATTGAAAATAATTTTAACAGCAAAAAATGTGCTCCTGTGGTTCCTTATAATCGACTCAAAAAATATTCCTATTCCCTTTGTTTTGACATTTTTCCTCCATAATTGTTACTTATATTATTCTTCCTCCATTGTTTTGATTATATCACCTTTATAATAATAACTTCTAGATCTCCTTCCCTTTTGACTCTAAATATCTTTTTTTATTATTATTATTATTGAATAATATCCTTTATTTCCTTGTGTTAATCACATTGTTCCTTGGTTTTGTTTCCTTTGTTTTTTTTTTCCCCTGGATTTAGTCCATATGTAAATCTAACTGACCTCATACCAATCTGTGGAAATGCCTTCAGCATAACAGCTTTAATATATTTCAGTATAATGTTATGGAATAGATGAAAAAAATGAGCCTATTTGTTGTTTCTGTTATGTATTTGATACCTTCTTCCTTTAGGAATTCTTTAACTATATTTTGTTGCACAAAGAAAGTGTCCCAGATTCCTAGCTGGGCTGAACTGGTCTAGATTCAGTAGGAGTACAGGCTTGCAGGGAATTGAATGAGCAATGACAGTGTTTTCCTCAGTGAGAGGAACCTTTTACAGAAAGTATAAAAGCAGTAATAACTGTAATTTGTCAGGTACCATTTTCATACATACACCTTTATTATGAGCTCATTTGCCTGTCCTTCCTGCAATAAGCAAGTAGGATTCTGCAATATTCAAGTCTGAACCATAAGCAACATTTTACTCAGTGAATGGATGACTCTCTTAGTGAGGGAATATGCAGAAAATCTTTTAGGAAGAAGGAAAAGGACTCAGGTACTGTCAAGAAAAAGATCACCCTACTTTTCACTATTGGTGGAAAGATAGTAATATAGTTTGTTGTATTTTATGTAACACTTTAATCATAGGAGCAAGCAGTTTTTAATGTGTATGTTTAGGAGCACATAATTATTAATTAGAGAAGATGTTCTAGTGTTTGAGTAGAAGTCATTGCAGTGTCAGAGTGTTTAATATTATCTTCATAGATTTAGGTTTTTTCTCCTGCTGTTTCTGTTCAGGGCAGGTCTGAAAAAAATCTCTTATGTTTAGTTTGTTCAGTTCAGCAAACTGAGCGATACTGCTGTTTCCTTGTTCATTTTTCTTATTGTTTTTAACATAGCTGTATTGCCCCATAGGTGTTATACAAGGAGGGTCTGGGGACAGGGACCCCAACACCAGTCACTCCTGAGATTGAGAGAGTCAAACGCAATCAAGAAAACTTTAGCTCGGTATTTTTTCTACATGAAAAACATCAATTTCCCTTTTTGATCTATTTGAAAATAATTTTAACACTCTGAAATTACTCTTCCATTTCCTTATAATCAACTCGCACAAAAAAATATTCCTATTCCCTTTATTTTGTCTTTTTTCCTCCATAATTATTACTTACATCATTCTTGCTTCACTGTTTTGATTATATCACCCTTACAATAATAACTTACAGATTTATCTTCTTTTGACTCCCTTTATAATTTTTTCTTAGTTTTTGAATAATATCCATTTTTTCCTGTTGTTAATACAATCAGTCTTGGGTTTTTTAGTTTTTTTATTTATTTATTTTTATTCCTGATTTTAGTATGTAAGAAAACTAAACTATAAATGGCCTGATACCAATCTGTGGAAATACCGTGCTCTAATATGCACAAGTGTAACCTGCTGTGGTATTTATGGAGTGATGAAACAGAGCCTAATTGTTTCTTCCTCTTACCTTGTATATGATAACTCCTTTCTTTAGGAATTCTTTAGCTATATATTGGTGCACAAAGGTCGTGTGTTATGTGTAACTTGAGAAGCACTTAGTGAAGTAGAGGAGATATGCTAGATTTCTTCGAGAAATTGTTGCAATATCGCAGATTAACTTTATTTGATTTTTCCTTGTTTGGTTGGTTGGTTCAGAGCAGCGGGTGCATTCTGTGCTTCTCAGCAAGCTGAGGGGCACTTCTGTTTGCTTGTTCGTTCTTTAACATCGCCGTGTTGCCCTACAGGTGTTGTACAAAGAGGATCTGGGGACAGGAACCCCAATACCTGTCACTCCTGAGCTTGAGAGAGTCAAACGCAATCAAGAACACATTAGCTCGGTATTTTGTGGAGGACAACAAAATCCCATTTAACTCCACTTAAATTGTACTTTTTAACCTTTATTAAAAAAGAAGTGGTCTGGTCATTACCTTATTCCGGTCCTTACTCCATATAATCAACTTATAAAAATATCCTGTTTTCCTTCATCATGCTTCCCTTCTTCATAAATACCCCTACCTCTTCTTCATGATTACTTATTTAATCCTATATATCTTTAACCATTTTGCTCTGTGTCCCAACCCCCTTTTCTGTATTTTTTTTAAATCCTTCCATTTTCTGTTTTAATGCTCTTATAGAAGAGTGTGGGTCTGACTTTCCAGCAGGCTACCGTGGTAGTCTCCCATCCAGCATGAAAATATAATATATTCGTTTGCCTTGTTCTGTACCTTCTAAACGGAACCATAGTCCTGTTTGCCTTCAGAACCCAATGGGTGCCATCCCGTCTGCTTTGCTTTTAGTGCACAGTAGAGCAGGTTGAGATGCAGGAGAGCCAATATTTTAAGACCCAAGAGACTTCAAGTTGGATGTAATTATAACTGAATTCTGATTTTCTCTTACTTTTGATGCTTCCTTGTTACTATGCAGGTGTTGTACAAAGAGAACGTGGGGACTGGCACCCCCATTCCAGTCACTCCAGAGATGGAGAGGGTCAAACACAATCAAGAAATCTGTAGCTCGGTACTTTACCAAGGAAAAAAGTTCCCTTTAACTCTTTAAATGAATATTTTAACAGTTTTTATATATTAATGCTTTAACACTTTTCCAGAATAATGCCCACTGTAGGTCTAAGGCAGCTTAAATAAATGATTTCTTCTTACTCATGTTTTACACAATCTCTTTAACTTTTTGCAGTTTAACTGTCTTTTTGGAAACTTATTTTAATGCCCTAATCCTAAGAAGTTTTAACGAGCACCCTTAATTGTCTTTCAAATGCTGATTTTTTTATTGTTATAGACTTTATATTCATAGCATCCTCAAATCTCGTAATAGTTTTCTTTTGCGGTTTTTGTGTATGTAGTACTTACACTATTAAAAGAGTGATCTTATAGTTAAAATGAAAGCTAAACCTTACAACTCTAGTGAAATATTGCTAGGTACCTTTTTTTTAAAAAATATGTATATATTTATATGTAATACTTAGGCCCTGTGAAATTAAATACAAGCAAAAAATACCTAAGGCTTCAGATTTGTCTACAACTGCCTTTTTATTTATTGCTGCTCTCTTTGGATCATTTCTTATGTTCATAGGTGTTATACAAAGAAAACATAGGGCAAGCAACCCCAACACCCGTCACTCCTGAGATGGAAAGAGTCAAACGCAATCAAGAAATAATTAGCTCGGTATATTGAACAGAAAACCAGGTCTTCAAAGCTGAAGTGTTAAACATAACTGTTCTAATAATCATAATAATCATTTAAAACATAGCAGTTTTTTATAACCTCTTGCTTTCTAACTTTAGAAAACAAAATGGCTACTTAGCATAACCCCCTACATTTTGTGCTTATACAGAAATTGTATATCTTGTGTTTTAACACTATTTTCTTAGAACTAGTTTTGATCTTTTTCTTCAGTAGACATCTTTTCTTTGCATCTTTTCTTTGCACTTTTTTTTAACTCTTTCTCACTACTATTTTGCAGTAGTATTGGGTCCATTTCTGCATCTTAGTATAACCATGGTAGTGCCCCTGTTGCTGCACTGGACCCAAATCTAACCTTTTCTAAACATCAGAATTCAGAACCTTTCTTGTGTGTGTGCTTTTGGTTTTGCTTTTGATTTTGGTTCTTGTTCTTGTTTTTTTTTTTTTTTTTTTTTTTTTTTTTTCTTGATGGTGATGCCTTTTTAATGATATTTGGATACTCCTTTGTATCCTTTAGGTTTTGTACAAAGAAAATGTGGGGAAAGTGACCCCAACACCAATCACTCCAGAGATGGAGAGAGTCAAACGCAATCAAGAAATCATTAGCTCGGTACCTTAAAAATAGTTGTTTTCCCCCTCACACTTAATCCTATGTTTTAATGAAGTAACATTCTAACAAATTACTGAAAAATGATTTTAAAAATAGATACACCTGTGTTTTTTTGCAAATTAATCTCTCCTCCTCTAAAATATACCTAGTTTAGGTGTTAACCTCCTGCTCTGGAGATGAAAGCCTGTCCTGCAGCCCCCTTCCTTCTGCGCAGGGCTCTATCCAGCCAGGACAGCCAAGCTCTCCGTGCACTGCAGAGCCACAAATGCAGCTCTAGATTTCCCTGGGCAGTGTTGCAGTTTTCATTGGCTTTTCAGCAAACTGGGTAGAACGTTTAAAAAAAAAAAAAAAAAAAAAGAGCCCTCAAACCATCCAAACCAAAGCAAAGACAGGAGGTCGTGTGGATGGGGACAGCTGTGTGCCATGAGGGTGCGATGAGCTGTGCCGGCCTCTCACTCCAGCAGCTCTCAGGCCCTTCCCTGACCCTGCCCATGGGACGCAGAAGCTGAGCAGCAGTTTCTCAGCCGCCTCCTGCCCTGTTTAAAGTTATACCTGGGCAGGTAGTTTCTCAGCAAGGCAAAAGAAGCACTTCCGAAATAGCTCTCCAGGGTCACTGGCCACTTCCCAGGGTTTTATGGAGCCTGGTACCTGTAGCTGGATAGAGCCCTTTTTTGTTAATTGAAAAAAAATTCTTTTAACAGGCTTTTCTTTTGCAGTTTATTTTTCTTACTCTTCCTTACACCATTAGCCGCTTGCCTTTTGTGCAGTGCTGCATACCATAATCCTTCATGGTCTTTTTTTTTTTTTTGGAACTTGATAACTAAGAAATAATTTATGTTTAAATAATTTTGATATATGTATTTTAAAGAAACTGGATACATCTTTTGTATCCCACAGGTGTTGTACAAAGAAAACTTGGGGCGAGCAACCCCCACCCCTATCACTCCAGAGATGGAGAGAGTCAAACGCAATCAAGAACACATTAGCTCGGTATTGTCTGGAGGACATAAAATGGGATTTGATAGATATGATAGATCTTTTTTTCTTTCCTTCTTTCTTTCCTCTTTTCTTTCTTTCTTTTTTTTTTAAAGAACATCTGCCTTTTTTTTTCTTAAACCTTTTATTTTTTTCCCCTGAAATTTAAAAATTCATTATTTAAAATCACACTACTTGAAAGAATCTTTTACTTTGTTGATTATTAACTTTTATGTTAACTTTATGTTTTTCCTCTGATTTTTTTTTCTTTGTTTTCTCTCCTAATGAATGCTGTTTACTCTAAAAACAGTAACACTCAGATACTCAGTTTCCATGTTTGTGACTGTGGGTTACTTTGTGATCTGTAGGTTGTGTACAAGGAAGGCCTAGGGAAGGCAACCCCAACTCCGGTCACTCCAGAGATGGAGAGAGTCAAACGCAATCAAGAACACATTAGCTCGGTACTGAAAGAGGAAAGACAATCACTTTATATTAAGAAAAATAATCACTTGGAAAAAAACACACCCTTCTAATTCAACCTTACTTTATCAGTTTCCCTTATTTTTACTTATTTTTCCTTTCTATTTTCACCTTTTCCTCTAGCAAATAACTCTTTAACTGCTTTGTTTCTGAGATCTTTTCCATCCCTTGCAGTGATGAGTAACAACAACGCCGTGAACAGTGCGAGCTCTGAGCAGTTCCAGCCTTCATTTGTGGACTCTCTTTTTGTGCACTCCAGGTATTGTACAAAGAACATCTGGCAAAAGGGACTCCCACACCAATGACTCCAGAGATGGAGAGGGCCAAACGTAATCAAGAGAACATTAGCTCGGTACGTCCTATTGAACCAATAAATGAGTGCACTAACCAATAATGTTTCTACTTTTGAAAATGTGGATTATTTTCCTTACTCTGTTTGAAATAACTGTGCAAATATTGACATTAGGTCCTCATATTAGTTTGAAGTATAAACTCCTTTAATAATTGCTTTTTAAAATCCTATTGCAGTTGGCTATTCCCGTGTAATTAGTTGTCCTATTTTTTTTATCTTATAGCAAAAAATGAATTTCAAATTGAAAGTATTTTCTGTGATTAGTGAACTATGTGGACTGAGTTGTAATATGTGCATTCTTCAGTAACAGAATATTGTTTTAGGTGCTGACAGTATCCTTCATTTTAGGTAAAGGATGCCAAACCTGGAACCTTCCTCCCTTGGCACCAAGTCTTTGCTAACTTTTTGCTGCAGGTGTAAAAGTTCTGTCATGCCCCTTTCTGTCAATGTTCCTGTCCATAACATAATTAATGACTCCTGTGATAAATACAGGCTGCATTTGCAAACAGGTGGTTACAGGAGCATTCCAGCGATGCTATCAAGAAGCCCTGCAAAACCAGCAAAAATTGTAATAATGTGATGATGAATTTTCTGTTTTACACTGATAACGTCACTAAAGTCAGTGAGTTGCATGTCAAATGTATGAAAATTTTACCTCTACTGCATTACCTCTCACTGCTATTATAAGGTGGAAAAAAGGTAAAGATCTTTTAGTTAAGAAGAAGGAAGGTTTGGAATCAAGTCTTGTGCAGTCCTTGTTTCATAATTATGAAAAATACTGCTTTACATTCTGACATTATTCACTAACACAGGTGCTTCTTTTTCTTCCATGACAGGTTCTTTATTCTGATAGTTTCCGAAAACAAGTACAAGGCAAAGCTGCCTATGTCCTGGATACACCTGAGATGCGGCGTGTACGAGAGACCCAGAAACACATCTCCACGGTAAGGATAGATAGATATATTTTTAACTTGCAAAAATGTGGAATAAAAATGTAACCTTAGTCCTGAGACATACCAGAAATTCCAGCTCAGAGATGGTGCACGTATAGCAACTTTGGATGCCCAATTTTTCAAATGATAAAGGTAAAAGAGACTTTGCAAGAAAGGAGTGTTTGGGATGAGGCTCTCTGCCTCTCATTGTTCCTTGGATCAGAGGAAGCAGAAGTTGAGAACTGCTGTTCACACCTCTACTAGAAATTCACTTGTGGTAAGCAATAAAAACAACTATTTATCTAGGCTATCGGTGGAACAGAAATTTCTTTTAAATTTTCAGGTGAAATACCACGAAGATTTTGAGAAAAACAAAGGTAGTTTCACACCTGTAGTTACTGACCCCATTACAGAACGTGTGAAAAAGAACATGCAGGACTTCAGTGACATCAGCTATAGAGGCATTCAAAGAAGAGTAGTAGAAATGGAACGAAAACGTGTGGACCAGGATCAAGAGAATTTCACGGGTAAGCAGCAGACAGGTTTTGTAAGGACTGGAGTCTTTCCCTTATGCAAAACACAAGCTAACCTTGATGCTTTGTCTTAAAGTTATTTTCAAGCTCTGACTCAATATCAATTCAAACTTAATACTTGGAGATGAAGTTTTTATCAAATAAAATGCTGCATCTGTTCTCAAGTAGCAGCTATCAGCCTGCAGCAGTCGGGTGCTGCAGAGCTGGTCGTGCCCCAAGCTTCCCCTAGAAACCCTTCTTTCTCTTGCAGATCTTCGTGTGTGGCGCACTAATCCTGGCTCTGTCTTTGACTATGACCCAGCAGAAGACAACATTCAGTCCAGAAGCTTACACATGATCTCAGGTTTGTTTCTCAGTCCGTAGCATTTATGGAAAAGAGGAGTTATACGTACGTACACACAAGGTATAAAGCTGACAGACTGGGGACATTGAAGCACAGCTCGGCGCTCCACCCGTCCTGGAACACAAGTGCAGCCCTCAGCGCTGCCTTCAGATACACACAGCCCAGATTTCAGAAGTTGCACGGGGACCCAGCTCTTGGGAAAAGTTAATGGAGATTTGAGGAGAAGCTGTCCATAGCTCCTCCGCACCAACATAATTATGTTATCTTTTTTTTCATAAAAATAGCTGGATATCAAATAAATATAGATATTTCTCAAAAAACATAAAGTTAATTCAACTAGTATACAAATTAGCCCTTAATATAGGGATGTCCTGGATTGTTTATATGGTCCACAGATTAGGTTATGATAGGGTTGTTTGCCTGTCCTGTCAACATGCTTCCTTTTTAAACTAAAATGCTGTTCCTTGGTATCCTCTTCTTTCCTGCTAATTGCTTAAGAAGAGATGCATCCTAAATGATACAGAACCCTCTGTTAGACTTGCTTCAACTCTGGATAAGGGAAGTAAAGAATAATTCTAATAAAAAATCTGAAATGGTAGGCACAAAAAGAAGTAAGAGAAGGAAAACATAAATGTCAGTATTAGCGATAAGGGCATCACAACTCTGTATTTTAAACTAGAACATTGTCATGGCATCATTAGACTGCTTTTAATAGCATTGGAAAATAATGTTGAATAACCACAAAAATAAACTTCTGGGAATTAGGTAGGAGGGCACTGGTGGTAGAGGGCTTTATGTCTTTTGCAGAGTAGACACGTATGTACATACTGTTACTTGCAAAGTCACTTCATCCGCTCTCCTTGCAGTCCAAGCCCAGCGCCGCAACAGGGAACATTCCCGCTCTGCCAGCGCCTTGAGCCTCAGCGGTGGGGAGGAGAAATCCGAGCCCTCGGACGGCATGGATCATCATCTCTCCTACTACAGCAACGGAGGCTTCTTTACTACAACTGCAACAGGTAGGAGGTATTTCCTCACATATGATACAGGGGACAAAAAGCAAACTAACAAACACCACCGCCTACCTATGCAGCCTGCAGACCAGTACGTGTCATTATGTCCATCCTGGTTCATGGTCCTGGTTTGAGCCATGAAAAAAGCACAAAGGGACAGCTCTAAAATCTTGACATGTGGACATAACCAAGCCAGGTAAATTGGAAGAAGAAAGATATGTTGCAAATAACCCTCTATCCTTATATCTCTATTCAGCCCCTCTCAGACTCTTAACTCTATTGACATTTTCACAACGCATAAAAGGATTAAATACACAGTATAAATTACAAAGTATTTCTTTCCTTTTGCAGTGGCCTACAAACATGCTAAAACTATAGAGCTGCCACAGCAAAGATCGTCGTCAGTTGCCACCCAGCAGACAACTGTCTCCTCTGTGCCTTCACACCCCTCCACAGCTGGCGTAAGTAACCAGGCTCGGGCAGAGCCCATGTTCAGTCCTGGCAAATCCAGTGCCTGTCCAGCCCCCCGGGCTGCCCTTCCCAGCTGCAGGTAGTTGGGTACCAGCTCAAGCCTCGCTTTCCCCTGCCCCAAGCCTCAGAACAATCTGGATAGCAGGCTCACAGGAAAAAACAGCTGCAAACATTTCAGGAGGTGATGCCTGAAGCCATAATGAAAAGAAATTTTGCTTCCAGGCTACTTAAAAGTCCTGCCAAAGCTACCAGCAGCACTACTTTTAGAGTACCAAAATAAGTCAAAACACAACTTGCCTCTACTCACGCTCTCTTACATTGTGATTCTGACCAGTAGTTCTGTCAGTCCCTGTTAACCAAACCACCAACTATGGGCTAAACTCGCCTGTTTTTTCTTCCCCGGCTTGTCTCTCAAAACAGAAGACCTACAGGGCCATGTATGACTACATGGCGGCTGATGCGGATGAGGTTTCCTTCAAAGACGGTGACACCATCGTGAACGTGCAGGCTATCGACGAGGGCTGGATGTACGGGACGGTCCAGAGGACGGGCAAGACAGGAATGCTGCCCGCCAACTACGTCGAAGCTGTGTGAAGCAAATGACACTGCCCATAGAGCCTGTCCGCGTGGCAAAAACGGGTCTGCACCGCTCCCAAGAGTGACTTTTGGAAAAAATAACTACTTCTCTGTGTGCCTTATTGTTTTTCCATGCTGGCAGTGCTTTATGAACCATCCTCATGAGAGAGGTGGTGAAGGACAGAGTAAAAAAAGAACCCTTCCCACTATCTTACAGTAACTGCAGAATCGCATACTCTTAAAACTATCTTTCCAAAACATTTTTGAAAACTGCCTGTAGAAACAGTCCTAGTCTTTACTCCTGGGAGAATTGTAATTCTTTTTTCCTTGTTCAAAATATTTTCACAGGGCCTGGACTTGCATATAAAATATTTATGTCCTGAATTACCACCCTCTTGTTCAGCTATGGTGGAAGTGCAGTCTAGCTGAATATCATAAATGTCTATTTAACATTACCCACTGTTACTTCTTCATGAAGAGAAATAGTGCATTGCTGAGCTATTCTAAAATGGCTACATGTAGCTATTTCTTTTCTCTGTAAGCAATACTTAAGATTATCTCAAACTAGACAATATTTATCTGGGGAAAAAAAACTTGAAAAAAAAAATAGAGAGAACCCCCAGCTAGAGTCTTTCCTCTGCTTGCTGGGCACTTATGCATGTGTTTTTCATCCACCTGTTTTGGGGTCAAAAGTTATTTGTTATTTCTTGTAAATTAGTGAGTAAATAAAGCTAATGTTTCTGCAGTATCTTGCATATATTAACTCTTATTCAAGCGCAGGAAACAGTTGTACCCTGGCTTTGTCCAGAAAATTTTGAATTGAAAAAGGGGGAAAAAGGCACAAAAGTCATAGAGGATGTGACAAGAGCCCCAGCAGCAAAAGTCAAAGGCTGAGGAGTTCTGAATAAAGAGGGTAGGAGAGAGGAGCTCCTGCTGGCCCAAGGTCTCTTCCCGTCTTGCCCACAACCATGACGCCCTTGCTGGACACCTGAAAGTATCTGAAAGCTTAAGTTTAAATGAAAGGAAGAAATACTGACAAGTTAGGGAGCTATTTATTCTTTTAGGGAACTATTTACTCTTTTATTTGCACATGTAGAAGTTCTAAAAACAGCTGCAGCAATTCCTTCAATAAATGTGCATTTTGATAGCTACAATACAATATATACAAATTAGTTTTCCCCAATAAAATCAAAGAACTCTCTCTAAAGGTCTCTGAGAAGCAGCAATGCATTCCATGCAATTAAAATTTAATGTCATAAATTATTAACCAACATTTGAAATTTTAATTCTGTACATAATATACAAAGAGCTCATGTCAAATCCATTTTCCCCATAGGAAAAAAGTCTTCTCCCCAGGAGAACACTGCTGCAAACAAAACTGTTAGGACACGGTAAAAAGCCTGAGGAGTTTCGTGCCTGTAAGGGTCCCCTTCACCATCAGCTTGTTTAGAAAATGCATGTTAATGCATGTTAAAAAAAAAAATGGGGCCCAGCTGTCAGATACCAGGTGCTCCAGCAGCTGCCAGTGTAAGGAAGGAAGCACCACTCAGGCACAAGAAAAAAATGGGACACGCAGCAGCAGGGTGAGGGGAGAGTGGGGGAGCTGCAGCTCCTCTCTAAACCCAGAGGTTAGAGGCTGCAGCAGTAAGAACACTTCGGATTCGAAAAAAAATAATTTAACTACTCTGTTGGTTTGGTTTCACAGTCTTTGCTATTGCACCTCCTAAATTTTCTTTCACCACTTGAAAGAAATATGCATAGCAACAGGATACAAATACCTCTACGATGGAATAAGTAATCCCACAAAACAAACAGAAAAACAAACACATGATACAGTTGCTCATATAGTTCTTAAAAAAATTTTCTATAGTACAAATGCACAGTTCATAAAGCAATTCAAATATGAAAAGCAGATTTTCAGGGAAAAAGAAAAAAAAAAAAAAACACTGTAACAAAGTCCTCCTTGCTTAGAAATTATCAACAGCTACTCAACACTTTCATGGGGTGGCGATTTCCAGCGGGCCTGCAGGTTTTTCATGATACAGTTTGTCATGGCCACAAGCTGTTCCTGCATCTCAAACAGTTGGCTTCCTGGGTAGCTGTGGAGATCCGCAGTGCTCAGCTGAGCGGCAAGCGCCTCCACCTGCCTCGGGAGATCCGCTGCGCCGTGGCCGTTCGCATTCAGCACAACAGGGTCGGTCAGATCTGGAAAGCAGAGCAAGGAGGACAGTGTAACAGGCCAGAGTGGCTTCCCATGGGAGACACAGCTGGAAGGTTACAGGGTTCTTCCATGCAAGACCACGTGCTCGAGCTGTGGGTGCATCTGACACGGGCATCTCCGCCCTGAAGCTCCCCCTTCCCCACCAGGGCCCTGCACCGTACTGGGTCCTACTGCACCACGGCCAGGAGAACAAAAGCGGTGGATCCCGTTCAGATACCGACACCGGCACCACCCCCCAACAGCCCAGCTTAGACTTCCTGCTTCCAGTTACCTGTTGCAAGTTTTTCTTCATCCACAGAAAATGATTTATCCTCTATGTTGTTTATTGGCTTTTCTGTGTCTTCAAGTGCTGCCATTTCCTCAAACCCTCGAGACTTTACCTAAAGGTTTATTTGGCAGGGAGCAAGAGAAACATTTCAGGCAAAAAAAAAAATCCCCCCAAATCACACCGTAATTGCATGATGGGTCACACTGAAACTCTTAATACAGTCATTATGTCCCATTAATAGAATTGATATTGAGGTACAAATCACTTAATTACAATGTTATTTTGACAGATGAGATGACTTTCAGAAAGTTAAAAAAATACTGATGACAGAGCAGTTATCAGGCTCTAATGTTGGGTTTTTGAGGCCTAACACTGAACTTTACCTGTTGCTCATGATATCCTTTTAGAGCTTTTTTAACATTGGAAACTTTAGGAGAACGGATAGGAAGAGTTTTGATTTCCGATGCCGTCAGAGTACTCAGATCACCCACTGTCTTAATATTCTTTGCTCGAATGAGCTGCCCCAAACCTCTTGCACTGCAGAAAGAGGGGAAAAAATAATATTATAAGTTATCCTGTTTATTGTGCTAGAATTCATGTCCCTTCTCCCAGGGATGAGGGGGCAGGAAGAGGTCTTACATGAATTAACATACAGACCAATTAATACACAGACACGAGAGAAATGCCACAAGGGAAATGACATTCTTCTCCGTGCAAAGAGGTAGGTCTTGCTGCCACTCGCCCTACATTCTGAGGGAGTGTCCCAAAACTCCGGCGTGGCTGATGAGATACAGCTGAATGCGTCAAGGCAGCCACCTCCAACAGCCCCTACTATAAGACTGCAGAGTTTGGCTTGAGATACATTACCAGGATTTTAAATTCACTATCAGAAACCAGTTAACTGCTCGTGGTTGGGAGTGCTGCAAAGGAAGTGGGATGCTCAGAAATGATGCCTTCCGAGTTTGCGTAAGGTCAGGTACGTGTTCATGCTTGGTGGTACACGAACTAAGCACAACTTCGCATGACCCGTGAATCCGAAAGGGACGTTTTCTGAGCATCCCTCTTCCTGTGCAGAGCTCCCAGCAGTGCCGGGGAGGACGGTGTCTGTGTTCCTGCCAGGAGGAATACTCAGGAGATCTGACTGCTACCACCACAGACCATTAAGGTCGGTCTCTCACCCATATCTACTGGGAGATGCTTCCGCTGATCCCAGGAACATGCTGCTCATAGCGTGACAAGAAGTAGTATCTAGTAACAATAGTTCAGTCCCTCCATTCCCCCCTTTTAAAAAATGTCTCCATAAGTCATCACATCTTATATCAGAAAAAATCCTTCTGTAGCTTCAATAAGAGAATTTAATTTCTATTAAAATATAATCTTCAGCAGCAATAACCCACTCACCATATATTTGATGTAATCTGAGGTAAAATTATATCAACTGGTGCTTTACAGCCAACCAGAGCAGGATACACACGTTCTGTTGAGCAAGGCAGAGATTCTTTGGACATTTCAGTGATCTTGAAAAATACAGAAAAATTATTAAATTAACTATCACACAACCAAATACAGAAGAAATAGAATGTATACATGAACCGAAGCACTTCTTACTAAACACTTCTTTGAGCTCTTAAATTTAGGGTTACGAGATCCTGGGGACAGAAATCCTTTGGTTGGAGTGGTAATATGCTGGGTAGAAAAAGAGGAAAAAAATCTCTCAGGATTGTAGGAATTCAGTGGACTGTAAGATTCTAGCTACCCTAATCTCAAATAATTTTTCTTTTCAGACACATTTCACTCAACAGAATGAGCCTGTAACAGTATTTCTTAAACTCTATTACTATGGACGCAGAGTGGGGTGCATGCAGCTTCATGCCCATCATAAACGAGAACCCGAGGAGTTGGGACATGCAGAACACACTTCAGAGAGAGCTTACCTTAGCCTGGATGTTAGATAAAATTTTAAGACTTCGTGAAGATGGGGAACCACTTGAAGAATGGGATCTAATGACAGGACTTCTCCTGTCTATGTCATCTGCCAGACCTTCTTGATAAATTGGATTTGCAAAAGAAACTCGACGAATCTGTTTTCAGAGAGAGTAATTTTTAAGGTTAAGTTGCAGTATGAACTCAAAGCAACACTCTCAGGTGAAATGAATCCAAAAGCTCAGTTTGAAGGTGATACAGTCAAAGTTCTTGAATAACATTGAACATACTGCAGTCAAGGACAGAAGCTCAGACTTTGTTCCTGCTGCAGGAAACCCGCGTTATGTTTTGCAAGAACCTCTCAAAGGCAGGGACAGACCCCCAGCTGTGCAGTCCCACTAGGTTTGCTCCCACACGACCCAAGTGCCCACGTCTGTCCCTCCTCCTTCCCACTCCAGTACTAGAAGCCTGCCAGGGCTTGTGCATTAATCTGCAGGAGTCCACACTTAGCACGAGATCAGCTAAAATGAAAGATAAAAGGGTCAGTAACTCAGCACACACGCTAGGTTCCAGATTAAATATGCCAGTTACGACTCTGAAAGATATACCCATACCTTATTAGCAGGCGACAAGGAATCATCATCTTGATTTCTTTTTACACCTCTCTTTAAAATACTGGTGGATGGAGAAGCAGAAGGAGACCATACACAGCGCGCCTGCACACCAGTAGGGCTTTCATTAATTAGAACTAAGGCATCAAGATCTTTTGGTTTTTCAGGTGAGTCCACACTGCTGTTTCCTTCTGCACCTTCTTTGTCTAAGGCTACATTTTCAGGCACTTCAATTTCAGTTTCTATCAATTCCTCTTTCATCTCCCTATCTTGAAAACTGTAAGGTTCTCCCACATGGTTTTCATCCTTATGATCCTCATCAGCTTCCTGCTCGGTCATCGCTCTTTCCTCTTGGCCAGCAGCAGCCAGCGTCTCAGGTGCCTCCTCCAATTGTGCATTCAGACTTTGCTCTTTCTTCTCCACAGCCTCAGTGCTGGGTGCGGGCTCAGCCAGGGGACATGGTTCCGTTGGGTCCCTCTGATCAAAGCGACCTTCTCCTCCCAGCACTGAGTCGTTGCTCCCACCTGCTGCACGCGCTGCGTCGTTGCCCAGATCCTCCTCCACCACGGCACGATTCTTGGATTTGGTCTCTCCTTGTGAGCTAAGCACGCCAGACTCCTTAGCGGGAAGCAATGGGGTGCTCATGGCACAGGGCACCATGGACAAGCTCTCCTCAAAGTTAGAATCTCTGGACGTCTCCGACGTGTTTACAGCTACCCGAGTAGGGGTTGTATGGGGCTTGCTCAGCTTGTGATCAATCTCAATTTTTATTTCAGTTAATGACTTCACTTGCTGCTTTGCCTTTTCACAACAATCACAGCTCCTTGCTCTTCTCATCCTCTTGCTTCTCTTGTGCTGACACTCAAGTACTGGTGAAGAGTAGAAACCATTACCTGAAGCATTTGCTCCTGCTACAATTTCGCTCGTAACACTTGAGCTTGCATCTTCTGTGTTTTTTCTCTTTTCTCCACATTTATTTTCCTCCTCTGCTTTCCAAGTTCGCTCAGATACACACGGGTTGCTGACAGGCTCAGTCAACACCTCAGTTTTGTTCTGTTCCGCAGCTGCGCTCTGTGCGTCAGGGGAGACCTCCGAGCTGCCAGCTCCCGGGGCCTCACTCTCATCAAGGGGAGCTGACTGTTTTTCCAACTGGCCAGGCTCAGGCTGGGGCTCAGCATCTGTGCTGGCTTCACAGCTCAGCTTGCCGGTGTCTACTTCCAGAACATCCTTAGTTTCAGTTTCTTGAGAAGATGCCTCATGGTTGTGCCCTTCTGGCAGCTGTTCTTTCAATTTAACTTCAAGAGAATCATTTTTCACTTTTCCTGATCTTTTCTTCCTCGTGTTTTCTTCCTTGGCCTCACAGCCTTCAGACTCCGAATTTTCTATGCTGGAGAGTAGCCCCTGTGAAGCTCTCCTGGTGTGGTACCGCGGCCGTTCCTTCACCTTCTGACTCACTGCATCGGAGCTGGAGTCTGGACCTTCTGCGTCAGCCTTTGAAGCGTCTTCTAGCCTCCTGGCACTTCTGGTCTCTTCCTCGTCGGGAACCCTTGGAGCATGAGACTCCCTGGAGCCAGAGTCCTCTGCAGCAGCCCTCTCGGGTGGGTTGTTCTCCGTTTTATTTCCAGTTTCTACTGCTTTCTGCTTTTGGGACACATTATCTTTAAGCTGTGGCACCTTCTTTTGTGCAGACTTTTCATCGTCTTTACGCTTGTCTTTCTTTTGGTGGCTGTTTTCCTTATCTTGACTCCCTGCCGCACATTCTGTGAGTTCTGACCGTCGTCTTGAAGACCGTCTGAGAGCCTTTGGACTTGGAGACATGTGTGGAACCTGATTATCAGCACTTTTTATCTGGTCAGATGGTGCAGTGGTCTCCGGAGGTTTGTTTTCTTTAGAGTCTGCATCCAGTTCCCTGATCTTTTCCATTTCTGCTAGCGTATCTTCAATTTTTCTAATTTCTGCATCGGTAGAATGGAGAGCTTGAGATTGAGCGAGTAAAACATGCTCTGATTCTTCCACTAGCTCGGGATTATTTTCTGCATTGTCGGGAACAGAAGATTCTTGTGTACTCTTCTCTTTGTCTGCTTTAGTTGAAAACTTGAGCTGCTTATTTCCTTGTTGCTCAATTTTGCTCTGCCTGCGAGTCAGCCTTCGTACTGCAGTAACTATTTCTTCAGATTCAGGTTTTGAAACATTTTTACTCTCTTCACCATGCTTTTCTACTTTAGCATCCATCTTGGATTTATACGTATTTTCTTGTTTCTCTGGCCCAGAAGCATTTCCAGGAGCTTCCAATGAGGTGTTTAAGGCTGAAACGCTGAAGGGTCTGTGCTCTGAACTATCAAACTTTTCCAGCGTGATGAACGACTGCCGCCGGCTCACAGGCTGCGGCGTTCCGGAGATCACGTCGCTTGACGTCGAGCTACTGCTGAGGTTTGAGGTATTTTCTCTTCCCAATACCAAGGCCTCACTGGAAGCTGCTTCTACGGTACTTTCTTCCAGTTCCTCTCCAACCGACGGCTCCTGCAGAACCATGTCAGCTGTATCCTTTAACTCCCCCTCACTTTTGGAAGCAGAGCTCTCCTCTGCATGAGGAAGGGACCTGTTTTCCACACAGACAACACTGTCAGGGGCATTATCGGATTTGCAGTCCTCCACGATTACATGTGGGTCATCCACACAGCCTTCACTCTTTGCATTTTCTTCCTGTCCAAAAGGAAGAACAGCAGAGTACTGTAATTTTGATATAAAAGATTTGCAAAATCCTTCAATAAAACATTTTGATAAGATTTAACAAAGCCTTTAATGAAAAATACTTTAGTTGTAAAGTTGCCATATTTTACTCTCCTTTGTTGCCACTCAAGTACAGACACTGCTTCTTTGGCTGATGATGCCCATATCAACATTATTCAAATACGAAAAAAGAAGGAAAGTATAAGAGAAAGGAGATGAACTCAAAACTTCAGGGCAACACTGCTTATTGCTGAACCTGCAAAGAGTATCTGACAGGTTACTCAACAGGAAGGAAAAAAAGATTCCTGCGAGTTGCTACATTTGTGTGCTACATTTTTTGCTTGAAGAGCTATCAATCCAATTTAAAAAGCACAGGCTTATCCAGACCAGTTAAGTGTTTTCCTACCCATTATTAGAAGTGCTAATATGAAGAAAATACCACTCGTGGTTAGGCTTCTGATGTCAAAACATTCGATAATAAGAAATTACCTGAGTTTTTTTTTCCATATCTTCTTTTGTATTGTCTTTTAAAGATGACTTTTCTCTAAAATAAAAGTTAATTAAATTAGAATTGCTGGAAAAAAAAGAAAGAAAAAGCAGGAGGAGGAAGGGACATTTTCAATGCATACATTTGCCACCTTTACTTACAAAGACTCTTCCGGACTCTGAGTATACTGAGAAAATAAAGTAGTGTCTTGTGAAGTGTCCAAGTTGTTGTACATTGCAGGAATATCAGATCTGAAGAGACAGAAATTTGAGAAAACTTTGTTATTTCAGTTATTTCCAAAAAAAGTGACAGTTTCTATTTTATTTTCCAAGCAAGAGTCATAGAATAAAAGTGCAAAGCCCTACAGTATCAAACTAAGGGCAGATCACACATACACTATACCTAAATGATCAAAATGAGAAAGGTAGATGAGACACCAATTTGGTTGCTTTTAGTGTAGCGAAATAGGGAACTTTGGTAGCATAAAGTTTTTCAGAGCGAAACACAGTTGCTTAGAGCAGTTTGAGATACAGGAATTAAAGTCATGTCCATTTGATATACTCATGATACAAGGGCATTTCACAGCAAGTTTAAACAGATTACAGACCTCTTTGACTTAAGTACTTCTTTCTGATGTTCTGTCAATATTCTTGCTTTAGTTTCTGGAGGAATAAACACAAAATCAGCAGATTTCTCCTCTTCCAAAACTATCTCGCTTCTAACCTTCATAGCTGAAAATTCTAGTTTGAGCTGTGGAAAGTAAAAAGCCTGTATTAGGAATGAGACAGATTCATGTGCAGGTAATGGAGCTTCCCCAGTTCAGGTGCATCCATCCTAAAGAGCTCTCAAATAAACAACTGAGAATCTGGCAGCGTTAGCCAACAGAGATCCCCCTCTAAGTCCTGGTTTACCTAATGACTGTTTCCTGTCCCCACCACCTGAGGGAGAGGTTCTTTTACCCTTCCTCTCTGCCCTTATGTGAAGGGATAAGCTTCTGCACTTCCTTTAGTTTCTTGAAATTTAAAGGCTTTAATAGGTGAGGTCACTTTGATACTCATGATGACTAGTATTTAGTGTTGTTTAATTAATCAATGATTTCTTAAATACATGGCAAGAGAATCCCATTTAAAAAAAAAAAGGTCCATCTGTGATCAGCAAAGGATAATAAGAACAAGCACCACTGTATCACCCCAGTTGGACAGCTGAAGCATCACCATCTTCTACCTGTCTCCATCCCACTCAAAGGACAGAAAAAAATGCTAATATTCCTCATCAGATCTCCCAAGTTTCCTGTTCTTGGGCACATTTATCTGTTCCAAAGGCTCTCAGGTCCACATTTAGGAGGGAACGAAGGAGCTGTGGCTGTTTGAGGACCAGGATCCCTGCTGCTTTCTGCATCTGCCAGCAGACGTGCTGCTGAACACGGGCAAGCAGCAGGATCAGCCCCAGCAGAGGGGTGCAGCGTGTGTCTCTAAAGTCACCTGGAGAAGTTGGCATCCGCACCACGCAGAAGTCAACAGCAGGGAGCACTGAACCCAGGGTCCCCCCTAGGACCCAACACCATTTGAGGCCCATTTGAGACCCTCCCGGAGGAAGTGGCTCAGTATGAGCAGGATGGAGATGCACTGCACGAACCCCAACACAGAGCAGGAGCAGCATCAAGACAGGCAAATGCACTGCAAGCTAAATTGAGGTTGATAGTCTGAAGGCCAGCCACAACTGACTGAAAAAAGATTTTTTCCATTGAACTGATTGTAAAAATTCAGATTCCGGGTTTTGTTATCTTATGGATAACAAGTGAGAAGAAACTCTGCCTTGCTCTCTCATGTCAAGAGTTGCAGAGTCAACAGTGTTACTCAAAGCAAACTCTGAGCATGTGGCACTGGTCTACCAAAACTGAAGATCCACCCCAACACTACAGCTTGTCATGAATTGTGCATCTCATTGCAGCCTTCCATAGCCCCTCAAACCTCAGCAGTCTCCAAAATTATTACAGAATTTGAACAGAACTTACATGAATATGCTATAGAGCTTAAATTTGAAAGAAAAGATTGAAGACTGAAGTAATTAGATAAGAATTCAAAACAGTATTAAATATTCTACTGCAGAAAAAATACGGATCTGAGTAGTTATTCATAAATACCTTACCTTTGCAGATGTTGCTTGAACATTACTGGTCTTGTCTTTTACTTCATTTTTTAATTCACTTGTCTGCGTCAACAGAGAATCTCGTTTTCCAGCTGATTTTACTTCCATTCCACTTATCTTTGCATCCCATTGTGAATTTTCCATCTATTAAAATAAAAATACACTAAACGTGTTGCCAAGAAGAAACTGAATTTGAGTTTCATGAACCCATCCCAAGATGTGTGCATCTTTCCCACTCCCTTATTTTCTCTGAATTATGTAGGGGACATCTTAAAAATTTTTGAACAAGCTGGTAGTAACCAAAGTTTAAACTGCAAAAAGTATTGAGAGTTGGCTCAGCCTCTTGTCAGGGCTTGTTCAAACACAAAGCAAGTACAAGCCAATTGTGGGGAGAAAAAAAAAGAAAAAAAAAAAATCCCACCCCCCTCCCCACCCCGCCATCCCCCAAAACAGAATTCCTGGCACTCCAGGAAACCTCTTGCATATTCCTCTCCCCATAATACACAACAGAGCACTCACTGGGATCAACAAAATACTCACAGTATCAGAGAAGGGGCCACTGTTTTCCTCTGCTAGCTCAACGCTCTCAAAGCCAGGCAGCAGGAGTGGCGTCTTCTGCTTGGCTTGAGTCAGCACAGCTCTGCAGGGCACAAGATTTTAGATAGACTTGCAGGGGGAGAAGCATACAGCAGAAGCAGCAGACACGACATACTAGCCCTCGTAGCAACAAGAATGTATATGGCAAACAAGACAACACCAATTCACTCATCTAACTTCAGACCTTCCTTGCTTGTTACAATTAATGGTTTTAACAGTCAAGTAATGCTATACATGGATTTCCAGGCATATTTTAATACTTAAGACATTCTTCTATGCATCTGAAGATAAAATTGTATATTTAAGTCACTGCATAGATAACTTCAGGAATGAACATACTTGCACAATTCAAAATGAACATACTTGCACAATTCAAATACCCCACCAGGTACTTCTGCACATATGTACTTGACCAAGTCTAGTTCTTATGATCAGAATCTGCTTAAAATTGCATCGGCTTGCATTGTGTTTTTTTTTTTTTTTTTTTAAACAGCCCCAGCCATACACAACATACATAAAATCTTACTTTAGCTCTTCCGGGTATGTTAACAATGCAGCCTTGGCAAACGTTGCATTCCAGAAGTGGGCACACTGGTTGCGGATCTGTTTGCTCCTGTGCTGAAACAGTGTGCACAGCAATGGAGAAAGCTGCTTCAGCAGCTCACTGTCAAAACAGCCAGTGCAGTGAGACTGTAAACACAGGATGATTTCGGCCAGCAATTTTTCAAGCTGAGGGAGGGGAGAAGCAGTATTTTTAGTCTCTCATTCTGATGTTGCACATATTTACTACTTAAAAAAGAGCTTTCTATATACAAAAAGAACTGTTATCCTATAGGATATCATTGCTTGCATAAACAAGTCTGAACACCATGCCACAGAAAGAATCTCGCTCTAAATAAATTGGATATAACTGTGTTTCGTATCTAAGCTAATCATATTAGCCATCTTTTCAGGAAAATATAGTTTAAAAATTAATTCTCTACCTGGCTACAATTTTGTTTAGAATACAGGATGAAAGGCAAGAAAAATCCCCTCTGGACTGCCACATTCCCCCTCCCTCCAGCTATTTCTCCAAGAAATTTACCTTGTTGTTAAGATTACTGTAGGCTCTAGGGACATCAGCAAGCCTGTCAAAACAAAAAGAAGTTATGAAATATTCTGCTGTCTCATCTATCCCCCACACAGGTATTAAAAACACACACTCAAACACTGCACACAAGCCTGAATACACAACTGGACAAATACGCAGCGTGGTATGTTGGGTAACAACCCTCCTCCCTGAAGAGTTATAAACCTCCTGGCTTAAAGACTTTCAGCCGAGTCTGTCCTTTAGCACCAGACACCTGCATGCCCTAAATATTTCTTTGAACAATTTAATGGCAAAAATGAGTTCTTAGTTTAACTTTATATATAAAAAAAGTAGTTTTCTGATGAAGTAACTTCTACCTTCCTTGTATTGCTCTTCTCTTTTCCAACCAGGTTTCCCAGGCCCCACAGACATCTGCACATAAAGATGAAGCAGCACCTAAACTGATTTCATGTAAACACAGCCCTACACACAGTCCTGAAAAACGTGTTTTGCAATTTCTTTTAAACCTCTGATTTCCATCTTGAGGATGGATGTTACCCAACTTACATTTGCTTACATATTTCTTCCCTTTAAAGACAAACATCCAGTTCAAACATCTCCCTTTTAACAAATAATTCCAAGACAAAATTTGCTCAGAGGCTGAGGACGGAGGTGGAGAGAGTGGAGGTGGAGTCCTCCATCAACCTTGATAGAGGAATTTATTCAAGTTGGATGATTTTTACAGTGATTTTCAGATTATATTTACCTATGGGCAGGTTTTAATTATTATTTCCAGTGGCCATTTCTAATGAAATTAGACATCCTGACTGAAATTTTCAATTTAAAAATAATGAAGTGGAGCTAATGGTAGCTCCAGAGATGACAATTTGAAATATCAAATTTGGGCCCTACTGTGCACCCAGCCCCAGTACACTGGTTTATACAGAGTCATTATAGAAGACAGCAGGTTATCAGTGATCCTCCCAGGTAGATACGCTCTGTTTGCAGTGTCTACAAGAAAGGTGCTTCCTAGCTAGGTTCAGATTAAGCAAAATACTCTATGCTCTAAAAGAAATTTAGCAGAAGCTGAAAGTTTCTAGTATTACAGAGTACACAAAATTACATCAATAAACAGCAATGCAACGAATCCATTTTTCCAGTCCCAAAATACTCACTTCGTTTTTTCATAAAACACTGCCAGAGGTTTTGAAAACATTGCCAACATAGTCCCAATCACTGAAGGCAACGAAATGCGGCTGATGACATTGTGAAGAATAGCAATAATTGAAGGACCAACAGAGATCAGTGTTTCTGAACAGGTTTCTTTGGAACTGAACGCATGGAAAGAGTTTGCCAGCATCACCAGGATTTTGAAAAGAGGACCAAGCTTTCCGAGAGGCTCCTTCTTCTTCTTCTTAGACCAGTCTGTAGGTGTCTGTGGAGCTAAAAGAAAAGACCCTTTAAAAGTTTATTTTTCACTCCTTTTTCCATATGTTAAGATTTCTAGATATATTACAACTAAATATATCAGAACTCTTTTTTCCTCCTACATGAAGCTTCATGAACAGTAGCCTTTCAATTATAATATTAACAGCTTAATATTCATTTTAGGTCATTTATAGTAGATTATAGTTTCAGATCAAGCATTGCTACTTCCAAGTGCGTTTAAAAAAAAACAAGAGGCAGATTTCATGGGCAAAAAGAAAAAAAGAAATTATAGCCAAAACGTCAAGTATATCCTCAAACTAAAATAGAGCTATATTCTAGAGTGAACTGGAAAGAACACAGCCCCAAAGTTCACATGAATTTCACATATGCTCTATTTTGCCAAGCTAAATTTAATAACTATTCGATGGCTCAACAACTAAGAACAGATACCAAATACAATGGATGATACTTGGAGATCATTTTTGTGATCTTTTAAAAAAAAACTCTTCAGTACTTATATAATATTTATATTATATGGACAGCTGATATTTTAGTGTCATCGCTTTTGAACATACAAAAATTCCAACTTTCAATGAACCCAATAAAATAAAATAAAACAGAGAAAAGACCAATATTGAAATATCTTCTTACATCTAATTTTTGGCTGATATTTAGTACCATATGGTGCAAAGTTGATGCAGTCCACCACAACTGATATAACATGGGTGAGACCCTCTGTCACTGAAGAGACCTGAGTAACAAACAGAAGTCATTAGCAAACCTTTAAAACAGTTACAGTGACAGAAAGAAAGAAAATACAAAAGCAACAAAAACCACATATACATAAAACAAAAACAAACAAAAAACACCAAGATGTGTTGGTCATTGAGGACAGCAATGCAAAAGCTTCGTATTTAAGTAGGGAAATGAATGAAATATGACTGCACAGTCATATTTTTGATTTAAAATATGCACATTTGATAAGGTAGAGTCTTCCCGCTCTAGACAAATTAGATACAAAAATACATAATTCTAAAGAGGTAAAAGTATAAACAGGCAGATAATAGATTTCAGAAGATGCATCAAAAATATGAAGGTTTGAGGTACTAGCTGTCTAGCAGAACATGCCATCAAATTTCAGTGAGTGTTTGATTTCATTTACTATACAGAAGTCTTTTTAAAAAAAAAAAAAATATATATATATATATATATATTGTTGGCCTCAGCATTAACAGCAAGATTTTCATACAGTTTCTAGTACAGATGAAGAGACTGATGTAAAAGATTCTTTTTTTTATATCAAATAAGTAGTTTTGCTTGCTTTTAAAAGAAAGCCCAGAAAAGTCCAGTTTCAATGTAAATTATATACCTGAAACTCTTTAAATTCTAGTTTACCTTAATGAATAATTATTTATTTCTGAAAATAGAACTTTTTTTCATCAGGATTTGTATACTGCATACAGCAGTATCTAAAAGCATCTGTAATAATGTAATCCTCTAAAGAGTATGTGTTCAGACTCCATTTTCTTAGTTATTTCTTAATTTTTCCTTTCAGTTTCCTCCCTCTTCCCTGCAGGAAGAAAGCAAACTATGTTCTTCAAATATTATGATGCTACTCCACTCTCCTTCCTAATGAAGGCATTTTTTTTGTATTGATTAATTTGACCTTAAGTTACATCATATATTCACTTCAACTGACCAAATTATATATATATTATGATAATGACACTCACTAAACAATTATTACTTAAATATTTAGCAGCCAAATACAAGATCTGTTTAGCTTATTTTAAGAATAAAGCACTATAATTACTTTTACTCTCTTCTATCAGTCCATTTTTGGATCAAATCATTAATTCTGACTAGTTAAAAAGAATTTTTTACTACTTTATTTCAGTCTCTCCCATCACCAATTTTTAAGTTACAGAAAAAGCTACATAAAAACTTTCCATATATTCTTGTACATTTATCTAGTTCAAAATATATTTGCTGAAACACATATATAATTCAGTATTGCTGGTTTATACTCACTACTGGAATTTCACCTTCTAGCCCAGATATTATTTTTGCACAGAGTTCTTCACAACACACGTTTTCTTCTGCTGTTGCAACTAAAGCAGCACAGCGAGCAAAGACCCGATACAAGTCTGACCAAGTGTGCAATAAGGACTTCATTGCTGGCTTTAAAACAGAAAGAAAAAGTTTATAAATAGCAATGCCTGTGCATAAATATGGATGCATATTTTTAAAGTTTTCTTC
The DNA here is from genome assembly GCA_034781795.1 of Crypturellus tataupa. Taxonomy (NCBI): domain Eukaryota; kingdom Metazoa; phylum Chordata; class Aves; order Tinamiformes; family Tinamidae; genus Crypturellus; species Crypturellus tataupa. The sequence continues at coordinate 83,188 of JAWLRI010000978.1, forward strand.
TGTAAAATCCATACAACTTGAGAATTCCAACCTTAAAAATATATATATATTTATATATATATATTTATTTTTATATATATATATGCATGCACAGATATATGAATGACATGCACACACTTATGGATAAATGAAACTCGACCCTGATATTATTAGACAGCACTTTATTATTTCCATGAAGCCCATCATTTCCAAACAGTGGCAGCAATTCTCTTACCTGTGGAAATTCTGGAACTGGGAAGATATGGAATACAGGCAGCAACAACGCACTATAGACAGCGTTGAAGTTGTGTTCCAGCGCATCTCCCTGGTTTACTTCATTAGTCTGCAATAATAAGTTTACTCTGCATTAGCAAACTGTAAAATTTAGATAAGACTATTCCAAGTGCATTATTTTGTACATAAACTTTGCATAAATTTAATTTATGATGTTTCTATATTAGCCATTAGTAGAAGCCATTATTAAATAGGGGAGGAGGGAGAAGTGGGAAGCACTACTTTTTAATTCCAAAACAGTTCCTTAATCCCAGAGGAAAAAAAACAGAGTTAGAATTTAAAATTATTTTTTACTTAGTTCAGTTGCAGTAAATGATGCTAGCAAGCTATTTAAAGCACCTAAAAATAACATCCTCCAAATCTCCAAAATTTTTTTTAGGCCCAATGATTACATGGTGATAAGCTTGACAATTCCTAGATTAAAGTCAGTGTATTCCTTGCAAGCAGTCTGCAAAACCAGTTGAATATTGCAGTTTACACGGCTTTTATTAGGGTTTTCATTACTAGAAAAGGCTGTCCTAATAATAACTTAAAACTTGCAACTCAGCATACAAAGATCAAGCAAGCCTATTATTTAAAGATAAAGAGGTCCTGAAGGGCTAGTCTCCACCTTTCACATCAACCAGGCTACAGTGAAGGCTCAAATCTTAGCTACAGGCACATCTGAAATCTTTAAAAAGGAAAAAATCCCAACGCTCAATGCACACTGTACAGAAGAATGATTCCTCTTCTGACTACAATAACTTTAAACCTCACTTTTGATCAGTACTCCTATCTTACTTTTCTTCTCCTTTCTACCTCACTTTGCAGTATTCATCCTTCAATTACAAACTTTTAAAAACTATGCGCATTCTGTTTTCACAAATACTACCAAGGTTTATGCAATTTTGCCATCACTTTAAGATACCCAATTGCTAAAAATCTTTCCCTGCATTTTTCTTTTCGGAAGGGTGGGGATGACACAGGAACAAGGGGTAGGGGACTAAACACAAACATCATACCCGATTAATCCATTCGGTGAGTGGATTAACAACAATACTCCACATTCTCCAGAGATGTTCTTTGTTCTCCACCTGCTTTGCACTTTGATTAATAATAGAGAACATCGATTCACTGAAAGCCAGTGGGGATGCAGGACCAGATAAAACATAGCCCACAAGGGTTTCCAGCATTATGAAGAACCTAGAGGAAAAGAGTTACATAGGTAAGGGTTTTGTATCTTTTTTTTTAAGCTGAAGTCAGACAGAAGCTTCAATAAAGTCTTAGACTATGGGAAGCATGCTTAAAAAGTAAACAAAAACCACAGTAGTCTTCACTGTAGTGCACATACCTCTCATCTGTTACACACTGCTCCAAGAGGTTATTATGGAAAGGCAGCTGAATTAAGAACAAAGCTGGTGTTCCCTTGTAAAAGAAATTTAAGAGGTCAAAAGAGTCTATACTTTGGAGAAATGAAATAGCCAATTCACTTAAACATGTAATTATCTTAAGCAACTGGAGCATCGTATGAGGAAAGACTAAGCAAGCTGGGCCTGTTTAGTCTGGAGAAAAGATTAAGAGGGGATCTGATCAGTATGTATAAATACCTGAGGGGAGACTATAAAGAAGATAGCGCCAAACTCTTCTTGGTGGTGGCCAGTGACAGAACAAGGGGTAATGGGTACAGACTAAAACATGGGCAGTTCCATCTCCATGCAAGTTCCATCTCCATCTGCACTCAAGAGCCCTGGCATAAGCTGCTCAGAGAGGCCGTGGAGGCTCCTTCTCTGGAGATCTTCAAATCTGCCTTGATGCTGCCCTGTGCCCCGTGCTCTGGATGTCCCTGCTGGAGCAGGGGGTTGGACTAGATGATCTCTCGAGGTCCCTCCCAGCCTCAATGCTTCTGTGAGTCTGGGATTGTGATCTTTATATATGACTACATCACAGTAATTAAAAGCAAACCATAGGACACTGCCAGTCGTGACAGTTCAAAATAAAAACTAGTGGTGAAAAACTAGTGGTTGTGCTATAGCGGAAGCTAGAAACATTTCTTTTTAAAAAGTTAAGAGTTAGAGTGCTTTGTACATTTGTGCACACAAGACTTCCCCATTACTTTAAGCATTAATGAAGACAGATTTGGAATAAAGTCACACTTACATTTAAGAGATCCATATCAGCAATCTGATAAGCTGGTGACCCCAAGACTTTTGGGGGCAACTCCTTAACAGTAATGTCAATGAGAGACTAAGGACAGGAAAAGAAGGAAACATTTAAATACTTAGAAACTTAGGAAAGATATTTTTGTCAGTACAAAATAGTAGCAAAACTGTAACACTCAGTCCTCCTAAGTAAAGTGTCAAAAAAAGAAATCTATCATAAAAGTAGCTGTTCTTTAAAGCAAAAGCTCTGCAAGTGGAATCACATACCTATTATGGTAAACACTGCTGATAAAGCTAAAAAAACCTCCACATTTTAGGAAATCCATAAGCAGCACTGCGTAAGGTCATTACAGTTACCCAAGTTGGCTCTTATAAAGAGCCAGTTCTTACGCATAAAATACAAGAATGCCATCAAGCAGAATTCAGAAAATCAGAAAGATAGGTGGTAAAAATATACATTCGACTTACCAGTATTTTTTGCATAGGAATAGAATTTGATCTAACAGTGTTTTTTAAGGCCTGGAGCAACATAGTCAGTACTTCGGACCCTTGCTTTTCTTTCTTATTTCCTAAAAAAAGCACATTTACAGTTACAGCAGAACAGACTAATAGCCACTCTGACCATCATGTACTTCAAGCTGAAACAAATCCTATAAACATATTTGTCTATAAATATATGCCAGATACTTTGCAGAAACAGATACCAAGTCTTTGTTCTAAAAAACAGCGTAAAAAGTTTACAGAAAAAAAATGTAAGTTTATTAAAGCTGAAAAAGCTTTCTACCTTCCTAGACTCCGGTACACCCCTAACTTTAACATGTTCAAAAATACTGTCAAGTACAACTTCATCCAAGTAATATATGCAGTACTGGATTCTTACTATGCTTTTCAGTTAGACCTTTCAGTGCAAGAAAACTTAGGTATTAATAATATTCTGCACTTTTAAGGCCTATATGGAGCAATGGTCTTCTTTGTTAATATGAAAAAGTTATCTTTATGCAACTATGAAGGGATTAGGTTTACTAAGAGACAAAATTTTCAAACAGCTGTAGTCACACAAGGAAAAATTTATACTAACTTAAGATGCTGAAAAAAATCAGTAGTTACAGGTAATGAAACAAACATTTCTCAGAATCTTAATAAAAAATTAATCTGCAATAACCAATAAAAATACTCATTTACCTGATTCAATAGCTGTTTTTACATATTCATTAATGTCCTGCCATATAGCATTCAGCATAGAATCTGCAAGATAACATTTCTATTCAGTTTATAATAGAAACAGTGAACAGACACTGAAGTTAAAATGTAAGTTGTGTTAAACTACACTTTGACTTAAGTCACAACTTAATCCTTCAAACGTAGCCAGATTAGTTCCACTGAACAATATCTGCACAAGAATAATATTGAATAGTGGCTTTTTTTTATTATTATTATTAACTCTCCACTACCCACAAGAAAAATAAATAAATAAATATAAATTCACCATTAAATTCTTACCAGGCACCTCTTTTCCAATTGCAATGAAGCCATCCTGAACAGCATTTATAAGTGTGCTGGCATGCTTACAAAAGAAAGATGGGCTACTGATCAGCGGGTACTGAAGAGGCTCTGCGAGAAGAACATTTTTACAGAATGTGTTTTGTTATTTTGTAGCATATTTTTAAGGCAAATCTCAAGAAAAAAAAATCAAGTATGAACACACACTCTAAGCATGTGATAACAGAAAACATCTTCCAATATAAAAATGGCAATTAACACTTAAATATTTCAAGCATTTCATGATACTAATGGACATCTTCAAGTTTAGTAAAAGCAGTAATTTTCAGACTACACAAAAGTACTTTGAAAAAATGTAACTCATTTACCTAAACTCAGTACAAGCTTATTTTGCTTAGCAAAATTCAAAACTTCTGGACCCCTCAAAAAGTGAAGCAGCATCTCAATTCCCAGAAGTTGAATGGAAGGAATCATCATCATTCCTGCCGTACCAGAACTCAAGTTCATCCTTGGTGTAGCCGGACTTCCAAATGGGTATGGACCTAGGTGGAGGGGGTTGAAAAATTGCATTACCCAGTATTTCATCTAGAAAGAAGTGAAAGGAAAGGTTCACTGACCAAAACTCCAAAGTTAATATGAAAAAAATAAACCACTGGATGAAAGGGACCTATGACAGACATTTAGCACAAATTCCTATGCCAAGTTAGATTAATATCAGTAATAAACATGTATTTTGAAAACATACATATCTTCCAAAGACCCCTACCAACAGTTTCAGACTTTCAGTTCCTTTAAAAAAAAAAAGTGTTCCAATGAAAGGTGCTGTTTTACAGTAACCACTAATCATCCTATTAGCATTTCTCCTAGAAACTTTTATACTCAAGTGGGAGAGACCCAGATGCACAGAACACTGGTGGATTTCAAAGAATATACTACAAAATTAAAATTAACTAATTTTCCTGTTATAATGAACAACAGGAAGACTTATATGAGACTCATACAGTGTCATTGTAGTTTCTAACTACTGCAGCCTACAGTTACCTAAGGTCTAGATTCCTGGGTGCTCTATGCAGCAAAGAAAGGCAGTTCTGTAACTGATTTTGATACACAGCTCAGCTTGACAGTATTTAACAAATGTAAAGAACCAATATTACAGCTGTATTGCGACTGCAGGGTCACAATATTCATTCAAGCAAATTGTGAAAAATACTATAGAACTGAAAAGGGCATACGTAAATAGTGCTTATTACAACAAATACTGAGAAACAGAGTTTCAAAGCCCCCTCACCAAAGGCAACACGATTCTGGACATTATATGCCAGATTTCAGCGAAGTTGAATTAGTGAGATTTTGTAAACTTATAACTCTACAGTCTCTATTAACTAATGTAAGCCACAACCTCTAAGTTCTCAGAGAAGCATGCAATATTTTAAGCCCTGCAATACTCAATCCAAGAGTATGTAACATAAGAGATCAGTTTCCGTTGCTGAAATATAGTTGGAAAGGGGCTTGTGTTTTGATACCTGATTTCTGTGCAGGGTTTGCTGAGGCCAAGCTCTGGCTGGCCGGGCCACGCGAAGGCATTCCTTGCAATACTGCAGAAGAATCTAGACTTAGAGTACTCTGAATTAATGGTACACAAACCTGCAAAGATACCAAACCTCAGTGAAAACAGGAATAAGTCCCAACCTTCTCAGCCTTTCCTCAGAAGAGGAACTCCTCAGTCACATTAGTAGCCCTCTGCTGGATTCAAAGGCTAGATTAAGTCAAGCTCACTGCAGAAGTGATTTAATTGTACCTTAATTAAGGCACAGTTAATACCTTAATAAAGGTATTAAATGAACTCCCTCTCCCCTCACTTTGTAAAATTTAATGAAATTTAAAAACCTCATAGTAAATTCATTCCAACTATAATGAAAGTACTAATCACATTATCACATTTCCTATCAAATCACATTTCCAGAACAGTGTGGCTACGACTGTTATTAAAGGCAACTATCTAAGCACTGCTTAAAAGTCTTCTAAGCCTTCAAAAATCCATTGTGAGCAGAATACAGAAACCTTCACTCAGGCCTGTCCTGTTCGAACAGGAGAGAAATTAAGTTTACACAGAGACACCGATGAATCCTGAAGGACTATCTGAATATTATTTCAAGTCAGCACAAGCCAAAACCAGTGTTTCAGGAAGACAAAAATATAAAAGTTAATCCTCCTAGCCCTCCAAGTCACACTCAAGATTCCTTAAGTAATTGTAATACACCTGCTCAAACAGACATAGACTCCCTTTTCAGTACCCCATATATCTGCTGCCATGAAAGAAAGTTGAAGGTTTTCACAGCATCTCTGTGAACAGGCTATCTTAACAATTTGTTTTTCTCCTTGTTCACTGGATGGTCCTTTGGAAGGGCAAAGCAATGCCCAATTGATTACAAATTGTACAGAAAAGTACACCTGGGGCACTGCTCTATGTCGCTTTCTAAATATTTTGCATTCTTTTCAGTATGTTTTCCTATTGCAGATTGTGCAAAATACATACTTCTCCAGTGAAAAGACAAAGCAGTTCTTACACAATCAGCTTAGGTTTATAACAGCTGTGTCCTCAGCAGAGATTTTCATTCAGATGCTCATAGGACATGCAAATATGCTTTCAACTCTTTTAGAACTTTAAAAAGATTGCAAGCATTGCCCCAAGGACTCCTCATAGAATATATGAAAATATTATATTCATAAGTGTAAGTCTGATTTAGTCCTTTATGACAATTTCTTTTTAATACTGAAGGGACCAGCATTAAATATATGTTGTGAGAGAGATTTAGCTTCACACATTCAACACAGGCTAAATGACTATGCTATGACTGTTTTCAGTTTTTTACCTGTTCAAAGTTTGCAGGCAACTGTGGTCCCAACCTCATAAGTAAATACCACCAGACCTCCAGTTTCGTCAGCGCCAAAGCCTCCGTTCTCACGTGGATAGAGCTCAGGGGCTGCATTAGCAACTTCAGCCTCTTAGCACTGCACAATATTTCTTGAGGGGAGAGGGAGGGAGAGAAAAAGTATTTTTATGCAATGTAATTAAACTATCTGCAGAACAAGGACAGCAAAAAAGACACTTTCCAAATTAAATGTCTCTTCCTAATGTATTTTATCTTAAAACACAATGAGTAATAACTTGTGAAAATAAAATGCATTATGTAGACACCAATCTTTCTGGCCCTTTTAAAAGTTTTAAGGAATGACTCCAGAAATAGCAGTTACTTATTTTGAATATCAGGACTGAAATGAAGTTCATTGAATACTAATGTAATAACAAAAAAAAGTGATATTCACTCATGCTTAGTAATTTAAAGAAAAAAAGAAAGAGAAAAAAGTCAATAATATGTGTATGTGCACTAGCTACTGAATGATATAATGACTTTAAAAGAATACTGGAGCCACAAATGATAATTTATCACTGAAGCATTTATATGACTTACAGATTACTTAAATTAATCTTCCTATCATGTAGGAATAGCAAAGCAAGTCCGGAGAGAAGTTTGCTCAACTTTATCCAAGTGCTTAAAGAGTAGAAACTTTCAGTAAAGTCAGCAGCAGCAGAACACATCCCTCTGCAATTAACAGGAAACTGCTCACACTGCTTTTTCAGTGCTTGTTATTCAGATTAGGACACATACCACAAATGCCAACACCATAAATCACTAAAGACTTGAAGCATGGCTCTTATTCAAATAGACAATACAAAGCAAAATAAAAATCTACAAAATAATGTTTTTTCTCTCTGTTTCACTGTTGTTTGGCTTAAATTGTTATAAATATGAGGTCTTAATTTGAACTACGCCTCCTGACAGCAAAATTAAAATAGAAGTGGCCAAATAAAGTTAGTTCTCAAATTTAAAAAAAAAAAAAAAAAAAAAACACAACATATTTCACTTGTATTTATGCATATACAGTTGATCACTACCAAACTGAGAAAAAATACATTCTCTTCCATTTAGGTAACATGATGATAGATAGAACAGTTCAGGTTTTAGCTTTTAGTTTTTAAAACTACCTGGATTTAGAGCAAAGTTATCTATTAGACTCTTCCATGCAATGAAGGCTATTTTCTTTACCACTGGTGAGCCACTACGAAATCCAAGTTCCTCCAGTTGCAGCAATGAATTAATAAAACTTCCACTACGATGCAGAGTCTGAAGATAAAGATGTTCACAGAGTTAAGATATTTATGCTGTCAAAATCTATAATCATTAAGCCTTGGCAAAACTAACTTACTGCTTTTCTACTCACCTTTCCAAGAAGTTTCACAAACAATGGCCATAATTTCAAGACATAAGTCTCATTTTTTGTGGAGAACAATTTCTGGAGTTCTGAAATTAACTTCTGCAAACAAAAAGAAATATTTTTGGCAAGGAATATACTCTAAAAAGCATGTGCTTTTTGTTCATCGTTCTTGGAAAATCTGAATTTAATCTGGATTTAATGTTATTTCTCAATTAGAAAGATACCATTCTGTACCATTTGCTAACATTTGATTATTGTTATATAGAGTGAAGCTATCAGTTAGTGCTGGATGTTAAGGGTAACACAAAAGGCTTCCATAGGTACACTAGCAACAAGAAGTTCCCCAATGAAAACACAGAAACATATGGGAGGGGAAAAAAAAAAAAAAAAAAAAAAGAGCAAGGGGAAGACGTGGAAGATGTGGGGAGTTGGAAGCTAACCAGGCCAGTTTTGGTGCCACGGGCTCAACGTGATTTAACATGATCAATGACCCATGGGGCGGGATGAAAGGCATCTCAGCAAGTTTGTTATTGGCACCAAGCTGGGCAGGTTGCAGTACTGGCAAACAGGGCTGCCATTCAGAGGGACCTCTCAACAAGCCTAAAAAAAAAAAGTCTATCAGAAACCTCAGAAAGTCTAAGGCAAATGCAAAGCCCTCCACTACCTACAGCAGGGATATAAGGAAAAAGCGAGACACTTGCCAGAGGCATCTGAGCAGAAGACCACAGGAAACGGTCACAACATTCAACAAGATAAATTCCACTTGGGCAAAAGGGGGAAAAAACAAGCTCCCACCCAAACCTGCACACCTTCTTTTTGTTAAACAGCAGAAGTAGTTAGCACTGGAACAGGCCGCCCAGAGTCAGGATATAGGATTTCTGTCCTTTCAGATGTTTAAAAGCCAACTGCACAAGGTTCTGAGCAACCCAATCTAACCATTCTTACTTTGAGTAGGAAACTGGGATAGATAATGTGGGTTACTCCCACTCTATATTATGCTATTATTATAATTTGGTAAAATAAATTGTTTTTAAGAGGCAATAAATAAAGTTTAATGATGCTATGCCCGAGTTAAGGTTATCAACAGATAAAGGTCATTTAAAAACCACAGGTTATTGCCCTGATCAATGATTCATAACAGAACCTTAATTTTTTTTCCAGTGGTGATGTTAACTACACTGCCATTACCTCCATTTTTCTGTCAAAACTGCTGCCATCATGTAGCTGCTGTTAATGCACAGTGACAGCAAACAGCTACTTGAAAAATCTCTAGCTAGATTTTATATTATATACAAAAACAAATAAGATAACTGGGGGCGTTGTTTTTAGAGCAGAGAAAGGCCTCACATCTGCACTTACCGTGGTCATTAAGTGTTCAGTGAGGGCCGCCACTTCCTGCTGTTTCTGTAGCAGCAGGGGCATGCCCATCTCCAGTGCGGTGGCACCGCGGAGCTGTACCTTGTGAGCAGAATGAACGACCAGAGGGATGATGAGCTTTGCCCACCGAACAGCCTCCTCTCCCATCTGGACTGGTGCTTGCTCCACTAAGCTGAATTCAGAACAAAAAAATAAAAGGTAATTCAAATATTCCTCTCTAAGAGGGCAACAAACTGACATTTACCACTGTCCTCCGTAGCACAATAATTAAAAGCCTGAAGGAAACATATAATCACTTCTTCGTCATTAATAACAAAGCGCAGTTCGCAAATTTAACTATTCCTTACATGTTTTGCACAGACTAGCTCAGGACCAACAGACTATAAAGCAATATACACCTGCTTTTGAAGTACAGCTTGAACCTAGAAGCAGCACAGGTTTGCACAGACCCCAAGTAGATTTGTCAAGTATCCTTACTGTCTCATTGCCTGAGCACAGCACGACAAAAATTATTACGCTTATACAATCTCCACTGAAGCTGATGAGGCTTTGAGATCCAGGAGTACCTGATGTGTATTCAAACTCGCCTGTAGGAAGAAGGTGGTTGTCTCTCTGGAAGACCCAATTGTTCTCTGTAGCCCAGGCACATCAAATCCCTATCATTATGGCTAACAAAAGTCTCACCACCTTAAGGAAAATTGCTGCCTCTCAACAATTTTGTTCAAGAAAAGGTTTCCTGTCTTTCAGGTGAAGGCTAAAGGACCATTCAATTAAATTTGCCACAGCCCACAGGATTTCTGAAGCACAGTATCTTCTTAACAATAGTTTCACTCGAGAGCTAGTACCTGTTTAAAGTTTATTTTCAAGTACAACTCTTGCCTTGGAGAGTAACTGAATCTTTTTTGTAATCCTGCAGAAGCATATGAAACTGTTAATAAAGAGTGCAAAAAGTATCAAAAGTATTTCTGTACTGCACCTCAGATATGCAAAAGAAAAGTATATAGTGTAATTATTCATATGCAAAAGGCTGCTAAATACAAAGCAAACAGAAAATGTAATACCCAAATTCTCTGTTACAAGAATCTGATGCATTAAAATGAAGGGGAACAAATAAGCAAATTACCACAGTTACTGGTAATTGTTTCTACTAGATGGAGCACACAATTCAAGAATTTTTTCCCCCCTAACAGTACTATAATAAACCATAAGGAAACTTAATATATCTTTATTTGGGATTTAAGCTTAAAAACATTTCCTATTAAAAAAAATAATTCCAAATAAAGATAAAAAATCTCTTCACTAATACCCTTCAGGAACAGTCTAAAACATTGACTTTGGAATTAAATGATGTATTAATAGCACTATGTGGAGTAGTGCTAAACCTGTAAAGCACCAATAAGAAGACACTTCTAAATGTAAATCCTTCCATATAAGAACTGAAAATTTCTCAACCAGCTTCACTTTGAAAAATCAGAACATGAAAAGAACATGACTGGTGAGTTGTGTTCTGACTCACAAAAGAGTAAGAGACTTTGGCAATAACTCAGCATTTCTAATAAGCCATTAAAAATTAAAGCAACTAAAGTTCATCTGAACACTGACTACATTCTGTATCAGTATCAGTTACGTCATATTATTATTAATGGAATACTTTGCAGGTGAAGCAGTTTAGGAGTCTTGGAAAAGGTCAGAAATTGGGACAGTAATTCACAAAATTTCTCTATTGCACTAAGAAATACAGTAGATTTTTCTTCTGCAATATTTTACAATAACTCAAGAATCATTTGAAATATTTATTATCATAATATTTAAAGTCACTAATATTGTTTCAATAGTTTTTTAAAAGACTAAAAAATCCAAATATTGCAGTGCACATACCGTATTACAACATTCAGTGCTTCATATTCAACAATCATAGAAGGTACATCTCCTTTAGTAAGGATCGCTTCCAGTGTAGAAATGATGCTGGACACCTGAGGAAGAAATATGACAGTAAGTACTGTATCAAATATAAATATTTCCATAAACAGCGAGAATTCTGAAATCTGGTTTGCTACGAGTGTGCAGAGTCATTGGATTATCTTGGGTCTAGTTAAGATTAGAAATCTGAAAAAAACAGCATTGTAATGTTTCTCTCTCATGCAGCTTCACTGGGATCTAATGCTATTGCTAGGATCATGTTGCAGGTTTTCCCTCAAAGGGAAGAAATGTTTTTGAACTGTTTCTGCTCTGTAGGTATCCATGTTTAAAAAACCTTCCAAGAACTTCATATAAATACCCACCTGTCAAATTTGACAGAAAACCACCTTCAGACTCAAAAGTTACTAGGTGAAAAGTGACCAAGAAATTGCATGAAGCTTCATTTCCTTTGGCAACCATGGGTGGAAGAAAAAGAGACAAAAAAGAAAAACAAAGCTAAGGAATTTACCTCCTTTCCAACAATTTCAGAAGGAAATGTCTGCTTAGAGATCACCCAAAGTGCTCGAGTGCGAGTGTTTTTGTCTGAAGTTTTTACAGCGATGTTGTTCACTGCTGAAAGCAGCTCTTTTACTTCTGTTGCTGAAAGCAGAAAGCACAGCACTCACATTCTGCTTGTGCAATTCAAATCAACTTCTTCACAAGTTTCATTTAGGTCATTTTGCTCAGTTAGCAAACACTAACACAAGAAGATGCATGGAGCTAAGGCTTCCCAAAGTCACAATTTAATGTCTTAAACATTATTCTTCAGCAATTTTTGGAACTTTCAAAATAATTTAAAACGCACAAAAAAGATACATTAATATTATATATATATCTATAGTATCATTATAAGAAACCAGAAAAGCAAAAACTATTTTTAGATAAATTTCAGTTTAGAATAGCTAAAGACTAAATATTTCTTTGATATTTTATAATTTCTTCCTTAATTATTTGCAATTTCTTTCTAGATGTCAAATGAATTCAGCAGCATTTGTTTTGTCAACTTCACTGCCATCCTGACATACAAAATCCATTTAAAGATAGATAAAATAAAACCTACAAGTCTTATTATTAAAAAAGAAAGTAAAGGTTAAACAGCAAGTGATTGTGTTACAGAAAGAACAAAATAATGCACTTAAATGCAACTAGGAAAGAAAATGCAACTACTTTCTACTTGGAAGTAGGCATCTTTTTTCATTAGTAATTCCACAAAAACAAATTACAGGGCTGAATGCTTTTGAAGTGTTTATTGCAACTGGAAACTAGCATGGAAACACATTATAATTTCCTGCATAAAATGGCATTAGGGAACTGCTCACACTGCTTGTGTTAGAGACAAAATTACTATACCATTCAGAACAGTAACTTAGTCAAAACTATGGCATATGGTAACAAAGAAAGAGCTCTGCTATATTTTTTTAAAATTACCAAATATGTGAAAGCTTTAGCTTGCTTACCAGATAATTCAGATGTAATCTTGGAATTAAAAACGCAAAATCCCAAGGCCTGTAATGCCGCATTACTTAGCTCCAAGTTTTGACTAGAAATGTGTTCCTGGAAAAAATAAGTTATTAAAGTCTTAAGTCAAAGAAGCAGATATGAAGTTTTAACTGTCTTAATTCCAACACTTCTGCTTAATGAAAAGAGCTGTCAGAAGAGAACACTTGACAGAAAATATACTGATACAGTTAAACCGTTCTGTTTGTATATAACCCAAACTACTGAAAGAATTTGGGGTTCAAGACATTAAAAACAATTTCAACATCTTTATTAAAATGTGCTAAATATCAGAAATTCTTTACTTCTTTTCTGTGCATGTACTACGACCTAATTCCCTGATATTAAATGTCTACAAGAGGATATTTAAAAAAAAAAAAAAATTTGGAACAGCAACCTGCATATTCCAAATCCTTTGAGATTTACTTCATATTCCAAGAGTCTTCCAAGGGTTTCTAAGGATAGGCAAAACATATAGCATCTTTTCAGAAATATTATATTTGACTGCAAAACATAGCATGAACTAATCCAAGACTCTCAAATTTATTTCTCTACAGTAATTTCTATAACGTGAAGGAAAATTTACCCAACAAACCCTTACTACTATGTCACTAGCTCAAACCAGCACTGCATGAATTCAGTCCAAGCCTTAGTCTGAGCAGGTATCAGGACACCCCTTTAGGTACCTAACAATCCTTTTGGTTTGTTCATTAAAATAAACTGTGGAGAAAAAAAAAAAAAAAAAGGAGCAAAGACGTATACCTTTAGCGCCTTGCACAGTCGAGAGAAGTGTCTTTTGACTTCCATGCTGAATTCTTTGGCCTCCTCGCCAGTCAAGCGACTTGAAGGAACAGAGGGGAAGATAAGCAACATTCACAAGGGTTAAATATGGTACTGAAGCTTTTCATAGCTTGTCTAAATCTGGGGGTTGTAGAGTAACTGTTTTCCTCGGAAAGTTAAAAATATGGCTATAAGGGAAAGAGTAATGCTACTAATCACCCTACCATAATGGTAAAATACTTTTTTTTTTTTTTTTTTAAAGCGTGTATCCTAATCGATTAGAAGAAAGATCATTAGGCATTTCACTATTTGGGGTATGGAGCATAAAAGACACCAGGGTTTTCACCTGTCATCGTTGATAAAAAAAAAAAAAAAAAAAATACCGGGCAAATGTTTTGGGCAAACTTTCCGTAACTACTGTAAAAAAAAAAAAAAAAAAAAAAAAATCAAACTTTACACAGCGCTACAACACACCAAAAGCACATTACAAATGAGAAGGAAACTAAAAGCAGAGCTCTGCGGTTCGGATCGCGAAGCCCCGGAGGTCGCCG
>JAWLRI010000978.1:97585-120060 GCA_034781795.1 Crypturellus tataupa
TCAGTTCACAGACAGCGCAGATGGTTTCAAGGGAAACAGCCCAAGCGAACCACAAACCCCGCGTATGTTTTCCACGTGCCCTTTCGCACCCTGAGCCTGGGCACCCGCGGAGGTACAACTACAACTAGGGATGGATGCAACACTCCCACCCCCCCGGGGACCGCGGGCCATGCCGAGCCCCCCCGCGCGCTCTCCCGCACTATTCCGTATAAGGCGCTGCGGGCGCGGCCCCGCCCCGGCGCTGCTCTCGGCCTCGGCGCGCTCGGAGGCTGCGCGGCCTCTGCGCTGCTCCCGCGGCTCCTGGCGGGGCGGCGCGGCCTCTCGCGGTGACGGGTCGGGTCGGTTCCGCGGCGCTGGGGACGCCTGTGCAGAGGCCGAGCTCCCCCTGCCACAGCGACTGGGCCTCTCGAAAGCAGGAAGGAGCTGGCGTAGCCAGAGGTGTCCTGGCAGGTTTCTGCAGGGGCTGTTGAGGTCCCCTGCAGGACTCGGGCAATTAAAGTGTTGCACAAAGGGGGCTCAAAGCCACTTTTTCACCTGTGGTCCCTGTGGGGGAGACTCCTGGCGCTCCATTGGTCTCTGTTATGAACTGCGCTCACAAATCGTGGGTTTCAGCACCAACTTGAGCCGGGGCAGCTTCAGAAGCAGCCCCGGCGGGGAGCAGGGCTCACGGAAAGGAGACGGGCAGCGCAGGCCAGAACTCTGCAGGGCCCAAGCAGCTGCCAGGGACAATTTATTCCGTATCATGGTGACTTTGCAGAGAAACATCAATTTCTAATAACGGTGTGAAATAATTTGTGCCAAGCATGTTTGTGGATGCAACACGAAGTAATTCAAGTTCTGTAGTAGCAAACTGATGGGCAAAGAAACGTGGTTTCTCAGGGATAAAAATAGTCCTTAGCAGTTACAGCAACTGTTGGGTTTTCTGCCTTCATCACCTGCAGGGCTTTGTGGTGGCTTTGGATACGCTTATCTGCAGTCTATGTTCCGCAAAGTAACTCTTAAATGATGCCACTAAACTCACTGTCACGCAGGGGTTTTTAGATACAATGTTTCCTGCACAGTTTTTTGCAACAATTTAAGACCTCTTGCTTCTGTCTCCAGAGGAACCCTAGACCATAAATAAAATGTTAAGTCTTCTCCAGGCTTTTTGCTTATACTTGTGCTGACTTTAATGAGAAATTCACGTGAATGTGTAAATAGGTTTTTGGTTTGGTTTGGTTTTGTTGGGTTTTTTTTTCAGTCCACCAGGTGGCAGGACTAAAAAATCTAGGAAATACCAGTCGATTTTAGGTGCAGCTTGATTTCATTAAACATGAAATGTGAACTTTGCCTCCTGGCATTAAGATGAAGCATGAATGGAGTATATGAAATGAAATGAAACGAAAGGATATGCAAGTAGTTGCAGTTCTAGCTGTGACACTGTTCTCCAACACCACTGGGAAGCTTTTAAGTCATTTAGCATTTTACCAATAATATTACACCTACTTTAAGAAAATTCCAGATGTCAAATTTTCTGTGTTTCTCCATTTTCCTGTTACTACCACTGCTCCTTATATGTCACAAAATTGTGAAAAATATCAACAACTTCTCTTGGCAGGATTCATCCTTTCCCTCTGTTAGCCAATCTGAAATTGCATCTTGGTGTGTATTTGAATAGGGTAAAAGAACAATATAGAAAAGCCAGTAAAGTCAAAGGTACATGTAGATAACCAGAGTGGAGCGTGTGAAAAAAGTCTTTTTATATAAACCAAAGACATGAATTTCCCCAGAAGAAATATTTCATTTATTTTAAAATACATATTATTTGTTTGTAAAAAAATACAGTGACATTTACTGGCAGCAATGTAACCATGTTCATATCACGCCCTGGAAACCTGTCTTGGAAAAGCAGAACGTTCCTGCAAGCCAGCACTTTTACCCCAAATTTCCTTTGCGCAGGCAGTTGTGAGCCCTGTCTGCCTACTGTCCCCCCACAGCTGAGCCGTAATCAGCTGCCTTTCCTACAAACAGAGAGGGAAGATCAAAGCCCGACTGAGAGCGGCCTCCAGCACAAACTTCAGTCTAAACCTCAGCACGCAGCTAGGGTGCTCCTCGGTTACCCAGCGGAGGCTGGTCTGGAGCCCAGCCTTAGGGCTGCCCTCATGCAGAAACACGGAGTTGGCTACTGCAAAAGCAGGAAACAATGGACATTTCCTGGGAGGAACAAGGCCATTAAGGGAAAGGACAAAGAGTGCTCATTTTTTTATGTAAGTTCTGAAGAGATGTCAGATGAACTGCAAGCGTCAAGACTATAGAAACAATATAAGCAACATAAGCAGGAATCTTCAGTACGTATAATGTGAGGGAGATGTCAAAGTAGAAGATATTAAATGCCATGGGCTTGTTGGCAGAATATCAAACTAAGCCAAAAAAAAAAAAAAAAAGGTAGTATGTTTACAACAGAATACAGTGCCTCATTAACAGAATAAAACCTTTCTTCTCTGCACTGGTAGGGTGTCCTCACTGCCTGCATGCATTCACTTAGCAGCCAAGAAAGAGCAGTGTCACCATCAGCTATGCAAGAGAAATTGTGAGTTCATGTTGATCCTGCCTTGGGCTGTCTGCACTGCCGCTTGAACCAGAAAACAAAATCATATTCCAAAACAACAAAAGCTCAAAGCTGAAGTCAATGGAAAGTTCTATGACTGAGAATATTGTAAAGCAAAGATAGGACTGATTAGCTTTAGAATCTCCTCTTGTTCAAAACACTTTCTGGGGAATTCACAAAGTGCCAGATCAAAAAAATCACAAGAAGATGCTCAATTGGCATTAGATTTCTGATGGTTTGGGATCAGGAAAATCTTCAGTATTAAAAAAAAAGTATCTCAAAACTTACTTACTTTTTTAAATTAAGAAAAGTGATTAAAAATCTGAAAATTTACAAAAGTAAAAGAGCATTCACTGGAAACTAAAACAGAGGTAGCTTAAATGACACTTCAGACTGAGGAATTTAAACTGAAGTAAAAACCATACTTATGATTATCAGTTCAAAATAGTACAGTCTTAAAACTTGTGTAAACATATAGTATCTTGAGAGGATCTTAGAAACTGATGGTAGTCAGTAAATAACTTCTCCTGATGCTCCATCTCACCAATATTCTTAGTATCACAGAGTCTTTCATTTGATTGTTTACTAAGTGAAATCAGAGAAGTTAAATGCTTGAGCTTCTCTTCTCTGGATGAGGAAACTCTGGCAAAATTGATTGAGTACTTTTTAATTTATCTCACAACAAAATAATAATGATAATATAATTGTTTCTGTGCTTTTCATGCTGCTTTGTATCTTCTGACTTCAGCCACACAGGTGGCTATTAGTCCACCCACAAGATGAATTTATGCATCTTAAAAAAGAGCTTACTCAAATGGCCTTTGGGTTCAGGAAATTCAGTTAATTAAAATAATAATAATAATAAAAAACAGAGGACAAAAAGAAATAAAGCAAGAATCCAAAAATAAATATATAGAAATCAAGAAAGATAAGGATAGAAGGCTAAATTAAATTAAAATCAAAAAGAAACATTCATGACACAAAATAAAAAATTGTTCAAGTAGAGCAAGAAATGAGGAAAAGGTACAGTTCATATAGAAAAATAATTTAAAAATCTTTGGTAACAATGAATTCTTCTGTTTTATACAGTCCTTGTAATCTAAAAATAGTCTTCTATTATTTATGCAACTTTTATAATTTACTTCCTAATCTACTTCATTAAAAAAAGCTTATGTAAGGCAGAAAATAAGAAGTCAGAAAGATATGAAGAAAATGAGCGTATCTCTCTTATTTGAAGAAACAGATGTCAGAACTGTGTTCTAAAATATGTTTCTTAATGATTATACCTTGCTAATCTGCTCACATAATACCAAATTTTCCAGATAAGAAGTTTGTTTTTCCTTGGGAAGTTGTATTCTTTCCGTCACCTGCTTTTGAAGGTATGTCCATAGTAACATATCTAATCTGAAAACCACCAGCTGTCACTGAGGCATCTGTCAAAAACTTCAAGGTCATAACATTTCCTAAGACAAATAAAAAAAAAAAAAAAAGCAAGGATTACATTTTTGGGTAGCACAAAAACATGGTATTTCAGTTATTTTTACACTTCTCTCGCATCCTTGAGGCAACTGCATTTCCAGGAAGGAGTCTCCATGTTGCAGCATGGATAGGCATCCTAGCGAATGTGAAACACTGAAGTCTGCAGAGGAATCTACCTGCTTGGGCCACCTCTGAGCTGAGAACAGTCTTTCAGCCCTGTACAGGACTAGGCCCATTTTGGACTTGCTCAACTTAGTCACTCAATTTAAGAAAACACCTGGACACATGAAATAGGCCTGGAGCCTCAAGCAACTCCAGGTGACTGTCACCTCCTCTGCCAGGCCAGCGTAAGCTGGGAGAGCAGGGATGGGACAAGGCTCCTTTTCTCTTCCTGCTGTTTGCGGCTTTGGCTATGAGCACAGCAAGTAAAGCAAAGGCTCAAGTTCAGATTAGCTTCAGCTCAGAATTCCCTGGAAGATGAACAACAACACTGCATTGGGGCTGGGTAAAATCCCCTTTTCCATGTATTAAGAGCCCTGCAATTATTTTTCAGGTTCTGCCTTCTTTATTTGCATGGACTAATCCAACTGATTTCCAACAATCCGTTATGAAAAACAGTGGCATAATCTGGCCTGACAAACACCATTCTTTTCTGTTTGCATTCTTTCACCATGATTTCATTTCCATTCTCATCCTGTTAATTTTTATCAATGGTCTCTCTCCATTGTAATGTATTTTTCCTCGTCTCTTTTAAACATTTAAGGAGTAGAAAAATGCTTTATTTTCAGTTCCACTTCTTTAGATTTACTTTAGGATGGTTTATTACCAGGGACTAAAGAGATTGAAAACAAATGCTCATAGTTCTCAGATGATTTATATGATGCCCAATTCTAAGAGATATTTCTGATGCCAGTGATTCCTCCTCCACTTATTTAAAAGTAACTGTGTTGATGAAAAACGGCAGTTTTGAATAGCAGCTTATGATATGCTGGCTATGGCTTAGAAAGCAGGCAGAAGAGATGATCTGGGCTGACTTTTTGCCATAGAAAGTGCAGATAATATTACCTGTGCTGATGATATCATCAGGCAACTCATCTCCACAGAACCTGAAAAAAATTATAAATGGTTATGACTGAGACAGCAAACATTCCACACTCCTGACCTCTAGTAATGATGGTGACTCTCAGTCTGTACTCTCCTTTGAGAGAGCTCTGAGTCATGAGTTATATTGGTTGTTGGTGTTCTGTCTATATCATTTTCTATATGTTGAAGTAATTCACTCAAAGATATTTCTCATTATAGTAAAATTCAGGCAAGAGAAGGCTGCATGAAACAGAATTTTCAGTATAGGAAGGAAGTCAATATTGTAAAAGAAGAAAAAAAACTATTTTACACAGCATTAAGGCAAGGAATAATGGCCTAAAACTGAGAAAGCAAGAACTTCATCAAGAAAAATATTAAAAATGATCTCTAAAGGAGAAACAAATGCAATATATCCTTGTTTTGTTACACATGATTTGTAGAGAGGACATGAAAAGTAGCAGGAATACGGAAGTGTTTTTATCACTATTTCTAGTTTATTTGTTGAACTAGAAAATGGGAGATACTTCATACTAAAAACTGACTACTAAAAACATGAAAAATATGATATTAAAGAGAAGAACTTAAGAATTAAGCAAAGAAGAGAGAAACTACTTTAAATGTTAAAAGAACATAACATTTGCTCTGTTCTATTTTCTTAGAAAATATCTGACTTCTGTAGCTGATAATAACTACAATTTTGCTAATAATTTAACACCTCTCCTCTTCCTTCCTTTCTTTAAAGCAAATACAGAATCTTATTTGAGACCAATAGTTCTTCCTGAATAGAAAACTTATTTAAAACTAAAAAGTCTTGCAGGTCTTTTTTCATGTAATATAACAAAACAGAAAAGGGCAAAGAAATGTTATTTTGAATTTGAAAGTTTTGTTATTAAGCTGGAATTACTTTACCTTCCCACAAAGCCATTGATATCGTCATAGCTATCATAGACTTCCAAAAAATCAGCCATACAAGCAGTGTCATCTTCAACATCAAACTCCAGAAACTGTAGATGAATCCGTTGTCCATACTTTACTCTAATATGCCAGTAGCAAATTTGATCATTTTCGTACTCATTTGGGTAGCCTGGTGACTTAAAAACATGTTTTGAATCTGTGAAGACTCCACCACACTCTTTTCCTAAGAGAAAAATAAAAACATCAGAGTTCAAGTATTCATTTTGGATGTGGTTGTGATTCAGTTCTTTGTGCACTTTGACTCAGTAGATCTCTTTGTAGGAAATCACACAGGAATACCCACAGAAGTATCACTATTCATATATTTAAGCATTCAACATTCAGAAGAAATATCAATTATTCCTCACTTGTGGGAGCAGATGCTTTGGAAATGAGGCACATACAAAGCTCACTAACTCAGAGAAAAAAAGAGAAAAATCTCCCATTGACTTAAGTCGATTTGGGCCAGAACTAAGGGTTTTATATTAAGACATTTGGCGTTTTTAACTCTGTCACACTGTAAATTTACAGCTGTTCTTGTACCCTTACCTTCAATTTAATCCTTTTTTTGTGTGTGTGTGTGTGTGTGTGTGTGTGTGTGTTCCTCCAAATACCTCTTTAAAATGCGTCTTTCTCCAAAAAGCCAATAAAGGTTAATGGCTACATCTATTTTGCTTCACTGCTTTTACTGCTGCAGCTCTTCTCCCTTTGCAAGGTCTCCTTTGGGAAGAAAAGCATGCACTCCTGACGGATTTTGTGCCCATTTGAATCTTACCTCCTTGGCAGGACCAATTCATTTGGGGGCCCCACACTGCCTGACCTCAACCTGGCCATTGTTTCCTAAATTCAGGATGGGAATTTATGGGAAAGTAAGTACTTCCAAAGGGTGAGATTTGGAGCACTTTTGTTAGGAGGCTTAAGTTGGATAATGGGAATAACCCTCTTATTTAGTGCAATGCCTACAAGTCCTGCATTTTTCCACGACACATGGAGGGTGGATGTGTTTCAAATCTGTAACCTGTTTCAAACCAGTTCCACACTTTGTTGGACACCTTGAGCATCTCCGAGCAGAGCACAAGCTTCACAAAATCCATTCTACTCTGTCTCCCCAGGCTACAGTTTCCCACCTGCACACAGACTGCCAGCTTTGGAGGCAGGCTGCCATCAAGCTGGAATACATATCCGTATAGTGGCAGAGGCTCAAGTCACCTTCTGAGTGCTGGCAGTTCTGCTTTCCTTTTGTCCTCTAGCCAAGCCATTTGCAAAGCAATCACCTTCCATGCCAGAAGCGAGGGTTCACAAAGGAGAGATTGAGGCGGGCCATGTAACTGCAGGGATGAGCGCAGTAGCCTCTCTCACAGTTTTCTTTGTATGCTGAACATCTGTGAGAGTCCCCCACCCCGCAGAGCTATTTGGTTAACAACTGCCCAGCTAACATAAACAAGCTCAGACCCTGTGAGCACAAACAAAATGTGCACAGCTGTACAGACGTCATGGACAACTCCAGCTCCTGGCTCTTCCATGCAGGGAGCTCCTTGGTGGAGCAGGAGGGCCAGGCAGAGCACAAAGCAAAGCTTCTCTCTTCTTGATGGTGCCCACTTCATGCATTCACACAGAAGATCCCAAGATAAACTGAGCAGTGGCCACATTAATATTTGTGTGGGGCTTCTCCAGCTTGACTTAACCAACTGGCTCAGTGAGCAGCAACAGCCCACATGTGGCTGCACGGGACCCAGACGACCTGTTTCACCCTCCCACGAGAAGGGACATGTTCCCTGCTCATGAGGTCTAGTCACTCATGTCTGAATCACTTCTCTGGATCTGCTTCAGAGACCCGCTGTTCTCCATCTAGGTGTACATGAACACTGCTGGCAGATATAGCTGTGCCCGTCTCAGTCCCAGAGTGCTCATTTTCAAGAGTTTTCTACCACAGGCACGAGAAAGAAGGAAGGGTAAACATTAAATGTCTTTAGAGGCAAAACACCTGGAAAATACCTCCCATGTCAATACAATAACGGATCATTTGGAGAGCCCCATCTACTCTTGGATGCCAAAATCTCAGATGATGCTTTCATTCCAACAGACTCCCTTAGGGGCATTTCACCAGCAAGGTGATTCTGTTCCTGCAACATCCCCCACCCCTTAAAGGTTTTCTATTTAAGTGAAAACACTTGTGCTTACCTTGGCTGCATTTAATTATAGATAACATTCCTCTGCAAATGTCAGGTTAGTAAAAGGAACACAAGGAAATCCTCCAAACTTGATTTAAGCAAATTCTATTTTTTTAGAACTTTACCAAACACAAAACAATCTGGAGAAGTCTAGATTTTATTTGCTGAACTCACAGGTTTTTTTTTTTCCTAATTTTTATCTGCAGTGTTTGCAACTACAAGACTGAGAGCTGCAAAAAACAATTGTTTTGTGTTTCTGAGGTGAGAAAAACAAAAAGGTCAGCAAAAGGATCGTTATCACTGTGGGCCTGGGTGCCTTGGCATGGATGGACATTGTGCCATCACAACTAAGAGGCAAGGGGTTCTGTTTAAACACACCATTGGGGTTGTAGCAGTAGGCATCCCATCTCTCGCTCCTGTTGAGGCGGATCCCGTAATCTACAATGCCAGTCTTCCCAAAGCCACAGTTGGCTCCAGCTTTTACTATGGGATAACCAACTCTGCCCTTCGCCATCCAGCCAGCCGCACACACATGGAAACCTGAGATGGAAAGAAAATGAGGTACAGATGTGACAGATTAACCCTAGGCACGATATTGTGCTTTATATTCAAACAAATAATAGCCCACTGATCAATGACTTAGATGTAACTGGTCTAACAGAAATTGTACTACAAGAAATATTTTTTTTGAGTGGATGATTTTAAACACAGGAGGTATTATGTTCTGCACTGCGTGATTATTGGATAGCCATTTGAAAAGAAAAATCAGATGTAGATGGACTACACAGTCTCCAGGGCCATGAATTTTAAGTAGTGTACCAGTATTTGTGATCAAATTATACATTGGATTAATTATGTAAGTGAATAAATTGTGTTCTTTATTTCTCTTTTAAAGCCATATACATTTATTCATCCACATCTCATCTAAGAGTCTGCAGTATTAAGTTCTAAGGATGAGCAAAATGCTATATACACAAGACAGCTAGCGAAACTATATACTCACTTAAAGTACTTACAGTTTAAATGTAAATGCCTAAAATATGTACTTCCTTACAAAATAAAAAAAGATGCTGTTAGTGCATTGTGTGGCCGAGGACTTAAAACAATATCCAAAGAATGCACTGTTATTCACTGTCTGGTAGGGACAGACTCCATGGTTTCACCGAGACAAACTTGCGCATAGTTGTGGTGTGCCAGGATTGCGAGCTCCTTGGAGGAGACACAAGTACCCTTTCTACATGTGTGCTGCTGCTCAGTGCCAGCTTGTGACTCAGGCCTGCATATTTCTAGAGCAGAGGATATTTTCCATTGTTTTCCTAATGCTCTGAGTGAATTAATCATTCTTCAAAGGGAATCAAACAGAAGGACATTAGTGTCCTCTCTGAGAAAGGGTTTCCTCTCCCAGCACACGAACCACTCGGAGCAAACAGGGCTCGAAGAAACCTTATGAAAACACCTTGGCTGCTTCGATGAAAAAAGAACAACTCTCCTTGTCTAAGAAAGCTCCCTGGGGACAAATGGGGGAGCACTGGACAGGTCCCACAGCTTCCCAGCTGCAGAAGATGGATCTCCACTCCGTGTTCCTGCTTTTCCAGGAGTGTCGCATGCAGAGCTCAGGCGTGCTGAGCACTGTTAGTCCCGACTGTTCTGTCGATGGCACAGACATGCTCTGTTACAGACATACTCATGCCGGGAGACACTGCGTGCAGCTCAGGCAAAAATCCAGGGAGTTTATAAGTCTCACGGGATTCATAATGTTCATGCAAATGAGCGGTTGGCAACACAGTGAGCAACATGAAATGCAAATGGCTGTTTTTTACAAACCTATTTTTCTTGCTGCCTCCAGCTGCTGGTAGGTGGCTAGATGTCCTCCTTCGTACTCACAGACGGCTTTTGCTTCTGCATACGTCAGCTGGTACTTCCCAGTGCGGGACTCCCTGTGGTACACTCCAGCTGCTCGTTCTGGGGAGCAAAGGGAGAAAAAAGATCAGGATTGTTTTATTTCTGGAATGCAACTACGGGATCCCAGCTGACCTACCTTCCTGCAGGATGTCAAGTCTCACAGCTTCAGCAGTTTCCCAAGACCTTCACCTTGGGGTACCATACAGATGTCAATAGAAACATGTTCTGCTAGTAGCTGAATTATCCACAAGTGTCAGGAAAATATGCAACACAAAGGTATGTTTCTGGTTGGGAGAAGTTTCTGAGCAAGCGCTGGTCAGAGATTTGGGGCAAGCTTTTGAAAAACAGAAAATCAGCAACCACAGGGAAGGAGTCCCATAAGAATACTTATAAAGGAGTAGTTATGGGAACGATCAGTGGTTCAGTATCTCTCCATCTGTGGGACCATATCAAACTCCAGGGAAACTCTTTCTGGATTGCTATTACAGCATACTTTTGGATATAACTTAAAGTGCTTTTGTAAGATGAATCAGAGCTTTGTTTTGAATCTCCAGAGAAGCTAAATGAGAGCTACTTGGATAAAAGAGAAGCAAAAATTAAAGGGAATAAAAATGTGAAATAAAAATATCTGTGCTCGCCTTTCAAAGACCAGAACAATTGTTGGCTGACATTTTTGCTACACAGAAATTTAATACACTTTTCTTCATATATCTTTTTCTTTGCTGTTTAAAGTCCAAAATACAGCATCTTTACAGGAAAAACTAGAAACTGTCAGTAATATCACAGTTTTTTTTTCATGTTTCACTTGTCTGATGCCATATGCACAGAAATCTGTCTCAACACCAATGTGCAAATCTAATCTGATTTTTTTTAATATTCAGTATAATCTGAGAAAAATGTCCGTCTGCAGCTACCATTAAGCAACATAACTGAGAAAAGAAGCAAAATAGGAAGCAATTTTTTACAGTAGTTATTTGCACCATGGGAAAAAAAGAATGTCTCTTCTAGTGACTCTCTACTCTACCGAACCTACTTAGAATCAGCACTTTTGGCCATGTTAGGATACTTTAAAAAATGTTAACCACTGAATTGTGGTTAACTACGACAAGATCCTTATTAGATACAGAATGATGTCTGCCAATGTAGTTTTTGGACCCACAGTCATTGGACTTGTTCCCAATCAAGTAAATAATATTGTTGACAGTAGGCTCAGAAGACAGAGAGTTCTGGTTGTAACACAGCCAGAAATGCCATTGGCATGGGCAAAGAATAACATATATTCTGCAGAAAAATCTTTCTAAGAAGCCAAGGTAGTTCCAGTGCAAAAAACTGTCACAATAGCAAACAGCTATAGAATAATTGTATGCTATGTTCAAAATATATCTTACAAAACCAAAATTTCTTTTCTAAAAAGTGTTATTGATCACTGACATAGTGATCTACCATTTTTTGCCTGGTAAATCCAGTCACTTTCCTTTCAGCAAAATTTTGTTAAATTCAGTATGCAAGAACCGAAAATCTAAATATTAAAAAATAACAAAGTGCACAATCTTGCCTCACTGCACACTGAGGGAAAAACCTGGAAATGAGATTACTGATCTCTGCAGCTCTGTTGGGATTAGCTAAACTGTCCCACCTACACTGAGTCACAGGAGAAGGCACTTCATTCCCAGCTTTCTTGAGTGGCAGAGGCCATCAGTAACTGCTGAAGTAAAAACAGTCCCAAAGCCTATTCTAAGGGATAGTTGCTGATAAAAGCTCTCACAGTTCGAGTAGCAAGACCCACTCTGCCCCTTTCCTGGAAGAGCACTGCATGTAGCACCTAACATCCAGGGGGAATCACCAACAGCTCAGACTTGCAGTCCACAGTAAAAACTTTGCATTTGCAGTTGTCTCTCATTGACTTTTTCTTCTAGTAATAGCATTTGGAAGTCTTGTCCCTCAAGAGGAATCTATCTCTATTTATTGACGCTAAAATGTCGGGACATCATTGCTCTGTTTTCTGCAGTTTTGCTAGGAAGATTTGCCTGTCGTAGTTTCTGCAAGGGCTTTTACACTGGCAGCAGCACTGAGTCTTCAGTTTGAGTGTCTTGCTGGTGGTGTTACCCTGCTGAGAGCAATCACCAATCTGTATCTGTTAGTCCTTTGTAACCTGATAAAAGGCATTTCTCCCACTACTTTTTCCTCTGGTTCTTACACAAAGAATATGGCTTACACGCCTGAAAGGACATGTTCCTCCCAACTCCCATTTCCTGAAATTTCTCCTTGAAGCAGGGTTCTGTGAGGAGAATGACCCTCCAGTCACCCACAGTGGTAGGTGAGATTAAAATGCAGCCAACCTCTTCTGCACAAAGACAAAAAAATATGAGATTTGGCCTGATAATGTGCCATCAATATGCATGACACACAGTTATACAATAAAGGACAAGCAGAAGTACTTAACTTCAAAGTGAGAGACTGCCATGTAAAGTTATTGGGTAACTCATGGTCCCCATCCGTTCGCTGAATGGTGTGGATATGGCCCAAGGATCCCTACCCCTCCCTAGCATCTGGTGTGTGAATGGACAAAGATTTTGGGACACAGGAGCATTACCATTTGCTTGTTTCAAAAATGAGCCCCAATTGTATTCCATTCAAACAAGACATTAAGTGAAATAGCATGTAGTCAGCTGCACCAGGATTTCATATTCTGCGAGAAAACAAAAGATGTTTTGTATCATAGAAATAAGGTTAATGGCATGGACATTCCTAGTCTGACCTTAATTGAAGACTTGATATTTGTTTGAATGGTTTGTTGAAGAAAAAAGGTAAAATGGAAACTCCCTTCATTTTCACGCTTGGTCTTAATAGTGCTTTATCAGAAGAAGAGAAGATAAGGAAAGCTCAAATGTCACTACGCATTCCTAGGTTTTATCCTGGGGAGAAGGTCTTGCTTGTGCATAGCTACTTTCAGATTGGGTTTATTTCTTTTATTGTTCAAATTATATATATATATATATACACATATATAGAGAGTATATATATAAATGCAGAGATGCATAAAATGGATGGCTGTGATTTTGCCATTTTTTCTTCATTTATACATAAGTGCACTGACTATTAATTAATTGCAACTTGCTTTTTGTTACAGTAATTTTATTGAAGTACTTAGAATAGAGAGTGCATTTTTAAAGGCGTTCCAGTGGAGTCCTAGAGCTGTGAAAGCAGAGTGATTTTTTTAAGTTATACACTGTGCTTCCAAATTTTTCATGCATTCATTTATGTGAAACAAGTCCAGTTTTTACCCTTGTCCTTCATGCAAAGTGCAACTGCTTCAGTGATTGTTATCCTCATCACCACACCACATTCACGCTGCAGAGGCCAGGGCAGGTCTGGCAGCAGCAGCCATGTGGACATGCCAGTATTTGCCACAAAATGCCCTGTGCCCTGGCGTGCCTGCGAGTGGCGGGTCGTGTGGCTCGGCTCCCTTTTTCCAGGGCCAGGGACCTCCTGCAGAGTCCCTGGCCCTGCTCTGCTTGGCTGGCAGAGATGAAATCCGCTCTTTACTGTGCAGGCATAGCCTGTACCAAACAGTGAGGAACAGGAGGCCTGGCTCAGCAGCCCCCTTTTACCACTGCCCTGACCACATCCTTTCTGTATGAGAATACCCATCACAAACTACCAGATTCAGCTTCTCTGTCCCCATCATCTTAACACAGCTTCCTATTTATCTTCTGTGCCTCCTTACTGCTGTTCCAGCCAAGAATATGGGTTCTGCGTTTGTCACCCTCTGCTATCCCTGTTTGAGCACTTCCTCCTTGTGGCAGGGCAAGAAGGCGCCAAGCTGCTCTCGCCCAGAGCCCTCTCCTATCCTAACACCTTCAGTAACTGCAGGATGCAGCAGGCATGCTCCAAGCTGAGAGGGAAAGGGAAGTAATTAAAAAAGTGCAATTAGCTGGAAAATACTACAGATCAGTTTCCTTCTCATTCACATTCCTTTTAGCTGACAGAGTCCTCTGAGGAGAGCCTGGATTCACATGGTATTTATACCAGCTAATAGCGCATGGTCTTGATTCCTGAAGCATCTGAGCACTGCAGTAATGGCTATGGCAACTCCTTAAAATTCACAGAGAAATATGCAATATTCCAAAGACAGTAAAGGAACCTATGAGTATTTGTCTATAAAGCAGACCACTCATTGCATATATTTATTTTGACATATTTCATGGGAATGTTTTGATTTTTTTTTCGTTGGATTTAATAATAATAAAGAACTCTGAAAGAATTCTAGGAGCTATTTAAACCCACTTAGAGTATAAGAAACTTTTGCCACAGCATTTGTGTAGTCCCTTTGGATTTTTTTCTCCAGTATTTAATGATGTGAACAAATGAATGGGCAAAACATATATATTTCTGTATTTTCCTAGAAACCCAGGAAATATTACTGCTATTATTTCCAGATCATTTAGTTTCATATGTAGGACCCCAGGCATTTGAAGCATGTTCATGCAGAAACTAATTCATTCCTTTTGTCAAATGTTTCTTTTCATACCCTTCTTTCCTTCATTAGAAAGAACTAATATTCAATACTGCTTTCACTTAACTTAATGCTTCAGCAAATCCATTTAGACAAAATACTCCATTACTTGCACATCAGATAAACAGTAAAAACCGGTAAGATTGCAAGGATAAAACTTACAGGCATTAATCAGATAAATGAGAACCAATTTCAGTGCAGGATTTTGCTTCTTTAATGCATGCCTTTATATTACTGGCGGTTCATCTTTATATTGTTAGAGAAACACAGTGATTTTTGCAGAAGAATATTCACAATGAAATTCTTTCTTACCTAACCAAATAGAGTTATGCAGCACTCCGTCCTTGAATCCCCACGCTTCAGCCTTGTCCCACAGCAGGACAGAAAAGAAAATTAGTGCAATCATCTCTTCCGATTAGCTGTAAATATTCTCTGTTAAAACACTCAGGATAACCTCTGCTAGCAGCTGGCTAGATTCTGCTGGAACATCTGGTAGCCAGATCTTAAATAGCGCTTTCAGCTGTGAGGTCAGCGAGGCTGCTCCAATTGTGTTTGCTCTAG
Organism: Crypturellus tataupa; assembly: GCA_034781795.1. NCBI lineage: Eukaryota > Metazoa > Chordata > Aves > Tinamiformes > Tinamidae > Crypturellus > Crypturellus tataupa. The sequence goes on from JAWLRI010000978.1 coordinate 112,839, forward strand.
TAGTATTACACAAGTAACTGCGAGGTCTGGATTTGTCCATGTGACTCACTTCTGGCTCTCTTGATTCCCAGTGTGTCCAAGGAATCATTCTATCCCTAACTACTGCAGCACACGAAAACTTTTCGAGCCAGATCTGTTCATTCTTCAGCACTCACTGTCTTCAAATTCCATAGAACAGGAAGACTAATAACCAGTCTAGCTGCATGTAATGTTTCTACTCACACGATTTACAGAAATGAAGGGAATCATGCACACCACTTTGCAGTCTCATTTAAACATTCTGTTCTTTTATACATTATTTGAACTTAATTTCATAGTGACCCAATCAGTTAAAAAGCATCACGACAATGCTTTGCCTTGGGTATTTGAATTCAATTTCCTCACATAAAATCTGTAATCACAAGTTGAACTCGTAAGTTTTTCAAGAAGAGCATAAAACTGCAAGTGCCAAAAACAGATGCTCTTTGTTATGTGAGTGGGAACTAAAGCTAAAATCTTTCCCTCCAAACCCACTTTAGGATCTGATTCATAGCATGACAGCTGTCTGCCTGTCTTCCCTTCTGGCTGAAAGTGAATCCTGCAGCTATTCCTTGGTATGGGTGGGATGAGTGGGAGAAGAGAACGGGGGAAGAATGAGAGTATGGAAAACTGTCTGCTGATCCACATTCCTGAGCAGTCATTGGAAGACTCTGCTGTCCGGTTCTGATAACATCTGTAATTTCCAAGTCAGGAGTGGTGGAGAAAGATACACTTATGACCATGAGAATGATAAAGAGCACAGTCTAGTTAAAACAAATGAGAAGCAAAAAATGGAATGGGAAGGATGGAGGACTCAAAATATAAACATCTACTGTGTCATGGAGGAAGAGATTCCTCCCCACACCAGGTTTCATGTAATCTAATGAACCCATAGCACACATACATTTATTCCTCCCACCTTCACTACAGGCAGATGTTAAGTGAGAAGGGAAAGCTATGGGGAAGTGGAGTCAAGAACCTTTCCATTGAATCACACAGAAAAGAAGGTAACCTGCACCAAAATGCCAGCATCTTGACCTATCTTGTTCAGTACCCACTGATGACAGCAAACCAGTTCTTGTGGTGAAGTTCACCTACACGTGCGTTCCTGGGGTACACCTGAGTGCTTCACACATCCAGGTTTGAACCCTTGGTGTGCAGCAGCAGCTGTATGGTAGTTGTATGTCTGGCAGCGCCCGACGAAGTTGAGATGCCCTGTGACTCCCAGGCCTGGCAGTGGGATTATGGGGCCTGGAGGACACACTCGCTATCCTTGTGGCTGCTGCGCACGTGAGCTGGCACAGTGGGGACGCTGGCACAAGCAGCGCCACTGGCCAGGCCTGTCAGCTCTGCTACGTCGACCTTCCTACCACCTGGGCCAGCTCCTCTCCAGCAGAACACAAAAATGTCTACCACACTCAGCTCATTTCACAGAGACAGAAGCCTACTATATTTCTACTTCATTCCTTGATCCCAGGATTGTGTATTTTAGCTTTACTTGTTTTCTTGCTGTTTTAGCGCTAAGATATGATGAGTCCCATTTTTTGAAAGAGATTTAGCTCAACATTACTCTGCCAAAAGAAGTTGGTGGAAATCTACTCCTTTCCACACACTGGTATCCAAGATATGTAGACGAGCTCACCTGGGGTATGAATTGTGAAGGTGGCAGTAACCTTTTAGAGGGGTGATGATTGAAGAAGACAAAGACAGTGCAGAGAGCTTTACTCTGCATATATTCATGGTGTGTTCCAGGGACCTAGAAATAATAAACATGCATGAAAGAAGGAATACAAAGAAAGGGAAAATGAAAATCTAACAGTAATATCATGCATCAATAAGCTAAAAAGATAAGGAACTTCTTCAGATGAAGAGAATCTCCTTAGATTGGCACTAATATATACTGACACTAAAATTTCTTATTTTTTCAGACAAGAGAATTGTTGTGAATGTCCTTTGCACAGGTCACTTTTCCTCTCTACCCTTTCATTCAAATTCCTCTGCATTTCAACATGAGTGATTTTATATCAGAAGTAGATGTCCAAACCACAGGGAGTTGTTCTGTTCCAGTGGGCAGGAGCCAACCCTACAACATCACAAAAATGTGTTAATAGCGACTAACCCATGAAAGCAAGGAGTGCATCCGAGGTGATCTGTAATGGACAACAGTGGTGAAAAGCTGGAGGTAGACACACTCTCAATAATGAATAAAAGTTTTTTTTTTTTTGACTATTACTGTCAAAGAACTCAGTTAGGAAAAGTAACATATTTAATAAGGGGCATATGACAAAATTCTGATAATAATTGTATTTGATGGTATCTCTTTTGGTATATGCAAGTACTAATATTAATTATATTTAATAAAATGTATCTCTCTGGAAAGATAATTCATAAAATTTCCTAGTATTCATGTATTTCTTTCTGGAGAATCTATGCTATGTTTTACTATTTCCAAATAATTACAACGGCTTAGGAATCATAGCATATCGAAAGTTAGAATGGACTTCTGGAGGTCATCCCGTCCTGAGGTTAGGATTCTGATATCTGTCATAATATACTCTGAACAACCCCTCAAATGAATGAACTTCATCTTTTATTAGATAACAGTTTTACAGAGTTCAGTATATGTTTTATATTGAAGAGTAATTTGGTATGCTGAATATGTTGACATCTGAGGAAAAAGCCTAGTATTTGCTAGTGTTTTGCATTAAACATATTGCCCAGATTCAGCCTAGACATAAATCTGTGCAGCTCTCAGTGTCAATAAAGTGATACATTCAGTCTATACATCTGGCTCCCAAGTGAGTTGGAAAGGAAAATTTTCATCTGCAAATTGTAGCAGACCTCACCAAGAGAAGAGATTCCACAGCTGGACGTGGGCACTCTGAGACATATAATCTGACAGTATTTTCTTAAGTAAGTTTTCTTCCAAGTTTTCTACATTTAAATATATCCCAGACATATCTTAAATGAAACATGCAGATTTTTGATGGCCTTAACTCTTTCCAAACCTGGCTATGCTAACAACCCCGCGTGCCTGGTGTGTGAAGTTAATACCTAACTCACTAGCTCTCGAGGTGGTCTGAAGCCCCTTGGCAATCCCTGATGCCACAGCAATGGGGACGCATGCCCATTACTACATAATGAAAACAGTGGCTTTCCCACTCCGGTTTAATGATGGGGAGAGCCGGAAAGATTCTATCAATTTGACTGTGATTACATGGAAAATATGGGGACTGCTCGTTTGCTACCTGCTGGCCTACAACGTCTATGAATTTTGATAGCTGTCAGCCTTCCAACCAGAAACCATGATTGCTTTGAGGGTAAAAAATGGTAGGATAACAGGGAAGTATGGCGGAAAACAGTGCAAAAAATAAAGTAGAAGTACTGTAAAAATTGATCACAATGACAGCAAGAAAAAGCAACCCAGTGTCTTAGCAGATGAACCACTGGGGATGAAGGATTTTAAAGAATACCAGTAGTGTCTGCTGGAAGCCAAAGCTCTTCCACATTGATTTAAATACTAAGCACCTAAACTTTCCCAGTTCTCTTCTATTTTGTTAGCAAATGAAAATGAAAGTATCTACAGCTTTTGCATACTAAGATGTAATTTAGTATAGGTAGTATAGAATATATTACAATTATGTTGTTGATAGTTTTGAGAGTGATATTAAGAGTAGTGTATTTAAATGGAAAGGCAAGCAGAGAAAAGCCTTTCATTGAAAGGTCTTCCAGCAGGAAACCACAATCCCTTTGTGGGAAAAAAACCTACATGGCAAAATATATAATAAAGAGCAGTGCAGGGAAAAAAGTGGGGGAGAAAAAGCTAAGTTTGGGTGTTTTTTTTTGAAAAAAAAAAAAAAAAAGATTTTATTTTATTTTATTTTATTTTATTTTATTTTATTTTATTTTATTTTATTTTATTTTATTTTATTTTATTTTATTTTTTCTTCTTATTTTTCATTAACTGAGCTGTTGAGTAAGAGACAAAGGATTATCCCAGACTCAGGGAACTGCAAGGAAACCTTAAGAGTTATCACACCCCAACCTTCTTCCACATGGCGGGAATAATTACACCTACATTATTCATAGTTACTTATCTAGCCCGTTCCCCAGAACTTCCAGTAATGGATATTCCACAGCCTCTTGGCGCTTAACTCTTCCCTATATTTTAAACATCTTCTGTAACAAAATACTTTCCATTAGCCAAAATCTCCCCCAGGCAGTTTTAGCCCATTGCTTCCTCTGCTACAGCAGACTAAGGTAACTAATTCCACTGCTTCTTCGTAGCATGAATGTTCTCTGTTTGAAGATTGCTACTGTATCTCTTAAAAATAAATAGGCCTTTTTTTCCATCCCTCCCCTAGGTCATACCTTCTAGATTCCTGATCAGTCTTGTTCCTTTCTCCTGTATTCTTTCCATTTGGGCTGCATCCTTCTTGAAGTGCCATAACAAAACCAAACACAGATCTCCAACAAAACACTTTTTGCAGTGTCAAATAGTGCTGAACTGCGGCATTTATTTTCCAGATGACATCCTTTTTTTACATTAAATACCAGTTTGCTGTTTGCTGTTAATGAGATTGCCTTTAAAAAATAACCAGCAAAATTTTGAAGTATCTATTTCCTCTAAAATATCTTTTCAAAGAACATGCTTAAAGTATGTAAATGAAAATGAATTCAAAATAAAAGAACTCAATGAGATTTGGTAGACCTACATGAATGTATTAAATTGTTTTTCCAGCCTGCTTTTTTTTTAAATATTTTTTCTGGTTTTAGGGCAAGCTGACAAGAGTTGTAGAAATGTGTGTTCTGAAAAAGAGCTGACGAGAGTCCATTGTTTGGCCTAGTAAAACTTTCTCCCTGCAGAATTTGTAGAACAGGTTTTCTAAGTTGTCACACATTTACTGCACTAGATGGACAAAAAGAAGCAATTTCTAAACAAAATCTGTTAACTTTTTCAACCCTCTATATGCTTCACATGATGCCAGTTTTGAAGAATTCCATAATGTGAGAATGTACTTGGCCAATGATTTTACTATTTATTGTCACATCATTAAGTTTATTTTTAACAGAGTATTTTATCTCATAACTTTGTTTTTTCAAACTTATTCTCCTTTGTCTTCCAGCCTAACTCTTATTGAAATCAATGCTCATTTTATCAGTGATTTCAATGAGATAAGAATCAGTCTGCATAATGGTACTTTAGTTTAAAAAAAATGACAAACTTCATGCGAAAGCACCAAAAGCATTTGTGATAATTAAGAGCAGATGTTAGGAGAGTATAATAGATTCACTTACTAAGAATATCTGAACATTTGCCAAGTTAAAATATTTGTTAGTTGAAGTCCTATATTAACAGTAATTCCAAATAAAATAATTGGGCCTATCAACGTTTTAAAAAAATAGACATAAAATTTATAAGAGTCTTATGGATGTTCTTCTATCTTTAAAGTTACATAAATACATATTAAAAAAAAAAAATCCCAAAACATTGTAAACCCATTTTTTACAATATAATGCTGAAGAATGAGTAACACAGTAGGGGTACTCCAACATAAACAGACTCCAGAGAGTGCCAAAAAACTTCTCAAAGAAAAACAACTCACAACTCCAGCCATTTCAAACTCACAAAACACTGAGTGTATGTGTACATGAATATATTGATATTCAATTGCAAAGTTAATGCACAGAGAGAGTCAAGAAATCAAAGAGAAAGAAATTTAGTCCTTTACAACCTTGTTAAGTCACTTCCTGTTTTTCCAAAGAATATGAATCATTGATGGCCAATGTAGTAAGAAACATGAGCTTGGTCTGGTTCTTCCAGCGCTCTGGAAGCAATGTTTCTTCTCCTCTTGGGTGCAAGAGTTTCCCAGGCAAAGCAGAGCAGCTCCAACCGGGAGTAACCCCGAATATCTACAGACCGATGATGGGCACACATCCTTCGTGACTAAGCAGCGTGGGGCCAAATATTCCCAAGCATACAAAAAGAGTGAATTTACATTTTGCAAGCTGCTATCCAGTGACTCCACTAGCGAAAAGATTTTGGATAAACTGAACTTGCTGCCATCCTCAGAAAAAGCTCCTGGAGAAGGTTCACAACATGAATCACAGGTACAGATACAGAGCTACATGTTCCCATACCTGGTAACATTGAAGTTGCTTTGGACTTCAAAGTCAAGGAGCTTCATTCACATAAGAAAATCTGCCCAGCAAAATGCTACAGGTTTCATCAAATCAGCTGAACACGTAGGGTATGCTGAGCACCATCAGATGCCTGCAAGAGAACAGTGATATCTAGAAATGGCTACTGAATACCATGAAATGATCTTAAGCGACAGTGCTGGCTCCCTGGTGCGGCTCTCTGAGCTGTGGGGCATTGCATGGCTCATGCCCTTTATGTGTCGCGAATCCCAGAATCCCAGAATGGTTGGGGTTGGAAGGGAAGGACCTCTAGAAATCACCTAGTCCAGCTCTCTGCTCCAGCAGGGACACCCAGAGCACGGGGCACAGGGTGGCATCCAGGCGGGTTGGCTCAGAGAAGGAGCCTCCACAGCCTCTCTGGGCAGCCTGTGCCAGGGCTCTGGCACCCTCACAGGAAAGAAGTTCTTCCTCACATGGAGATGGAACTGCCTGGATTTCAACTTGTACCCGTTACCCCTTGTTCTGCCACTGGCCACCACTTGGGAAGTATTTTCCAGATTCCTGTTGATTTTCCTAAGGCCTAAACAAAAAAGGCATCAGAGAGGTCACCTCAACTTAATAACACCCAGGGAGGTCTCTCAAAACCTGCAAATTAACATTTCTCTCAAATTAACATAAATAAAGATGTATACATGCCTGTATATATTTATACAAGGCATATTAACTGGAGGTTTAAAAGATGGTGTGCTGCTTTTAGTAAACATTCTCATAAAAATATTATTGTTTGGCAGACTTATATAAAACACCTGCTATTTACTTTACAATAGTTTATATTATTATAAAAAACATTAAATATTACCTATTGATAATATGTAGTGAAAACTGGCGAAAACAAACTTGAGCCTAATCACTGGTGCCCATTCAGCCACATGGAGATAATTCTTGCAAGACTGCACGTTCCAAGCACTGCTTGCAACGTGCTTTTCTCTTTAGAGAAAAATCACTTCTGCAGAAATGAAGAAACATTTTCCATCCTTCACAATTTAAGTATCTCCACTAATTA
>JAWLRI010000978.1:125073-139563 GCA_034781795.1 Crypturellus tataupa
AGCATCTTTGGGCTTGTCTGAATTGAGGTTTGAGATAAACTGACCAAAATAAAGATGCTAATAAATTATATAATTATGTTATTATTTTAGATAAAATAACAAATTAATACATTAAATTCCTATGAATAGTTTTTCAAGCAAAGTGAACTTCCTTCATCATTTAAGAGCTTTGAGTTTTCTCCAGTAATCTTTCAAGGCCAGGACTGCATGATATTGAGATTGTTTTAGTTGCCAGAGATATCCTTCACATAAGCAGTATTCATGCTTCAATTTAAATACATTGATTTTCTAATTTATCTCAGCTGTGCCATAGGTTTCTACTTAAGATAGGGTTTTCTTTACACTCAGAATTTCTTAATGAAGTGTGGTATGCATTAAATATTTTTTGGAAATTTAAAAAGAAAAAGAAAACTCATCCAAAAAGCATTTCAGAGACTAAGATGCTTATTTGGCTCCCCCAAAAGATTACCTTTGTAAAATATTCAGTGGAGGCATGAATAAATCCTGCTGACTACAAAGTCTGGCAAGAAACAGAAAAGATCTGTTTTTCATATGAATAGTTTCAGAATCTGTCGCCCAGGCCAGGACACACACATGAAACATTGCACCCTGTGGTTAATTCTACGCTACATCCACTGCTAGCCACACCTGGGATTTCCACAGAGAATGTTTTTTATTTCTAAGGAATATAAACAAACAATTTCAATTCATTCACAAAAAAAAAAAAAAAAAAAGGCATGGACTAATACTACTGAGAGGGCCATCCATGCTAGCCCCCTCCTACTCTTCTTTTCCTCCGATTTGTGATCTCATTTATGTTGTCTCATCTTAGGAAAGCTCAAACATTCCCAAATCTTTTCAAATGCATTTCAGAATCTTTCCTGTGAAGAATGTAGATTTGTATAGACTATTTATTTCATAACTGTGTTGGAAATAGACTTGTACTTTTACAACAGGCACATACTTGACTTCAAAAAGTGCCGCATTTTTATTCTCAGGAAATATTCTGTCTGTTGCTGCGGTAGACCTGAAAAAAAAAGGGGAGGGGGGGCTGTATGTTACAATGTCTAAAATTTAGGTCCATTGAAATAAAATTTGCAGTCTCCTCTCTGGCACTGGGGCTTTTTACACTGCATCTACAGAGAATGAGGCTGTGATGAGTATTTTAAGTACCACCACTGAAACAAGCTGTCATGCAGCCCACTGACCTTGCTCCATGTCACCTTTCTCCTGGGACAGCATACCATTTTTTCACCACAAGGTGAACTATCTTGAAGAAATAAGTCAGCTAAAAAATAACTTTTTTTTTTCCCTGCTTAATTTTTACTTGGCTCATTTCCGAACTGAAACACTCATAATAGCTGTAGAAATACTCTGGCTAGAGAAGAAATGATTGACAGAAGTAGATGGGACAGTGTCTTTACAGAGACCACCATCAGTGTGTCCTTGGTGTCTCTTTGATCTCAAAGTTCGAAGAAGTACAGACATCGGTATCTCAGCAATGAGACTCAGAACGATCAGCGTGGTGATTTTTGATGCCGCTTAAAAGTGAGTATATTGCATAAGGTAAAACCTGCTGCTGCCAAAACCACAAAAAATACAAGTACCATATCTGCTGCTCTCCACAGTCTGGTGCTGTACCAAGGATGGAAAGCACTCATCTGTTTGCTCAGGTTCTGCAGGGTTTGTTTTTGTTTTTTTTTTACTAAGTAGGGATCACCATGCAGGAGGTTGAATAGGAACCATCATTCCCATCAGACAGCCCAGCTCTCAGAAGAAGTGCAAGGGGCTATGGAAACTCTATTTAAAGAGCCTAGAAAAAAAAAAATAAAGCTTTGAAATTATGACTGTGTAGCCTGCTTATTAAGGAATGTATTTATGTGATAGCAGGTGCACAGAACTCAGGAGCAGTTCCTTAAGAAGGAAGGAGATTTAATTGCCTCTTCCCAGGACTAATAATCTGTAAAAGCTTGTGCCCAAGTTGCAAAACTTGAGCTTAAGCAGGGAAGGCATCACTAAGCCTTTGTTGGCCAGGTTTTAGAAGAAACACAAGATCCATTAGAACTGTAAAACACTCTTCTTTCTAATTATCCTTTGTGCCATTTGAACACTTTAATGACTGACTCTGGCTTCTGAATTATCAAGTTAAGACACTCAAAGCTGCCACCATTAATATGCTGTGAGTCCTGGCTGAAGAACTACGCTCCTTTGTAGTCAGGATAGTGCAAGGATTAGATGGGCACCGAAAATAGTTTTCATGATCACAACTACAATTTAGGCACTTAAATTCCACTTACATCTCCCTTTGGATCTTATTAAAAAAAAAAAAAAAACCCTCTACCTCTGAAAATTATGCTACAAAATTCTTAAGGACAACTGTCCAGATACTGAGGTATGGTCAAATTGGTTTTGCTATAAATAGAAAGTAAACTTCTGGCTATAAACTTTCTTCCGGCTTAATTTAATGAGTACTTTAGTGTGTAGATGAGTCCTAATCCTACACTTCTTTCCTGTAAGGGCAGAAGTTTTTCCATTTTTTGAAGTGTCCAGTTCTGATTCCTAGGTTTACTGAGAGTATTTCAGACTCCTGAAGAACAAATTGGGTATCAATTTCGACTGCTCAGAGAAATTCTAAGAGTCTTTAAACTTTCTGGACTCTATGCTATATTTTATTCCTCAGTTTTCCCCTTTAACTAGACTTTTCAGAGTTATGAAACCAGTACTTCTCCAATTTCTCTGATTCATATGTGGCCAACACCATAAATTCACAACACATAGAAATCAATTAACAAATCAACTCCAAGCCAACTTCATTTCAGTTAAGGGACTTGGTCCAGTTTAGGATCTCCAGTAATATCCTTCCCAAAACAAGCACAAACACATTGTTCTGCTTAAATCCCAGAGCAGAAGGCCATGTAAACAGATTGACTTTACTGCAATCCCTGGAGTTCAATAAAATAAAGCTCTTTCAGATCAGTAGTGACTTCCCAATATGTCCACGGTTCATGGAGAACAGCCTGCCAATACCACTCTGACATTTAAATCCGAAATCTGATGTACTTAGATCATAACATAATCACCTCCTCCTCCCTGGCTACCTCAGCTAAACCTCTCCCTTTTACTCATCCCATTAGAAACCAATCTTATGTTTACAAAGCAATAGTAAACATTGTTATCCATTGTCATGACAGAAAAAAATCGGAAAAATAATTGAAAAAAATCATGAATACAGGGTCATATTTTCATGAACTTATCTTAAAAAGAAAAACAGAGAAAAATATCTGAAACTACCCAAATAATATTTATGTCACAAGTAAGGCTCCCACTGAATTCAGTGGTAGAAGGTGACTGGTATCCAAGCAAGGTCTCGTTCTAGATTTCCCTTGCACAGCCCATGGAAGCAGAATTGCTGAGGACCCTGACCTGGCTGTTGTGTGTGTTTTGAGTCCAAGCAATTCCAGGCTACAAGGTTACAATGATAACTAGCTCTTTCTGCTTTTCCCTGAAAACAGATCCCCCATCTCTAAGTGACAGTGTCAGCTCTATTTTTTGATCAACTCATTTGGCATATTTTAAATTTCTGAGGATTTTTTTTTCTAACTGTCAGTGCAGATTGCCTGTTAAGTATACAAATGCTATGGTCCATGAGCTCAGTTTTGAGAGTAACATCTAAAAGATTAAACAATTTAAATTTATTTAAATTAAATTTAAAGGACACCTGCTCATATATTTCTGCAATCAGTATGCCTTCGATTTTTCCCGGATATAGACATTTTTTTCATGATCCCAACACATCTACGGTGCATATCTAAATGCGTATTTAGTGTCAAATTCAATGAGCTGTGCCAGACTAGCTAGCTGCGATCTTGGATGCATTGTGCGCTCCTGAATCCAACAGCTATTCCTGAATGATGCTTCTGGTGCTACTCTTACACTCACCCATCTTGGAGCTCCTTCACGCTGTATCTCCCTCCTGATGACTCCCACGGCGCCCAGCGTGTCCAGTTCTTGGCATGACCTGCACAAAGAAGTGTGTTATAACCCCTCTCAGGGTTCATGGGCAACTCTCTGCTTACCTGCATGAAGAACCATTCAATATCCAAATCCTTCACCTTCCTTTTTAAAGGGGAGCCAGCGCTTTCTCTTCCTCAAACCAGTCACCATGGAAATCTAAGTTTTTTTTCCCCTCTAAGAAGCTGTTCCCTGAGATGTCTTTAGAAAAAGAGTGCCCCTTGTTTGCAAAGTCACCTCATCTCAGGCCACCTTCCATAACTGCTTTAATCTGATTTGGAGGCAGGCTGAGGTTGAAAGCACCACGCTGCCCATCTCCCCCTTTCCCTGCACTGGCTCTAGCCGTTGGGCAGACACAGATCTGAGAACCAATCTGGCCAAAGGCTGATTTTTTTTGAGGGAGGCAGGGAGGTAGTTTTAAGTCCGGATGGTGCTATAATCCAACTCACCAAAGAAGCATTGTGGTCTGTCAGAAGATGCAGCAGGCCCATGTAGCAGAGTACAGCAGGTAAAGGTAAACTTGAGGCAGCTATGAGATCGCAGCCTTAAATAGTCACTGCAGAACAAAGCTGCCATTGCCCATAGGCTGTCTGTGACTGTTGTCCAATTCTAGGTATATCTGCCACCAATATTTTTATGAGATGGGATGATTTATATACTGAAAGGTTCAAAAGGCACCATATTTCTTCAGGGATGGGGCTGTGCCAGCACTATTGCCACCAACACTCGGCCACAGGGCCCCAACTCATCCCCACGGCCCAAGACAGCAGGTACTAAGATGGCGGGTGGCCCCCCAAATGGCGGATACCTCTAGGATGGTGGTACCGCAAAGGGGGAGCACTTCCACCGAAGGGAATGAATGAGGCCCTCCAGTTGCTCTGCCTGCCCCATCTATAGAGGCCTGAGCTTTCTGGAAGTGCTAATTTGAACGTGTTTCCTCCATCAGCAGGTACTGCCTGCTGGTATTGCTGCCATCAGCATCTGCCCTTTGCCCCAGCCCAGTGACCTAGTCCTTTATGCCAGCAACACGTAATCCCGGTGAAGATGTAACACAGTGCAAAACAAATCCAAGGAAATTTAGCCATAGCTTTAGTTGCTTTACTGCATATAAAATTCTGCAGGCCAAACCCCAAGTTTCCACCCACGATAAAAGTGAGTTAAACAAAAAGGGGGCAGGAAAAGGAGAGCCAGCTCAGCACCCACAGGCCACCCACGGTGCCTCTGCTTTCAGGGCGCTGCCCGCGGGGTTACTGCGCGGGAGGTGGCTGCGCTTCTGCGGGGCCCCGGCGTGTGAGGGAGCGGGAAGCGCCGCAGGTGCCGGGAAGGCGCCGTCCGCCCCGATGGGCCGCGAGGGAGGCGCGGAGGGCCACGAGCTCCATCTTCCCCCCACGTGATTTCGAGGAAGGGCAGCGCTGCCGCCCGCCCGCCCGCGGGGAGCCGCCGCCTACCGCCCCGCGGCCGCCTCGGCTCCCCGTAAGTGCCGCCCTTTCCCGGGGAAAGCGAAACCGAAAGCCGAGCCGGGGGCTGGCTGCGTCCCGCTCACGTTTGACTCGTTTTTGTTTTGTTTTGTTTTGTTTTCTCCCCGTTTTAAACCGCCCTGCTTTCTTTTGCCCCTAGGAATTTCCACCGAGCGTGGAGGAGGAGGAAGGCGTCGCCCGCCCCTCGGCAGCGCCTCTGGGCTTCCCCGGCCGCCTCAGGCTTCCAGCCTTTCCCGAAAACGGGAAGGGCGCGGGGACAATCAGTCGAAGGAGGTAACTGCATCCGCATTCACGTCTGTGGGAGGCAGCATTTTCGATCGTGTGTTTTAAGGTGGTTTAAGAGGTTTTTCTGTGCATAGAGCAGGCGGGAGGTGGTGCGTGTTGGTGACAGCACATTGAGGTAGACGCATGCGCAAATTTCAGGTCCAGAAAGATGAAAGCTGCACAAATGTAGGATTCTTCATGTGTCTCTCACACTTTGTAAGGAAAGTGGTTTCGGGAACCTATTTTTATATGTTTGTAAAATGATACATTTAAAAAAAATAGACAAATGGAGCTGCTGGTATTTCATTCTAAGCATTATGTTAAAAAGAGAGGCAAAACCCCAAAAGTAATACATTCAATGTTTTATTGTTGTTTGTTGGTTTGATTGATTTTCCTGGTCCTCCAGGCTTCAATGAATTTAACAAGTCTGTGATCTTACATACAAGACGGTGCTTTTGTAAGTGTTTCCTGAAGTATTTCCTACCAGAAAGGAGCTGCACTGGACAGCAGGATCCCTCAATGAAAATGCATGTTTGGACTGCAAGGATGGTGGTTCTGAAACTTTTTAAACTGCATAATCTCCTTCCACGCTTTAACACCTTGCACATTTCCCATTTCTGCCCTCAGCTGTGTCCCAACACATCTTAAGTTCCTGACGTCATTGCCAATATAAAACTCTTTGCCCAAATCTAAATTTACCTTGATTTCTAGCAGGGTTTTCCTACAGTTTTTTCCGTGTATCTGGCTCCTGTTTCTGTAGGGAGAGTCCCAAGACAGATCCTCTGGGAGCACTCCTTCCTTAGCACGTTTGCTGGAATCTCTATAGGGATTTAATAAAGGAAATTCCCTTTCCCAGTGTCTCCTTTCCTTCAATTCTTGTAACATGCCAAATAGTTTTGATGGGACTTTCCCCGGGACTTCTTGTGTCTCCCTTTTTTTTTTTTTTTTCTTTCCAGATTGAAAAATCTTGTCCTAGAATATTTTGCAGCAACAAGGAGCTTCCAGTGGTAGCATGTTCATCTGCCTGTTTTCTTGACCTTAGTCCCTTGAGTGGGGGATTTTTTGTCCATTTTTAAGTTGCATGCAGATGTGGATTTCTTCATTGCTTAGCAGGCATTTGAAACTGGACAAAGTAGTGGAAATGTTTGTATTTATTTATTTATTAGGAAGGAACAAAAAAGAAACAGCATTATCAAGAGAATTGACTAGATTATGTAACAGGTCCTTTCCATGCCTAAATTTCATGATTCACATTCAAGTTTTACGTAATCTTACGTAAAAGGGAGGGATTGTTTCAGCAGGTCTCTTTGGATTTTTTTTTTTTATTCTGCAGAATATTGCAGCCATAGAAACAAAACAGTACAGAGAGACTTTCTCTTTTCTTGGGCTCTATCCAGTTCTTTTTCTCCTGTACTTGTGAACTTCTACCCAGATGTACTTTAATTCTGTTACACCATTTTTGTCACCTTTCTCCCACTTGATGTTACCTTTTATTGTCCAGTTGTCAAGAACTTGTAAAAAAAAATGCAAAATTTTCTCCTTAGGTTTGTACAGATAAACCCTTTTGGTTTTGAGTATCTTAATTTCCTTCAGATATAATTCCCTTCAGGCGTAATTTGCTTCAATAATTTCTCAAAATATTAGTCTGTGAATATTGTTAGTTGAATAATTAACAAGTAATAGTTATGATTATGGTTAGTGATGAGTTTCTTAGGGTTTTGTCCCATTCAACCATAAAGAATGGTTGAATGAAATGGTTTACCTGTCAGCATGTGTTAAAAGAGGTAAGAGGAAGATGTAATTATGAAGTTAAATAGGCCCCTCAAGATGTTAAACTTGCCACACATCTTGCATGCACAGGTTGGAGAGAAACCATAAACGCAGGCAAAATACATTAGACTGTCAAGAATGCTGATACATTGAAAGGTACCATAACAAAACGATTCATCAAACATTTTGTTTATTCTTATTTTCATCTTTATTCTTATTTTCTTAAACTGATGCTTATTTTTTTAAGTTTTATAGAATAGCTTGAATACTGGTGTGTCTCATTTACTTTCTATTTAAAAGCAAACAATCAAAAAACAGTGTGTGTGTGTGTGTCTCTCCTCTCCAGAGTATGGATACCACTGACCCTTCTGGCCCATCAACAGATGAGATGGAAAGTCTTAAAAAGGAACTGGAGAAATGGAAGGCAAGTTGTGCAATAAAGTGCATGGAATAATGGAAATAAGCCAAATTATGCCTTGCAAGGCTGCTAGTTCATTTTTATAAAAAAATCAACTCTACCTCTGTTAGAGCAGATGCTTTTTAACTTGTTTTTTCTTCTTCATTGGTTTATGTTGATCTCAGTCAACCATACTTCTATGCCTCAGTGAAATATTATTCCTTAGGGAAATTAAATAAATAGGACCTGCTGTCTAAAACTCTTTTTCTTTTCTAGGAAAGGCTTGAAAAACTTGAGAAAGCAAAAGGTGATCTTCTCCTTTGTAAATTTAATGCTGATGAGGAGCGTGTTAAAGCACGGAATGAGATGATGGCAAAGCTGGCAGAATTGCGAGAGAAACAGGACAAAGAAAGGACTATAACTTGGGAAAGCTATGAGGTATGGAGAAGGCTGTCAGTATTTGCAGAACGGTGAGAGAAGGGTTTATTAGAGAAAATGAGAGGAATATTTGCCTTTCAGTTTAAACAACTTTGACAGTTTGCAGTCTGTATGACTAAAATGTTCT
Source organism: Crypturellus tataupa (assembly GCA_034781795.1). NCBI lineage: Eukaryota > Metazoa > Chordata > Aves > Tinamiformes > Tinamidae > Crypturellus > Crypturellus tataupa. The sequence continues at coordinate 133,559 of JAWLRI010000978.1, forward strand.
ATGCATTTTTTTTCCATTAATTAAGAATTGCAGCAACTAAAACAAACAAACAAAAAAAACTTGCAGTAATATTTGTAGAGTAAAGGCAAAACTTAGACTCATCTTGTGTGGAAAGTGATTACTGACAAAATTGTTTGACCTCTTTCAAGATTATCCACTTAAAGATAAGTTTCAGGCTTATGTGGCACAGATAATATTGAATTGGTTGCTTCATTTGCTCCCCAGCTTCCCTAAATCCCAGCCATGTTTCACAAAAGGTTACAATATGCAAGAGAACTAGCATTTTTTTAAGTCACTATGAGTTAGGAAAGCTTGGAGCTAATTTGGCAAGAGCTGGAACCAGATGGCTTTTCTTTCTAGGACTAGGTGGTAATTGCTTCAATGTGTTATTGTGCAGTTGTTGATTCTGTAATAAGAGAACTTTTCATGGACTGTCAAGGAGGTGTCTCAATGATTTTTAGTTTGGTCTGTGAGACACTGGTGAGAAATTACAGTTTTGATATTGCAAGCTTTTATAATATAGGCCTGCTACAAAAACTAGTACAGAAGCTATTTATGGGGATAAACTCAAGCTGAGGAAAACATAGCTATGAAATTCAAACTTTTTGTCCTTACACTCGGAGTTCTGTATAACTTTTGGTTCTGCTGCTGCTGGTTCATCTGTTTTTACTGCCTCTTTCACTCCTAATTCCTTGTGCTCATTCTGGTCTTCTGACTTTAATGCGACTTTGGTCTTTCTGGAGTTCTAGAAAACATGGTCTTTTTTTTTTTTCACTTTTTGTTTCCTTTTATTTTTTTCTCCAGATCTCATGTATGTGTTGGACAAAATAATAAAATGTCTGTGTTAACATAGGTTCTGATGTTGCATTTAGAAGGAATTAACACAACCATGCAAAGCAGAGTGTAATTTATGGTATATTGATTATAGTTGAGAACACGAATGTCTCATTTCTGAAAATGTTCTTTCTGTAACTTCCTTCAAATGAAACTATTCCTTGCTGAGTAAATTAACTCTGTGTAAAGTTTAAGCTGTGCAAAAATCTTGTGTGACTTATCTAGAAAAAAAATTTAAAAGTAGAAATATACTTTATAATGTATAGGGATTTTGCTGAAATAATTTTATCTTCTACATGTTCAATTTTTCATTTAATGGTTTTCATGTGTAGACAAAGCTTTCTCCGATAAATAAAGAAAATGCTGAGCTGAAGAAAGAGATTGAAAAGCTCAAAGAAGATCTTGCAAAATGTGACTCAGTGTTTCCAAGGGATGGTCAGGTAATGTCTGAAATATTTTATATTTAGTCTTCTAAGAGGCTACATTTTTATTTTGTCACTTCTAGATTCCTTGGGCCAGTTACTTAGCATTTTGGCCTCTATTGATTTCAATAGAAAATGTAGATCTAAGTTTTCTTTACTTACTTCATCTGGCAAGATAATATGAGGAAAACCAGGAATATGGAAGCAAACACAGAAGTGTGAGATAAAGGGGACATGAGAAGCATGAAGAAAATTAGAAAAATAAATCTGGAAAACTAGAATAAAACATATGCGTAACATTAGTAATTTCCAAGTATTTTTATTTACCGCTTCTTGAGTTAAGAGGATTTAAGAAAGGGAATATGCCCATTATAAGACAAATACAGCATTTACTTGCACTTGACTTGATCAGTCTAATATTACATCAAATGAAAATTAACTCAGTTTTCAGCCACCTAAGTATCACTGATAAAAAATGGGTTTATGTTCAGAACCCAAGGATTCTGTGTTCTTAGTGATACCTGTGCAGACACTAACCTGTTCAAAGATAGAACTTCCTTTTCGAAATTTCAGCTTGTAAAAATCTGATTTAATTCTGAATTGGAATACGCCTAAATATTTTGAGAATTTACAACAAAGTGAAGACTGTGATCGTATTTTTTTATATAGACGTTTCCTTCAGATTTTGAAGTGCTCTTCAGGTGTTATCAGATGTTAATAATACTAGAATACTAACTGCAGCTTCCTAAAATACATTTCTAAATTGAGGAGTTGTCAATTTTCGGTACACCTTTGGACAGGGCAAGACTCTTCTAGAGGGAGATTCAATCTGAATTACCTTTTAGGAGGAATGTCTCTCCTAAGAGACTGTGTGGCAGCACAGTGAACAGAAGGTTAACGGTCTCCTAGGTAAGAGGCTGAATTTTGAAGGGAGATGGCAGGAATGTTTTTAGTATGTGGGCTATCTTACCCTGATGCAAACTTAAAAAAAATTTTTTTTCTTCTTCCACCTAAAGTTTTCTTTTGAAAGAGGGGGGGGGGGGAAAAAAGATACTTTTTTTGTCTTCACAGACAAAAATCCCAGAATTAGACATGCACAACTATAGTTGAGAGCTGTGTTTGTTCTACAAGCAGTAACTTCAGTCTACTTGATTGTTAAACTTCAAGTGAGACTGTTCTCTTCATTTTTCTATTATATAGTAAGTAACAGATTTTTTTTTCTGTTTTGATTCAAAAACACTAGATTAAAAAAAAGGTACCAGAAATGAAAATGAAGTTCACTGAGATGAAGGAAATGAAGGATGATTATCCAGATACAAATACTCACTGTGTTTTTTATGTAAATACAAAAATCCCATTCAAACTGCAAAAAACTGAAGCACTGCTTACTTTTGAAGAAGAGGAAGGTATGATGCATATTTGAATACCTGTTACTTATTTCTTCTTTATTTTTGCCAAAAGAGATTTTGCTTACAAGTGTGGTAACAGTCTAGTTTTCATAATGGTTGTACAAGGCTTTTCATATCTGAATACTTGTGATTTTCCTTTCAGTTGCCCAGAGGCTGACAAAAATGGGTAAGCATACTGTGCACCTGGACAGCAAAACAACAAATGTGAGAGTGGAGCCTTTTGCACTTCAAATGGGAATCAAATTTGAGGTAACTGACTGAAATACTTAGAACAAGAAAAATACAAACTTGCAGTACTTAGGCTCATTTTTGTGGGTGTCTTTCAGTCACGAAATGCACAAAAATGTTTCTGTTAGCTCCATGTCACCATTTCTGGAAAGACTATCAACGTTTCTGAAATACCGGTGCTATCAATTCCTGATGACTGGGTGAGGGACAAATTAGAGCTACATTTCTGCAAACCTGAACATGGAGGAGGAGAAATAGACAATGTAGAATACGACAAGATGTCTAGAAGAGCTGTTATTACATTCCTCAAACCTGAAGGTACTCTATGCAAGGTTTTGTTAGCCATTTTGTCACAGGCCTTATTGTCCATTTCCTCACCTTCTTTCTATGCAAACTCCACTGCTGGATGTAGCAAGTTATTCCGGTTCTACTTTCCATGTGAAGAGTTGTGGTTCCCCTTGTGTATCTATAAATAAAATAGTATTTCATCACATTCTCATCAGAAAGATGTCCTTATGTAGCTTGTGGGCTTTGTTTCTTCTTTAGCTTAGTCGAAAACGTATTTTTCCTTTGCATTGCTGGACCCTTATACTGGAGAGAGAAAATTAGGAAAATATGTTTGATTTTTAGCTTTTGGTCATGACAATGAAGTTAAGAAAGGCATTCAGATTGCCTAACTTGAGGCATTCTGGTTTAAGTGTGTGAAATTCTACCAAGATCAATGAAGCCACATCCATTTAGTGCATCTGCTTTAGATTTATCTCAGAAACTTTTGTGGATATTTAATTATTTTCCTTTGAAAATGCCAATTCCAATTTTCATTTTTTTATTGCATATAAGGAATAAACAAATATGCTATCATATATTAATTTCTAAATCTTTGTTAAAAAGGGATTAGTCTGTTTTTGATGCGATTACAAAAATACATTTTAGATTGTATTAATGTTTTTCTCCATTTTCTCATTCTTCATTACAGCAGCTAGTGGCTTAGTGAAACAGATGGAATGTCCTTTCTTTGCAAATGGAAAAATATACTTGCTGTCTGTGTCCCCAAGCACAGTAAAACACTTGGAAAAACTTCAGGTGAAAGAACCTTAACTCGCATTACCACATAAATAGAGATATGGACACAATTTTCTAAGGACTGCAGAAGCTTTCTTGTCACTCAGTCTATGAAACTTCATAGCAAGTGAGAGCCTGCAATATGCTCTTAATAATTTTATGCTTTGCAGTGTGAAAGCTGTAATTCGTTCTAAAAGGATGTGCCTGATTTTCCTTGATCAGATTCCATTGCTGTTGACCATAATGTCTCTGCTAGGTGGGAGCCACATATTGAATTGTTTACGAAGCAGATTGACACAACAACATATTTTCAGACCACAAGATAAAATCATAGCCCAATCAGCCCTAATCAGATGCCTGGCTGATTGTGTCAGCAGAGACTCCTGTTGTTTTAGGAAGTATTTGCTCAGTCAATTTTTTTTCTTCAATTGTTCAACCAAAATAATACCCTGTTTTTCAGTAACTATTCTACTTGCTCCTCTGTTTCACTGAAATTCTTTGTCTTTTACTTTGTATGAAGAGATCGTAATCAGGTCAGTATTGTATACGGTATATAATCAGGCGTTTAGCTAAAGATATGCATTTGAGAGATCTGACAGCATCCTTTGCAGGTGTGTATCAGTGTATTGACGTTGATTGTGATTGAGCGATACTCACTAGAATCATCAGAGATTCAGGAATCCAGTGTGTGCATTAAGGAATGTAGGAGACACAGATCAGAGGTCAGGTGCATTCCCTGCCAGACACGGCAGCGTGCGAAGTTCAGAGCTTGCATTAGTTTCAGTGATTTAAAATACACCACGGCATCCAAAATTTTAAAATGTAATCAAAAATAACTGCAGCTTCTCAAGGATATATTTATTTCCAATAACTATCAGCTTCTTAACATATACATATGGCAACGTAATACAAGTTTTTTGTTTGTTTTCTTTCCTCAACAGATCTATTCTGGAATTTCTAAGAAGACTATTCTGTTGAAAGGAATTCAAGAGACTGATGAGGATGAGGATAGTGTGCAGGATATGATTGAAATTCATTTTCAAAAGCCAAGTAATGGTGGTGGAGAAATAGTGAACATCAAATATGTATCAAAAGGGGTTACATGGGCTTATTTTGAGGAGGATATTTAATATATGAAGTGTTACAGATAGAACTCTCCAAGTTCAGAGGTTTTGCTTCTTCAGAGACATGTGAAATTATGCAGATAGTTCTTGTATAACTGTGCTTTAGTGTTCTGAAATTTGTATTTAAATAAAGATGAACTGCTTGCCTTCTTTATTCAACTAAGCATATAAAGTAAGTGAAAATCCTTCCTTTTGGCTCCAGAAATTCTCGTGAAAGTCATAGAAGAGGCCTTTAGCAGCACTTGAAAGTTGATATAAGGCTATTTTCTGCAATTTTTTTTTTCAGATTTTGTCTCTTCCAAATTTTAGGTAGGTAATATACTCCAAAATGAGATATATCTATTCTTAAATTTCGGCTAGGAAAACGAGACATAACGCCATTTGAAAGTGTCCTTGCAGACCTATTTAAGTGCCTTAACTTCAAAAAGTCTTTTCTCTCATATAACTGCTTAGGTTGGAAGATAGCACTACATTTCAAAGACTTCAATAAAATTTCCATCAGCAACTATGTGATAAGATGAAATGGAAGGAGCTGTGTGTGTGTGTGTGTGTATGTATATCTGTCAAATGGTGTCTGCGATGGAAAAGGGGAGAGTTGAAAATGTCGGAAATTTCCTCATGAAATTGCACCTTAGGAGGAATGAAATAGTCCTGCTTTTGGCTGTGGAAATGCTGATGCTTTGAGGATCTGGTCCAACTTCTGCTGAGTTTCTAATAAGTTAACAGCTGGTGTGCTGCATCTTCTCATATTTGTTTCTACAGTTACACATTATTCTTTGTGTTCATTCTTTTTGCTTAATTTAGCTTAACTTAATGCTACCTGTGGTATCTACAAATTTATGTGATTCTTTATAGAATCATAGAATGCCTAAGGTTGGAAGGGACCTCTAGAGGTCATCTAGTCCAACCCCCCTGCACACGCAGGG
>JAWLRI010000978.1:141359-179363 GCA_034781795.1 Crypturellus tataupa
TTGATAGCTGTGTGAAGGCATCTATGCGTCTTCCTGGTTTGAATCACCCCTTCAGTGTTCACGTGGCATTTCACTGCCCTTGCAACAACAAAAAATGACCAAAAAATGTCAAAACCGCCTCCCTCAGAAGCTTATTTGGAAGAGAGAGATATTCTTTTTTAACTTTTAGACAACGTAAGAAAATACCAAGCTCTTAAGTTACGTTTGGGCAGCCTCCTGTGTGGTAGGTTTGGGCCCCGCAGGCCCTTGGGGACACGAGCAGGTGCGGGACAGGGAATTGCAAGTTCCCCACTTTGCATTAACCAGGTGAAGAGGTGAAGAGGTGCAAAAAGCCGCCTTCCAAAGACTCTTTCCATGGAAACAGCGTGCCAGGAGGATGGCAAGTGCTGGGAATGACTGCACAAGGCTGGGACCCTGTATATATGTGTAAATGCCCCCTCTGGTTTGCTTTGCAGCATCCCAGCAGCAGTTTTGGCCTTTTTGCAGAAAACGCTACATAAAACTCTTCTTGCAATCACCCATTTTGGTTTTTTTTCTTTGTGCTACTTGAGTGGGGCAGAAACTTCCTGCTCAGATAAGCAGGGGAAAAAAAAAGAAGAAAGAAAAAAGAGAAAGCAGCATCTGTTGTGACTTTAACTCTTAGCTCTTTAAATTTCATGGATGCTAAAAGTAGACCTCGTGTCTTTCTGAGCTAAAACAGTGCAGGTTACAGTGTCTCATTGGATCTGTCTCCTCACTCCCATCAGAAATATTATAGTGGTGATTTGCAAAGCTTTGGATTCGTGTCAGTTAAAAATTAGTCTCCTATGGCACATTTTGCAGACTTTCTAAGTGCTGCGCTGGCGCTAATATTTTATGCAGCATGGGCCCAGAAAAAACTTTGAGAGAAGTCTAAAGAGTTTAGAGAAAAAAATAACCTCAAGTACAGTCACTCGGAAGTTACTGACAGTTTGTTCCCACAAATGCTTCTATGCAGACATACTAAATTATTCACTTTCTTCCAAAAAGTCAATGAACTGTTACAAAATTTACTCAGTGTTCAGTATTTTTGCCATGATATTCCCAGTGAAATATTACTGTTTATTTCTGTGTTATAAGAGTGGAAGGAAAATATGCTTTTCTTTACAAGACATAGATGAAAATCCCATTTAGGATGGGTTTCATGTTCGCAGCATTGGGAGGTTTGGTTCTGATGAAAATCATGTGTGTATTTAGTTATTTTATGCAAGCAAATCTCAGATGGCTGGGATTATGTTCTCCCAATTTCACAAGGTTATGCATTTAATAAGTGGAAAGGGATGAGTCAGAGCACAACACTAGATCCCAGCTCTCATGAATTTAACAAGGACTCTCTGAATCTGACCCTGCTATTCTGAAATGACAACCCTTATTCGAACGAACGTGCAATTAACAATTTTAATTCTCTTAAAAATTCTGAATATTAGAAACAAAGTGGAGAAAAGACTCCTCACAGTGTGACGCTGAACACTTCATTTGGGAAGCTGTTAAATTTAGTTATAATTTTTACTGCTGTAACAAAAGAAGATACTGAAAGGGTGTAAATTACTTACAGATTCAGGACATTTTTTTTTTCTCCACAGTAATGCAAAGGAGCCTGAGGGAAGCCTGGCATCATAAAATCCTGATTCAGCGTTCTTCCTAATTTATGTGCTGACTGCGGGTGTTTTCTGTGCTCAAGCTGTCAGGGTGGATTTGGGTGAATAGGAGGGAGAGACTCTGCTAATGGTGAAGCGCATCCCTGGTGCTCGCCGTGTTTGCAGGGTGACATGTCTGTGCACAGGGAACAGGACGAGCTGCTAAATCCGCACGGACGGTTGCTGTCTCTGGTGTTCCGGACGGCCTGCTGGGTGTGGATGTCATGGCCGACATACTGCAGATTCACTTCCAGATGCCCAGGAACAACGGTGGGGATGTGGAACAAGTAGTGTATCCCACCATGGAAAAAGGAGTCGCATATATAACTTTTGAAGATCCAGAAGGTATTTAAATTGATAAACCATAGAAATCATAGCTGTCACCAGAAAAATTAGCCATAGAATGTTACCCATAAGATAAAACTTAAAAAACACTTCAAATTGTGTGCTGGTACTAGGATTTTATATATCTAGAAGCCTAACACCTCTTTTTTAGTCAGACAAATTTTAGGATTTTATTCCTGTTCATTAATAGTCATAACTTTGAACAGGCTTCATGCAAAGTGTTTGTTGGTTTAAGGAATAAATTTATACCCCACATGACAAACATGAATTTTATAGTTAGGCCTTTGGGAATAATTCTCTGCCAATTAATATTCTAAGAAGACAGGCTTTGCTTTCTCCTCTGAAAAAAATTTGACTGATGCATGAAATATTAGGCAAGAGCATTAAATTGCCTGTGTATATGTGTGGAAAATTGTTAGGGAAAACATTAGTAGAAAAACACCCAAGGAGTGCTCCAACCCTCAGCCTGACTATAGCATGTTATCTTACTGCTGAGCAAGTGATTCTGACTTTCTCTGTAGTTGTGGAGAATGTTCTAAAGAAGGTTGAACATCAACTAAAAGACAAGAGGCTGCCTGGCTACTATCTTCTGAAAGTCACCCGCTGCTGTGAGGTTGTAAGCTCATTCATTATTTATCTATTCCTACCTACATTGCTACGTTAACTGTTACTTAACTTTTGTAATTTAATATTGTAGGTCTTCGTCTCTGTCTCATCTCTCCTCAATATGTCTGTTTTCAAAGATCGGTTTGATTTAGAAGATCTGATACAAGAACTTGAAAAGAACATCACAGCTTTGAGCTTTGGTCCCTTGCAGCCCGATGGGCATATTTTGGTTGAAGGGCCATTTCCAGCAATCCAATTACTAAAAGACTTTCTCTTATTAAAAGCAAAATCCCTTTCAGAGAAGGACAAAAGAGAAGAAAATAAGCCCCAGCAGAGACCAAAGAGGAGGCTCCAGCAGCAAAGACTTTCCGTGGAGACAAGTATTTCAATTCCTGATGCAGATGGAGGAAAACAGGTAGTGGTTCTTGACACCAATATATACCACTACATGAAACACTTTTTTTTCAAGAAACTACTACTAAATTATGATGTTGTAATTTCTGACACTACTGATGGTGAAATAACTACAGTATATCTTAGCAATGCCAGAAGTAGGTCTGGTGCTGGACAGGTTTTAAGAGTCAAAGAGGAAATTGAAAATCAGTCTGTAAAACTTCATAACAGTTTACGTAAAGAAAGGATCTGTTTTGAGGGGCACATAGGAGATGAAAAGCAGAAATATAAACAGGCGTGTGAAACTGTAAAATCCTATTACCCCGGTGTTTTGATTATTCCTTATGATACTCACATTGATATTATAGGAAATTCTTCTTTGGTTTTTGAATTTACAAAGGAAGTAAGGAGAAAGGTTCGGGGCCAAAAGAGTAAGCTAGAAAGATCGTATTCGTGTGGCTACCGCAAGTGAAACTAGTCATGTGTGATCCTCAGGGCAATATTGCTCAGATCTCTAGATACCAGGCTTGTTTGTACCAAATAATTGCCTTGGGCAGTTTCTTACTTCATATAAATTTCATTTTCCCCAAATATCAAATTAGATTCAGAACAGGAAGCAAATCATCTTTGTGTCTCTTGTGTCATGATGAGAAAGGAGGAATATTCAGAGTTTTTAGCATAGTTAGATCTACAAAGCTATACTTATATTCTGTGAGTACCTCAAGGGAGGCAGTGAGGAGGATGGTGCTGGCCTCTTTTCACTGGTGGTCACTGACAGAACTAGAGGAAGTGGCCAGAAACTGAAGCATCAGAAGTTCCACAGGAACTTAAGGAAAAAATTCCTGACAGTGAGGGTGACAGAGCACTGGCACAGGCTGCCCAGAGAGGTTGTGGAGTCTCCTCTGGAGATCTTCAAGACCCGTTTGGATGCAGCCCTGTGCCACATGATCTAGGTGGCCCTGTGTGTGCAGGAGGGTTGGACTAGATGACCTCTAGAGGTCCCTTCCAACCTTAGGCATTCTGTGATTCTATGAAAGCTATATAAGCTGATCTGATACTAAATATTATGAAGTTAGGATATCATTATGCAAGGTGATTACCACACTAAACAGGAACAGTGGCCTTTTTCAATAGCCTTCATCAGCAGGAGAAAGGCCTTTAAGATGCATGAAGAAGGCAGAGCTTTGACACTTGAGAAGAGGAAGCACATGCTGATTTTACAGGTTTCTCACATTCTGAGAGATACCTTAGAAGTTGGCGCCAGAAGTTCTTAACACAAGAAGATCAGTAAGTTTCTTTTCATAGGAGGGGTATGAGTTCTTCATTGACAGCAGAGCCGCACCTGCAGGGTCCCTTGGCAGCATGTTATTTAGACATGGGGGTATATCCAAAGTTTGAATGTGAAAATCACGGAGCATTTAGGCTTCCAAATTGAGTTTGGCTTATACAATTCTTATGCCCAATACAGAGTCCAAATCATCTTCAGTTTTATATACTCTGAACAGGAGCATTTCTTTTTTTTAATGTGTGCAGCTGGTCAGTCAATATAATAACTAATAGAAAACAAAAAAAACCCTTATGTCTTACTAATACTTTCCAGTTGTGTTTTTGAGACCAATGTTAGAGGTTCCAAGCAGTGGGTTCCTGCTGCCTTCATAAGAGTCTCACAATCTAATGAGGAGTTGGTTAACACTAATTACTTTCTAAGCTGAATGCCTTGGAGCACTGAATTTTCCTTTTGCGAGGTACTATGCAATACACAGAGATCATTAGATAGTCCTATGTATGTGTGTTTGTGTGTACTTTAAAAATCATTCTTATGTGTGTTACTTTGACTTAACAGAGCTGTCAAAATGGTATCCGTCTTGACTTTCATTTTGTGGGTAAAATGATGAGTGTTAAACTTGAATGCCTGTTGCAGAATTCAACCTCACTCACTAACATTAGGGACCAAGCCAGTCCACAGTAGCACAGTCTATTATTCTTTTAAAAAACTTATTTAATCCTTTCTATATTCATTATCACATTCCACCATTCCTTTCCTCCCATTTTTTTTTAAACATAATTTCTAAATTACTTTTTTGTGTGTGTGTGATGTGAGAATGTTTAGGATACTTTGTCAAAACCTACAGTACACTTGGGCTTTTTTCTTGTGTACAGGCAAAGTTTTTTATATTTTTAAATCATTAAAGAAACAAGCTATCCAAAATACTGTGTGCATTTTCCATTTTTTTTCCCTGAAACCCACTACTGTTTTTTGTTTGCAAGCCCATTATGCTTTTAGGCATTTTCTTGCACTGGCTGAACATCCATTGCAATTATGCCAGTGGAAGATGAAGTTGTTAAACTACTGCCAATTCTGTGTATTAAAATTTGTTGTCAGAGTGGGTAGATGATGAGCTTAAGGAATTTGCTGAATTGGAAGTGTGTGTGGGGGTGTATTTAGAGGTGTAATTTATTCCAGTAGATCTATCAAGAGGGAGTCAGAGGTGCAGCTGAACACAGGAGCGCAGAGTCAAGTCCTGGAAAAGCCCCTCACCTGCTGACCGTGTGGACAGTTCTCCAAGAGTTTGCTTGTCTGAATATTCCCCAGAGAGCTTAAAGACAGGAAATTTTTCAATCTTAGCAAAGAGAAAATCCTCTATGAGGGATAATCCTCTAAAGGAATTAGGGCTCCTTTCTTGTGTCTAGGTTGGTCTTTTTCCAGGCTCTTGACCTTTTTCAGATTTGCAGCGTTAGCACTTGCTATTCCCTTCAGTGAGTGTTCAGGGCTAGAACGGTGAGCAGATGGCAGTGCCGTCCTCATGAGCAGTGACACATAGGTTGGTAGTGACAGTGAGTTATGGCGCTTTTTGAACCAAGGTGGACAACAGAGCTGCGCTGTCACAGGTAGTTCCGTTCTTGCTCTGTGGGTATTGGGTGCAAATCTGGAAATCTTGAAAAGATCACAATTAAATAAAATAATTGAATAATTACAGGTAAGTTCCAAGCCGAAGTGCTTCTTCACTTACACATCAGATCTCAAATAGAGATAACTTAAATAATGTGAAAGCCATACTTTGGTTGTAACAATTCCGCTTCGTGGCCACTTTTAATACTCCCCATTGCTGCAGTGTCCTTGGCTGCTCAATGCTCCAGTTGGGTGTTTATCTTACTGACCAGTGTTGTCTCATAGATTCCTGTTGCTCTCCCATCTGCTGTCTTTCATCTCATTTTGTCTGATTTCTTTGGACAAAAAGAGCATTGCTTATTCCTTTGTGTTTACAGAGGGGATCGTAAATTGGGGTCTTCGTCTATGTTGCGTTAGTCAATATTATCTACTGGTGTGTTGCAGGCTTTCCGGGCATACATTTTCATCTCAAATTTGCAGCAACATCAGAAGGGGAAGCCTCGCACTTGTCGCCTTTGATGGTCTTGCTGTAGCTGTGCGAGGGCAGGGTAATGAGCCTGTGACTCCGACTGAGCTGCTCTTTGAGGCTTAACCCCACAGAGGAAACTGCTTCTGCAGCAGAAGGAATATGTCAGCTGTGATCCACTGGGATAGACTCATGTTTGCTGTCGGATGCTTAACAACATTTCAGCAGAAAAATAACATTGTGAGCACAGCTGCTATTTCTTAACCTGCATTCAGGATGCAGATACCATGGAAAGCAATAGATGTTTAGCAAGAAAAGACAGCCCCATTTCAACCTTATTGTGAATACTTAAATGCAACAAAAAGAATATTAGGTCTGCTAACATTCACCAGCTCTCATCCTCACAGCTATTTTCTATGGCAAGCAAAGCACTGTGTCATCTGTTAAACTCCATTTGGGACAGGCATTTAATACTGGCATATATTGAAAAATGCCTGGGAAGGTATATTAGATTCTATTCCTAGATCTAAACTATTGGGGCTGACTCAATATTCTCAGCACTGGGTTTGTGCTTTTAATTTGAATAGGAAATTTGCCCATGAGACCTCAACAAAATATTTCTCCTTATTGCTGTGCTGACATCTGCTGCCCTTCACCAGGAGGGGACACATAACAGTTTGTGCTGTAAAAATACAAGGCCTAATTGTGACTTAAGGCAGAATTCCCATTGACAAAGCTTCTTTTTTTGGTCTTTTTTCCCCTCAACGTCACAAATACGAGCACAGGCTCTTGGTCTCAGTTCCTGGCAGCATTGAGTTTGTTCAATGACACAAAACATACGTTGCTCCAGCACGGCGAAGGGAGCACTTTATTCTCCGTCATACCCGTGTATCTAACTGTACGATGGTTATTGTTCCTGCGCTTATTGCAATGCTTATTTGGTTCCTATGGGAAGGAGGTTGCTACATGTGGAAAAGGCCCTTCCTGCAAATTTGTTGGCATCAACCCCCTCTGCAAGAGCTGCGCTGCGCTGAAGCAAAGGCTCTCTGTGCATTTGTTAACAAGCACATCCTATGAGGACCTGTCAGGCCTCCCGAAAGCTCCATGACCAGGATGCCGTTTCTGTAAGGAAAAAGGGGAATCTTACTATTTTGGGAAACCATCTGTTTTATTAAAAAAAAAAAAAAAAAAAAAAAAAAGAAAAGTAAGACTTTGGAAACATAAAAGCGCTACTACCAAATAACTCATTCTGCAGGACAACTACTAGACTTCTCTGTCCACCTGGCCACGCTGGAGACTTCGAAGGCTAAAATCCAGGCTGGACACCCCCAAACTCGTCAGCTGGGAGTGAGCCAGGGACGGCGAGTGATTCAGGAGCTGCTGGGGCTGAGGCTGACGCAGCTCTCCCACCAGGAGAGCAGGAGATGAGCTTAGCAGTTTGTGCATCCGGAGGGGCTGACGCCTTCGCTTGGCTCCACTCCAGGCCTCAGGAAGCTTCCATAAACAAACACACACGTTCCTGTTGTGTTGGACATCTCGTGCATGGGAGAAGTGCAGCTGTGTGGTAGGACCGAGCTCACACTGGGAAAATTCCTGCACGGCAGAGCCTTTCCGTGGTGCCTTCTGCCTTCGGGGAGGCTGCGGGTGTTTATGGGGCCTGTGGCTTCTCTCCAGATTATCGCTGATGCCTCTTCAGCTGCCTGCAAGAAGACGTTGAGGGGAATGGCATGGTTTCCTTGAAAATAATTCTTCCCTGTCTGGGGGGAAACCCTTCATTGCCTACTGGTGAGAGGAAGTGACCTTTTCCATCACCTCTTAAACTGAGAGATGAATAAAGAAGTCAGTTGTGTATGTGTGCATATATATTTAAACTTAACTTTAAATTTTCACTTAATTTAGTGGGGAAGAATTTTCCCTGACTTTTGAGACAGACTGCACAAAGATAACCAAACAGCTTGGCAGGGTCCTTCTTTTTCTTTTTCTTTTTTTTTTTTTTTTTTTTGTAATTAAAGCTTGATTAAAAGCACAGAAAAATTAAGTCCAAACTGCACAATATACAATTGATAGAGTTCACTCTGGTTGTACTTATTTTTCCCTTAGTTACAAAGAACTGCAGAACGCCTGCCAGAAAACAAGCCATTCTTCTTCTTAACACAGCTTTCCTTCACCTCCTGATACCCAGTAATGAGCTTTAAAATAAAAAATCTGAAATTAACTCAGTTAAGATGAAATGCTACCTCTAATGGCAGCAACCCACTGCTGTTGGGACATCCCTTCCAAGCCATTTTTTTCCAGGAGGATTCTCCCCTCCTTATTGCTACTATCTTTGTAGCAGCAGCAGGACAGATCAGGGTCAGCTATGTTAAGTAAGTACATTACCTAAAAAAAGAAAAACAAACATATAAAATACTGGGAAAAAAACCCAAATTTCTGATTTTTTGTACAGGTCAGATACCCAGATATCCTCCTTTTTTTTTTTTTTCCTTTGTTCTAGAAGTAAGGCATGAGGATTTGCTTCAAACCCAAAAGAACTGAGGCCTGTAAAGTCATTTTAAGTTGTGCTGCAGCAAAAGAGACTGAGGGGTGAGGAGGGAAGTGTGTGAAAGCAACGACTTGCTTCATGCTCCTGTAATTCCTTGCACTGCAGAGCAGGAAACGCACCCCTTCTCGAGAGCAGTACATGCAGATGGCGAAGCGATCGCTCAGACCGAAACACTTTGAGGAACCACCAGGCATCTTCTCCGAGGTAAAAGCTGGAGCTGACAGTCACAACTCACCCCCAGTCAAGCCATAAGCAGCAGGATGTGTATAGTGCATATGGAGCTGCATGCTCCTTAGACGTGCTCCAGAAACAGCTTGATATTTCCTGGCAAGTTCAAGAGTGGAAAGGGGAGACGGGCTGTATCAGGTGAGCTCTTGACTAAACTCCTGGTGTTACCTGCTTCATGGGCATTCTCCCCCAGGCACAGGTGCCATCTTCCCTAGCAGGTTGTATTGGTGGGATCTGGTCCAAAACCGAGTTTTTCTCATGGCTGCTGGGAGGGGAAGCAGCGAAGCAAGGACAGGAATGCTCAACCGCAGTGCCATAAATCTGGGGAGCGCAAGAGGGAGCCAGATGCTGCGCAGCTGCATCCGCAGCCTCCCCAGGCAGCGCTCGAGCAGCTGCCTCAGTGCCCGAAGGGAGAGCCGCGAGAAATAAAGTTGTCCTCAGTTACAAAGCCCCCCTAAATGGAGCTCACGTTGTATTTGTTTGGAACAGATGTTCAGGAGGAGTTTTACAAACTCACATGAAGTGCTGTTGCTTCAAATACCCACCCGAAAAAAGATTCTCTCAAGATTATATAAAAATGGGGAAGCAAACAAAGCAAGTCAGGCACTCACTGATACTACACTTAGGTTAGGAATGGATAAGATGCTTTCTTGCATGATCTTTCCTGGTGGTTTTGGCCCATCGGAACAGTGAGAAGCTGTAATTAATTTAGCCCCATCTCCTGTTGGTATGACTAGCACTGAAGTTAGTGGGCATTGCTGGCACACATCTGGCATGAGCATGCCTTTTAGATACATCCAGGGAAAATGCAAAAAGCAAACAAACAAAAAATCCGTCACTTCACTTTTTCATGGATTTTGGTAAGTCTTTCCTAGCGTTACAGTAAAAGCAGCCTCTCTTTGGTAGTGCAAATGGAAGTGCCTTGCCTGGCAGGCACAGGGGATTTACAGCCCAACATACCTCAGCAACTAACCATTTTTACTACCATGCAGTTGCTTCTGTTTATTAGGAGATAGCTCTTGTGCAGATGCATCCCGTTCTTTACAACGGGTAATTTTCATGAACATAGTAAACACGGCTGAGAGCTTTTTCTCTCTAAGTTATATGAACACTTTCCCCATGAGTTAAGGGATTTGGCATTTCTCTCAGGCATACTTTACATTTTCCAAACTTTCTGAATAACATATTGAGAAACTTAAGCATCTGCACTGCCAAACCAAATGAGAAAAGAAACAATTTTGCAGTCTCATTAACGTATAGCATTGACAGGCCTGGAGGGGCTGTGATTTTATTTACATAGAGCAGAGACAGGCCTTTAGGGAAGTGCAATATTATTTACATAGAGATGTCCCTTCAGGGGGGCAGCCTCATTTAGATGCAAAAGGGACAGGAAACAGGAGCATTCTCTTACATAAACACAGTTTAACCTCTGCTTCCAAAGCCAGGCTGAAATACCTGGCCTTGGTAGCAGCTGGGTGCTCTCTCCATGCGTGCAGGGGAGCTGCTGAGTGCGGGTGTGTAGCCCATGCCCCTGCACATGCATCTGCTGGTGGCAAAGGGAAGAAACACAGGAGAGAGCTGGGAAGAAACACAGGAGAGAGCTTGAAGATACAGGAGTCAAAAACAAGAACAAAAACAAGTTAGCAATTTTTACTATAATCTGAATTACATTTTTTTAACGCTCAGCTTCAACTCCCCTACGTCCTGAAGTTAAAACCCAAATAATCAGTTTCACTTAAACAATGTCAAATAATGGCTAATATTACTGGTTGGATGCTGTTTGCAGAGCTACCTTCCGTGCTGATACCTCTCCAACACGCCTGAACAACACGCTTTGAGGCTGCTTACACCACACTGCAGCTTTCCCTCCCTTCCCCCCCCCCCCCCAAAAATACCTCACCCTCCTCCTCCCTCTTCTTCTTCTTCTCCCTGCTTGTGAATGGACTCTGGTTCATAGAGGCCCCAAAGTCAGCCCAGCAGCCTCCAGAACTGATGATTAATTGAAGCCAGCTGCTTGGCTCCCTCCCCTCCTTCCCACAGACCACTTTGCATTTTATATTGTAGCACATGCCTGGCTACGGAGCTCTGCTTAGGGTTTTTTTTTTTTTTTTTGAGCATATGGCAGTGATACTGCATAAATAAGGTTAACTTTCACACTGCAGTGCCTGTTTGTGGGTTGTAGTTGTTTGGATAGGAGAGAGGCACAGTGGTAAGCTTAGCTCATAAGGTCATCAGCCTCAGGAACCCCAAAAGGTATTTCAGCAGTGAACTCCTGCAAGCTTGGGCTTGTGTTATGTTTTCAGTTTTTTAGGCTGTGTTCTCAGTTTTTTAATGTGGGTAACCTTGAAGAGCCAGCAGACTTTTTGTACAACCATAGGAATTGCATAGTGAATACCTAATGAAATATATAAGAGCCCCAGGAGCGATGCTTGTCTTACCAAAGTTTTGATGTCTAGTTTAAAAAAGTCACCTCAACCCCTTTCATGGTTGATGGGGTTAGACAAACTCCTCTAAAGGATATTCAATCCCATCTTTGACTTGGTGATATGGATTGCTCTCTACAGACACCATCTACATCTTCTTTGTTGTAGAGGGCATTTGGATGACCAGCACAGATGACAAATGTGAGACAGTTCTGGATTCTTGCTACTTATTTTCAGATAACCATTTTGCCCCTACTTCTTCTTTGCCTGTTTTGGTTCTGCCATTGGAAACACAGTCAGTCTCCTGGTACGTAGAGAGATGAAACAAAATCCTCTAGCTTGTGCTCGGCATTCCTGCCGGTCTCTTCCAGCTCTCGGACACACACCCCGGTGGTACAGCCACATCTGGAACGTGGCTTAGTGTCCTCAACCTCCCAGGGGCCTGGAGCCTGGGATTGCCCTCCTGTCGGAGAAGGACCCTTCCAGGTCCATCCCAACCTCCTCTTGTGCTCCGGGAGGAATATCCTGCCTGCCGAGAGTGCTGCTGTCCTAAGACATTAAGCATGAATGTGCCATGGGCTTTGCAGTGAGCTGCATTTGCTCGACACTTTCCCCTGAGCTGATCAAATTTTGAGTTTTTACGTTCACATCAGCTGACATTTTTGCTTCTTCTGTATCACTACCAGGCTGTGTACGCAAACAAGGGTAAGTAAATAAATACCTGGGTCATAGCACTAAAGTGTTAAGAAACCTCTGCGTTGTCCCCCAGGGGTGAGCCTATTGCAGCTTGTAAACACTTGCTATCTATTTCCATGCAGTAATTAAAACAGTCATCCCCACCAACTGAGTATTACATCAAGAGGCGGATAATTTCCTGGAGAAAACAGCTGTGTTTCCACTAATGAGGCTCAAGATCAGCAAAACGCACCGAGCGCTTGCTGTGGTAGGTACAGATCTGGCCCAGGAGATGCAAAGGCTCTTTGACAACTCTTACGAGTGTTATGTCAAGGTTTTTGTTCCCCCTACTGTCGTTGTGTCAGTTTGTAAAAATCTACCCATTGTACTGTGAAATTTTTCCTTTTAAAATACTTACTGTGGGCAGTCACTATAATCCCATTAGGTAACAGTGACACATGCAAGTGCTCTGGTGGGAGAGGGCAAGCCAGGGCAAACTAAGCAAAATGGAAGAGGGAAGCACAAGCCCATGGGTTTCTGAAAGAAAAATGCTTTATATAATTTAGTTTATGGAAATATCCATTTTCAGAGGCTGAATTAGCTTGCACAAGTTTGGAGCAGGCATATGAGCTTGAGAGAAATGGTTGTGTTCCCTTCATGTGGCGCCTCCACACTTTCACAGAGTAACTGGTGTTGTCTAATTGGAAGGCTGGCCAAAATAAAGCAGAATTGTCAAACATTGATGCTAAATAGTCTCTGCAGATTTTTCACAGCTGTATGAGCTGGCAACAGCTGAAAGTGACTAGATAACATGATTATGGCTCAACCACAACTCGATAGTTCAGTCTTGCTTCTGGTGCCTTCTGAAGAGCGCGTCGGGGAAAGCTCGCACTCATGTTAAAAATTAGTGTTTTCCCTACCTAGACAGAAGCCTTCAATCTCCAGGGCCATCAGTCTGCACCACTGACAAAGCCTGAATGAAAGGCAAAACGTAATTACTTGCATATTACTCCATCTGACATTTTAAATATTAAGACATCTATCTAGTCTAAAATCACTCATGTAAATGTATTTGTGGCACACTAGGCTTGGGAAATTTTGAATAGATGAGGCAATAGCATTCTTCAGTTCATTGGGAATCCTCTTATGATCAGATTTGCTTTTCCTTAGATGCATGGATTATGTTAGAGCCTCATGCTGTGGAGTTTTGGTCCCACCTGTCATGAACTTCTGTTTGCTGCTGGAGATATTTTCCATGATAATTCAGCACATTAACATGAAATTTGAGGTAATGCACCCATTTTTTGAAAACTAAGCATTATGTAAAGTAAGTGTAAATGTCATTTGTTTTCATAACTGTCAAAGCATTGTAATTTTTTTTTGCTATTTTATAGATTGAAAAAAAAAATGAGGCAAAGAGGGCAAATGCTTGCCCGAGGCTACACATTGGTTCAATAACAGAATAAAACCCAGCAATAATCCACTCAGACCACTGAAATATTAACACTTTGTCAGCTTAAAGTGTTCAGAAAGCACAGGACGTGAGACCCCATGTCATGCGTATATTGCTAAGATCATGATATTAAAAACCGTCCTGTAGAGTGCTTTGCCTTTGAATTTTGCAGGTGTGTATTTGCAGCCCTTTAACTGAAAAGCAGATTAAAAGGCTAAAAATGAGAGTAGCATTAAGAATAATGGCGGCTGAAAATGTCTCGTATTTGCGGGAATCTAAGCTGGTACCTTAAGAAAAAAAAAGGGATATAAACAGGATATATTGTGGCTAGCGATAACATTGCAAAAGCTGCAAATCCGTATTATACACCAGTGTTTAAGCTTATTAAGTTAAGTTTTAATTAAATTAAGTTTTAAATATTCTAGCTCCATAACTGTTCCCGCACATAGGACACTGCTGCCTCTGCAGCTTAAATCATGCTATACAGGCTGGAAATCCCTCCATCTTGTAGGACAGCAGGGGGTCATTTAGGAATGACAGGTACTAAATGTAAAAACAGGGACAGAATTTCTCCTTGCAGGGTTAAAGCTGAGGCTTGAACCAGCCTAGTGGCTATTGGATCTGTGTCGAGAGAAGTCTCTGGCCACATCCTTGCCTTGGATGAGGCTGCAGACCCATGGAGATGATGAGTAACTTGTTTCTAGAGACATTACACCTTCAGATGATGCTGGAAATTCCTAACAAATCATTCTGTGGTGTGTATCTTTCAAAAGCTTTGCTAATTCAGAAAGGATATTTGGTGACAAACTCACCAAGCACTAAAACTGTGTACTTGAACACAGGCTGTCCTCAGTTTTAGCATTCCTCAGCATTCTTGCTGCTGTCAGCATTGCCTGTGCTTTGGGCAGTTCAAGGAACTGCAAAATGCTTTGCAGAAGTTATATAAACTGAGGAGAAATTAAAAATTTTGAAAAATTCTGCTTGGCCAAAGACAGGAACCTGCCATAGCAAATAAAACTTGTTTTTGTTTAGAGAAAGATATTGCTAAGTCTGACATATTCCCACGTGAAACATGTTTTTATGCTGTGTGCAGCATGTGCCATTCCCATAGCTTGCACCATGAAGCATGACAGTTTATTGTGTGCAACAAACCGTATTTTTCCTCTTGTTACCCTTAAAAAAAAGTATTAACATTGTGAAATAGGAAATGGGGGATTTCAATGTGAATAATGGAGGTGCAAAAACTTAGGGACATGGGAATAATTAGAAGTATTCTACTACCTGCTGGTACTTGATGTGAACTATGCTTCAGACATACAGCATTTAAATTGCCCCTGTAGCCACAGGCACGCATGAAGATATAGGCAGAGCAGATAAAGAAGCACAAAAAGTTCAAAGCCTCTTTTGCATCCACGTGTCATCTCAGGCAGCAGCGAGGTATCAGCACCCAGCCCAGTACTCAGTGGGAACGGCCACAAAAATCTCAGAAATGTCCCCTGGTAACGGCAGTAAAATCAAGCATGTTTTGCTCTACTCTGTCTCGAATTACCTTTTGCCTACGCGGGTAGCAGCGGTCCATGGGTGATCTTATACGCCATATGTTCTACAATATGTGCACAGTATAAGGTGTTGTGGGCACCAGAGGCACGGAAGGGTATGTTTATATTGTAGCTGTTTTGTTTTTACTGTTCTTTATGTTTATTTTGAGAGTTTTTTTCTTTTTTTAACAGTGCATTTATATTTTCCTCAGTGGTGCTTTCCTTCAGAGCTGAAGCTATTAAGTGCAGCCAGATTATTTGGCAATGATGTGCTGTTTTATACCCACACAAAGACCATTAATGCGTGTCCAGAGATTATTGCCACTGTAATGAATCAGGGAGTCCATATACGTAGGTAAGCAAGGTTGCAGTTCAGTTATAAGGTTAAAATCACTGTTTTCTATTGAGTTCTGCAAATCATTGGCTCTGCTTGCTCATGCCGAATATGACTGATCTCAGAATACTTGACAAATGAAATAATCTGAGTGATTTTAGCTGTGCATGGAGCGATGATACACAGGACAACATGGTGTGTATACACTAGTCTGGCTTGTGCCCATCTGTGCCCACCTCCCTGCCTGAGTCCTTGCTGCATGTGGTGCAAAATTGGCCCTTTTTTAACTCGAATGAGTTGCCTAGATGCAAATAGCAGGAAAGTCCCGTGGAGCTGATGTAGATGCTGTTGGGAACCAGCAGGCCGGCCTCCCCTTGCCGAGGTGCAGACGCTCGTCACCACTGTTGTCACCGGATCCAAATGGCACCCATTCCTTTCCCTGCGTCGCTGCCGGTTCTGACTCATGGAGTACTTTGCTTGTGTAGCATCTTGCTGGTGCATGATTCCATGGCAACACCGTGTTTAAGTATTTGTAGCCCATTCAATTTGTCCTAGACATTTTATAGGCGTTGTTCATCCAGCTATTTTTGTATACTTATTTTTATACAGACTTCAATGCATGGAAGTAAGTTTTTGTCTCTCTCTGCACCATCCTCAAAGCAAGCCCTGTGATGCACCTCTAGACATCACTTTCTTACTAAAAACCTTGGGTAGAAAATAGCTTATGATTTGCCAGAGCTTCATAATAGTTGCATGATGTTTTGTTTAGTCTTTGAAATCAGGCTAAAACCACTCGGACTAACACAGGGATCCTGGCTGGTGCCAATAGTAAAACGGACCAAGATGAGGCTTCATTTCAGTGGGACCCTGCAGCTTCATCCTAATGCAAATCACTCCCTGCTTGCAAAGCTGGTGCCATGGTTAACTAATCCTCACTATTAAAGGAGGAGGGAAGCTCCAGCTAATCTGGGAGCTGTTTTCTGACTTCTGCTTTTTTTTTTTTTTTTTTTTTTTAACGTTTCCTTCAAGAACCAAGAGAACCCATTTAATTTCAAGTTTAATCACTTTCTACCATATCTAATTCTACCATTTTCAAGTGCATTAGCTGCGTGATCTCCAGATTGCTAGAAGGATGTCGTCAGGTACCAGACTGAATGTCAGATATAAAAGCTTAATAAGTGGCATGCTTTACATTTTGGTGCAATCGAATATAAAAGCTTCCACTCAGTTAAAATTACCAGTGGTAATTTGAACACAGCTGTCAAGTCTGTTCCTAGAAATGGAAGTTTTTCCTAATGTGCTTTTACTGAGATGGAGGGGAAGTCATTTCTGATGTAATTTCTTTGCATGCAGGTGTTACGGGGGAGAGGTGAAGCGTGACATTTTGCTGAGCAGGAAGGTATTTCTTGGGATGCTGAAGGCGGTCACTGTGTCAGCGGGATAGGGCTGATGTCTGGCGAGGCACCTCGGAGCACTGGCAATAGCTGCTTCCAGCACAGAGCAGTCACCTGCAGGGACATCTAACCCTACCCCAGAGCATTAGCATGGGCTGAGCCCCTTTGCACCTCAAACACAAAGAAAAATTCAAGTTTCAGCACTTCCAGCCCTCCGTTCTTGTGGCTTGCAAAGTCGGATAGAGGGAAAAAAGTTATTAGTGCTCAGTTTGAAATAACCGAAAAGCGAGTCGCTCATTTCCATGCTAATGAGGCTGCAGCTGAACCCGGGATGTTCGCTCAGCGCTAACAAAACAGATGCTTAACGCTAAGTGCATGCTTAAGTATTTGCTGGATTGGCACCTTGGCAGGATTGACTTTTAAACTAAATAGTAAAACCAATCTGAGAGCCCTTCAGCTACCATTATGGCCTTGGAAAAGCCTTTCTTTTGAATGAACGTGGCTTTTGAGAAGCTGCGGTCTCTCTAAATCCACTGTTGAGTTTTGCAGACTGTGCAAGAGCCCTTTGGTTCCCCAAACTGGAACTGCCTTATTTAGAAAACAGCAATAGCTGTTTCAACAATTTCAGATATTTTTCCATTGTTCTGAGGAAGGAATTAGATTAAACTTCTTTTCTATCCTCCATAGTTTTGACTGCAGTGAATTCGCTTTTCTGCTTGCAGCAGGGTAAAGCTTTCCTCAAGGAAAGCAGGACTGGGGATCCCAAAGGAGCAGGGAGGCAGGAGCGGGACGGTGTGTGCAGGGACAAAGCTGGCACTCTCTGGAGCAGGGCAGGGGACAGGGGTTCCTCAGAGGGCTTGAACCCCCAGCCCGTAGGCAGCCTGGAGCTGGGCTGCAGCCTCTCTGAGCACAGCAAAACGGGAAGTCGAAGAGGAGGGAAAGGAAGAGGATAGCGCCTCTGTGCATAGCCAGCCCTGGTGCTTCGTGCACATGTCTCCATATCCCTTCCTAAGCACTGATCCTCATGTTTGTCGTTTTCTTTTTTTTTGTTTTTCTTCCTTTTTTTTTTTTTCCCAAATGATAATCAGGCCATGTGGTTTTCTCAATTTGTCAAGGAACTCGTCAATCTCTGTGACCATGTCTTTCATCAGATTATATCTCATTCTCATTTTCCCTCCTCCCTGCTCTGAACTAGCAGGCATGAGAACTACCTTTTTTCAGCCATGCACAAGTGAAGTCATTCACTGTTCCTCCCGCCAGGCCTGGGTTTCATCCCCAGGGCTGGACACACCATGTTTTAAATCCTTGACCCGAGCCAGGATGTCCACATTGGTTCTCAGCTCCAAAAGTTTGTGCATCTATTGCTCATATAAAGGATTAATTTCTCTTTGCAGACTCCTTAACTGTAGTGTCTACTAGTAGAGCAGACACGTTCTGTGCTTGCAGCTGAACAAGACCCGTGTGCGCTGCAGGGACCTTTTTACTGGCTGTCTGAGCCCATCGTCAATAGCCAGGATGAAATCATTCTGCTTTTTATTTCATCATTACAAGCCCATATTGAGCTCTTAGAGAAACGTCTAGCTCGTATCTACTCATACGAGTAGATATTTCTCTCTAAATAATTGTAAACATTCACAGAATGCATATTGAAAGCGAGACAAAAATGCACAAACCCATGCCTTTCTGCATACTGTAAGAGAGCTCATGCCCCAGAGCTGCATATTATTTCCTTTATGAGACCCCCAAACAGAAAAGGTAACACAAAAATCTATTCAAAATGCAATGTTTTTGCACCATTGGGAGCAAGAAAGTAAAAAGCTGTATATGCTCTGACCTACAGTTTAGAGGGAGAGAGGAAAAAGGAAGAAAAAATTAATCATAGTAAACAGTATGGTCCATTATGGCTTAATGCAAGACACGCATAAGTGCATCCAGGTGTGCTAGCTGGGCTTTGCTGCCTGATCCCAGTTATCCTGGTTTCCTGCCATCTGAGGGCTCCAGTGTGCTTCCAATTCCAAGTGCACAAGTACCCACATGGCCTAACATGCAGGTTTTCCTTGGATTTCTAGCAGAAAGCAGGACTAGACGCCTGGTTTCAGCTTTGGTGAGGGCTTCTCCCCTCCAGCTTGCAGCTACCCCCAGCCCCTTCCTGCAGCACCAGGCTGCATCGGAGCTGCCAAGGAAGGGGGAAGGGCTGCTCTGTGTGCTGTTCTCTCCGGGACTTTGACCAGTGTTTCCCTCTCTGCATAGGCCTCAGTGACAATGTGAGCATGTTAAATGTCTTAAGAGAGACTAAGGCTGATAGAAGCAACCTGAGAGACACTGCTGCTTGTAAATGTATCCTGCCAAGGAAGAGAGTGATGAAGTCCACTTTATGGCATTGTCCTGGACCTGCTGTATGCTTGTGCTGGGACACATGTCCCTGCAGAGGATGGATATGTTGTAGTTCAACCCCATAGTGACAGCAAAGGCCAAGAAGTTTTGGAGCATTCTGAACAGGGACAGCAAGGTGGCTTTGGGGACCACCCAAAACAGAGCTACAAGACCTAAGCAGTGCTGTAAAGGCTCTAATGTGCCCTGGGAGAAGTGAGTTAATGGTTAATGGTCTCCATCCAGACCAGGACACAGTGCCCTTGCTCATGAAAGCAACCATCAAATGCTCTCTCCAGCTGGCAATATTAGTGGAATATGAGTGGCTGCAGAAAATGTTTTCTTTTCAGATAAGAATTGAAATACCTTTGCTAGACTGTGAAGAGAAAGCTTTATTCCCAAACAGCCAAAGCATGGTGGGAAGTTAATGACCATAACACTCAGTTTTGATGGTGTGAGACATTTTGGAGCAACTAGAAGCATGCCCAGAGGAAAAGTTCAGAAGAGGAACTCAGTAGCGGAAAATTTACCTTTTTACTGGAGCACAGTCTACCCCAGACTTCTTGAACATCACTGGTAGGGGCAGAGGAGACAGGCTGATTTGGGGGGAAGGAGCTCCTGGAGGTCCAGCCTTCTGCCCACGTAGGGTCACATGTGGCGTTAGACCAGGTTACTTAGAGGATGGGCCCTCAAAACCTCCTGCTGGGTGTAATATGGGGTCGACTCCATGGAGGGGGAAACCTCCTTTGATTCTTGCCATGCTGCCCTCTTCTCCTAAGAGGGTCCTGGGAAAGAAAAGCAGTGTCTTTACCTCCTTCAAAGTAGAAAAGAAATGACCCATCCCTGGCTTGAGAACCTTCTAGACTTTAATACCCAGGGAGTTATGCTAGTGGTATTAACTTGATGGAGAGCAGAGGTGCATTTGATAAGGTTTTGTTAAATCTGGTTTATAAATCACACCTGCAAAAATAACATTTGCGGGAGACAGAAAAATTATACGGATGTCACTCGGCCCAGGGCAAGCTCTTCCCTTGGACTTTCATAAGGAGAACTCCTTCAGACACATATCCCGGCTCGGCGTGCTGCATAGCCTAAGGTCAGCATTTCCCTGGCTCTCCACATAATTTTATTACCCAGCTACCTCACTTATATAATGAAGGTAATTCTTCCATGACATTTGTCTTCTCTTCTTTATTGCTTTCGACGTCTAGCTCTTGCACACAGCCAGAAAACAGAAATTTCAGAAGACTGAGACTGTAACCTAGCTGTAACTAGCTGCACTTCAGCTCGTGTTTGATCTGTTTAAAAGGAGTAGCCAGCTCTCAGCATTGCACAAGTCTCATTTTGATAACAATACCCAGTAACTGCTCATCAGCCTTTGCAATATCCCTTGTGGGTTTACTTTAGAAAAGTCAATACATGAAATGTAAGGCATGAGCGCCACTGGGAATAAAATGTGCCAATGGCTAGAGCTGTAGCAAAGAACACAAATCAGAAGAGAACTGTGCAAGCAGTGCTTGTTTAACAACATCCTTAAGCAGGCTGCAGATATCTGACTAGCAGTACCAAAAAAAAAAAAAAAAAAAAGATGGATTATGTCTTGAAATGTCTTTGGGGATTAGAGGATATCTGCTGAAACTAGTAATTTATACAACACAGGAGAGACCTCATTAAGTTTATTGTGTGCAGTACAGTAGGAGGATAAGCTAAGGGGGACATAGGAGAGAAAGAGAAGAATGAACAGGAGGCAAAAGGATGCAAGTGTTGGAGTCAGAGCTGTCTGGAGTGGGATCCAAGTCATGCAAGAGTTAGATGAACTTGCTAAAATGGAGATAAAATACATTGCAATACCATGTGCATATATGTGAAGACATGCATATGTCTTCAAAACTCAGATCAAAATTGCTAATTAGAATCCCAAAATAATTTTTTACCACTCTATTAATATAGTAAATACATTACAATCTCATCATAAAGATAAGAAAAGTTTTTGGAGGTTGGGCCATGGATCGGATCCAAAATAGAGAAACCTTCATTGACTTCAGGGTCTTTGGAGAGAAGCCCACAGAATGACTCAGTGGTAGAGGCTGGAGCTCTGAGCCCTGCTTGACCTCGCTAAACGATTGCATGTGCCTAAGGGGAAAATACACAATTTCTGAAACAAACTGTACGAGCAAAGGAAAAACAAGATTAGGAGGAAGGACACGCCGCCCTGTCACATCATTCACCCCTTCTGTGGGCTGTGAAATGGGAATGGAGCCTGTGGAGAGAAAGCTTGTGCTGCTTGGAACAGACCAAGTCATAGGACAGACTGCTCCACAGCCACCAAAATTCCTTGGGAGAAGGAGGATCCTCATGCAAGTCCTCATGGTGTTTTCTCCTGATGGAAACATCTTGCTGGATTCCCAAGGAATTTCTTTTCATTTAGATGAACTAAATGACACACTTCATGTCAGTGAAAACCACTGTCCTCCAACATCAAGAAATGAATTTGGAGATCAGTTAGCCACTGGCCAGTATTTCTTGTGTCTTTTGGCTGAACTAAGTATTTTTTTAATATTCAAATATCTTGCATTTTCTCAGGAAAGCTGCAGATTATATGAGCCATGTAGTTAAAGAAGTGGAACTTGCTGGTGATTTCTTCATTCCACATTTATTTGTCTGTCACGAGGAGATAAAGCTAGCTTTTCCTGAAGTGGCTGTGAACCAAGAATAACAACTTTAAAGAATCAGAGCTGAAAAGACTTTTTTTTTTTTTTCAGTAAGAAAGACTTGTAGACCCTCTGACCTGAAAAGCGTAGTAAAATAATAGAAGTATTGCAGAAAAGGAAGGTGTCTACTGGTATAGAAGTGATTGCCCAAGGACTGCCTCGTAATCATTTTTCATCTTGTAAATACCATGATGGTTATAACCTTTTGTGTATGTCGTCCAGAATGTATGATGCTGAGCCCGTTTCCTTTTAGCAGTTAACATTTGGATACAGAGAGATCCAAACCTCAAAGCTGAATGGCCCTTACTGCATTTTCCTGAAATTTGATATCCTAATTTAGGCTTTATTCCACTTCCTGGTTAATGCAATGGAATTTATATCGCAAGTTAGTGTATACCTCTGAAAATCTGTTCGACTTCAACATGCAAAACGTTTCTCGTGAAATCTCATCCTTCCCAGTTCTGTGGCACCTGGAGGGTATTAATGATGTGCCAATGCTCTTCCTAATAAGAGCAATCAGCCAGAAGGCACATTTGTGTAATGCAGGGTGATATATCTTGGATATATAACGTTATTTGCTAACAAGGATGTTAGCAGCTTTTCTGCTTCTCTGTCTCTTCCTACCAAGGACTGTGAGAGGGGAAAGAGGATGGAAGAGGGAAGAGCAGAGATTTCTCCTGTCCCCGCACGCTTTGCCCCGGTACTGTAATGGCTCGGATGCAGGCAGGGCTGATGTCTGCAGCAGCCTTAGCAACTCCTCGGGGCTTTTTGTCACCTAACCGTTCCTTGAGCCTAGCCTGCTCAGTGTCACGTGTAATTATTGCATTGTGTAGAAAAAGGCTGGGTGAGAACTGAAGCAATGCAGAAATAGGGCATTTTATCTTTGCTGAGAGGTCAGGTAAGTGCATTTCAGGGGGGTTCAATTTAGGCTTTGCTTCTTATTCGCTCCATTTTTTTTTTTCAAGGAAAATAGCTATGTAAGGAGACTAAGAAGGAACAAATACCATATCAAAATGCAAGGATTTGAGAAAAAATAAGTATTCAAGCAAGAAAAGAAGTGGGAAGGGAAAGAAATTTCTTCAGGATTATACTTTATTATGCCACATATCCAATCAAGTATCCTTCCTGAATAATGGAAGAGGTAATGGAAGAGCAGCTCGGAAACACCTGACATGGGGAGAAAGTCACGCTGAGACCAAGGCTGCTACCACTGCTGGGATGAAAAGCTGGGGGAGGGCAAAAGATATTACAGGGATTTCAGTTTTGATCTCACCAGAAATCCTTCTGAATTGATGTAATAATAAAGGAACTGGGTAGCAG
Source organism: Crypturellus tataupa (assembly GCA_034781795.1). Lineage (NCBI taxonomy): Eukaryota > Metazoa > Chordata > Aves > Tinamiformes > Tinamidae > Crypturellus > Crypturellus tataupa. The sequence continues at coordinate 164,703 of JAWLRI010000978.1, forward strand.
TGTCTTTGTGCTAGAAAGATATTGCTAGCTGTTAATATTTTATATGTAGTTGCAGGCTGGTTAAGACTGTTTCTCCCGCCTCCCTCCTACAGAATAGCCCTGAAGCTGCCATCAAGGAAACGCTAATATTCCTAATTCAAACATTTGTGGGAAAGACAGACTAAGAAATGAATTAAGACCTGTGATATGATTTCTTTTCTCCTTTAAGGCAAATGAAATAGCGCAACAGAGATTTGGTGTGTGGAAGCAGAACCTTGTGCCGTGTGTTTGCCTGCTACGTGGCCTATTGATGGTGAAGGCAAGCCAGGTACTGCACTTACCTCTGCACTTCTAAATATAGAAATGTAGGCGAATACACTGTCACATGGATAATTCCTGAGATCTGTTAAACTGACACAAAAATGACATATTTGAAGATTCATAACTTCCCATTCTGTCCTACAAAATGCTTTAAAAATTCTTTTTTTTTTTTTAACTTTCAAGCATCTCTTTCTCCTGCAATTAAGAAAATCCCACTAGAGAATCGATTGACTCAAAACTATTGAAATATTAAGATCACACAGAGCATAATTATGCTCCTTTCTTCAGGCAGACAGTTTGCTATTTTTAATAAGGAGAAGATGACAAACCCCTATGCCAGCCTAAAATCAGGTGAAAAAAAGAGCTCTTGGTTAATATATCTCAAATGAAAATGATCAACAAAAAAAAAAGATGGATAAACCTTGAGAAGTCTCCTGGAAAAGTAAAGAACTGAAGGATCTTGAAAGGGCTTCTGGATCTGGGCTCAGTCACTGTCAAGATAAAAATTTAGTTTTTCAAAGAGCACAGGGAAATTAGTTCTTGACAAAGGAAACATAGCTCTTGATAATTGAGCAAAGACTTAAGAAGTATGGAAAATTAAGCTTGAAAACACATAGCATTTTCAAGACAATTTTGTTGGACTTCAAATAAACAAGATTCAGAGTCTGGAAGTGTTTGAAATGAAGCTTTGGAATAAAAAATGTGGAGAATTCCAAATATAGTAAAGGAAAAAAGAATAAATCAATGAGTGCTCACGGGGAAGTGCTAAGATGACAAGACATGTCAACACAATTCAGGGGAAGATGCTGCAATGTTTTTGCCATGCCAAAATAAGGGGGCTGCTCAGAGAAGTCCTGCGAAAGAAGAGGGAGAAAGCACGGAGGAAGGGAGGAAGGAAGGGCTAAGCAGTGATCCCGGAGAGCAGATGGAGCGGAGGATCGCACCAACAAGATTAACAGCGATTAGAGAGCGGGGCCAGAAATCTCATTTATTGCAGGCTGACCTTTGCACAGAGGCCGCTGCATGGCGAAAGGAATGATAAGGAGGTAATTGCCTTGGGAAGCTCTACTTCGGAGCGGTGGCCGGGCGGATCCATAAGGAAGGTGCTGGCACCAAAGCGATAAGAGATGCTCGGGGTTTGCCCCGGGCGGCTGTGACCCCGACCATGCACCTCTGAGCCACAGCAACCTACAGGGTCATCTAATTCAGCACGCCGTTTTGAGAGTGCTCAACTGTTTGATTTTTAAACAAAAGACCTTTCCTCGTAGCTGTGTGTTGCAGAGAAGTCAGGGTGATGTGGGCAGAGCATGTGCCCGGCTGTGTGGGCTCCAGGAAGCCCTGCTATTTGCTCACTGAGGAACTGCTGATTTATGAAATTAAAATATTTCGATGGATGGACAGCTGATACATGGGAGCACCACAGATTCTGGAACATTTTCAGATACAATTTTCCACCCTAATAGGATGCAGAAGCTCCCTAGTTCTGTGGGGTTTTTTCCTTCTTGTCCCTCAAGTTCCTCGCAACCCAGACCTCACAAGTAATGGTACCCAGGTGGGTGAGGGTGCTCAGAAGAAAATAAACTCAGTTGAATAACCCCCCTGAGCATATTAACGGTGGAACAGTGATCTCACAACGCCTCTCATCTTTAGGGCGTCTAGATTTGCCAATCTAGATTTACAGGCAGCACTTGGACTTGGAGCCAAGTTTCAAAATATTCCATCAAGGCGAAGACAGGACAAGTTGTTTAATTGTGAGAGAAATATGAACTGAAGGTTTCTCCCAGGCTTTCTTGCATTAAGCTTTTGACTACTGGTGAATGAACCAATACAACAATGCAAGAGCTCCAAGACTGAATTATGCAAGATAAATTAAGCTGCCTGTTTGTGTAAAAAGTAGCAGTTAAAAGGAGTAGTAATCAGCCATAACCTTGGAAGTGAGTATTAAACATTACAGTGGAGAAGAATGTACCCTGTGCAGAGCAATCCTGCACAAACAGCAGGAGGATGCAGATGTATTAATAGATTTTGCTGTATCTGGATTTTGTTATTCCATGAAACATGATTATGGTGAATTATGTTGACTCATGTTGAATTAACTATCAATAGAACATCCAAAAGGTTTTGATGACCTGATTAAATTCTCAGCAGATACTTGCCATTTCCTGACACAGACTTGGAACAGGTAGAAGTGGGGGAAAAAGGACTGAAGTTTGGACGTAGAATCAAGCAAAAGTCATGGACCGATCTACTGGCCTGAGTGGTGAAAAAAGGTCACCTCTTTGCTCTGCAGATGGCTGAGATGCATTAGTCACTAATGTCCAAGCCAATAGTACAAGCAAAGCCCTATCAGCTCTTAAAATGTTATTCTTATCAACAAGAGATATACAGTGATTACAATAGAAAGTATTTCACTTTGAGGAGTATGACAATATAAGGATATGTACTTGTAACACCAGAAATGTTATTGCTAACCTGCAGCCTGAAACCTTTTGGAAAAGCAAGAGATGGTTTTCAGAAGACGTGATGCTCTTGAGCAACTTGCAGGTTTGGGAAGAGCAAGAAACCCATGAACTGTGCTGCGAGCACAGGGTTGATTGTCCAAGTGTGCAGTCAGTAATCAGAAACTGCCCTGTGCAAATCCCATTTTACAAGGAGCTACTGGTTAACTCTTAAAACATCAGAGTTTAAAATCAGAGCTGCTAGGGAAATTTAGCAGCCTATTTATATAACATAGGATAAGGAATGCATGCAAGGCTGGAAGAGTGGGTTTAATGTATGTATATGAGATATTGTAGGAGAACACCAATTACTGGGAAATTACATTTTCCAGGAGACTAAAGTAATCTTTTTGCCCACATTGGAAACATTATAAATGCACTTTGAAATATTATGACTTCAAAAAGTACCTTTTAAGAGGAAAGAAAACACGGTATCAGGAGTGCTTCGTGCATGGTTTAGTAAATCCACCATTGCTTGCCCAGCGATTGCCATCACTGGACATAGCTTCCCATAAACTGCAAGAAATGCAAACAGTAAAATGGCCAGAGTTGGGTTGGAAAGGTTATAACTGGGTGGAAAAAAACCATGAATTTGGTCAGTCTGAGCAGAAGGCAAATTTAGAAAAGCTGGGAAACAGCAGCGCTGTGGGCAGGTCTGGCACATGGTGCTTCTTGAGGGTCTCTAGGAAGGGATGGAGACGTGGGGGTCCCCATGCATTCCAGGGGGAAGCTTTGCTGTGCGGGGACAAGGACACCAGACACCCAGAGCAGCAAGTTTCCTGCTTGGCCGTGCCCGGCCCAGGGGAGCCGTCTGAAGTGCGGGTTAATTCATAGCGCTGCCGGGGAAGAGCATTTTGGTTCAAGCATTTTCGTCGAAGCACAGCAGACGAAAAACATCTCACATCTGACTTTGAGGAGCAAAGGAGAAAAAAGCTCTCGTAAATCTTGGAAGCAAAATGCATTCCTTAGGTTAAAAGGCATATCATTAAATATTTTTAAAATCTGCCTGTTCCCCGTCAGTTTTGACAACATTAATTTTTTGGCATTTTTTTTTCCAAACTGTAGGAAATTGAAATTTCAATTATCTGCAAGACCTTTCCTGCAGGAGTTGTGTCAGCTTTGCAAGAGCCGCGTAACCTCTCCCCCGGGCTGATATTTGAGTGCACTGGGGTCCCTCGTGCAGAGAGCCCCTCGCAGGGAGAGATGAATTCCAGATGTTTGCAGATGTCACATGGTAACCGTTGACTTTATGTGCGATAGAGTTCCTTGAGCATTTGGTTTTGGCAGCGCTCTGCACTTTTGTCCACAGAGAAAACGCGCAGGAAGTTAGAAAGTACAATATGAAGGAGTATTTTTAAGCGGCTTGGCAAGGAAATTGCCCAGGGAGGTAAGAGCAGAGGAACAGTGCCGGGATGTGCCGAGCGCCTTCACGCAGGTTCCCATCCATTTTGGTGACTAAATGTAAGGGGAAAACCAAAAACAAGAGCGTGAAGTGGTGAAGAAAATGACCTGGCAAAGATGCTATACTTGCCTTGGGTTAAAAATAGGCAGCTCTCAGCATATCCTATTACTTCTTATTAGAAATAACTACTCTGTAAGTATCTGGTGCTTAATCTGCAAGGCTCTGTCTGGGCAATGCAGAGCATTTTTGGTGATTTGTGACTCCCAGGTTGTCCCATTGATGCACAGCAGCATCTATCCTTGGACAGCATGGAAATTTTGCCCAGGAAAATGTGTGCAAATATGTCCTGCCTACATATCTGCTGTGCTGTGAGAGGAGAACCAAGGCTGCTTCTTATGGAAGGAACTGGCCAAGGAAGGAACTGGCAAGGGAAACTTGGTGACAAGTCCCTGCTGCAATTTCTCTAATGTGATCTATAGCACAGGAGAGGTTTTGTGGAAAAAAAGTCAATTACTTGACAATAAATAAGTCTGGGGAAGTAATATTTGTTCAATATATTATTTGCTTGAATGAAAATGCAATTTGTCAAGGCCAAGCTATTGAAAATGCACCAGTGTATTTCAATATAAATAGAATGAGTAGGCTTTACATTTTCCCCAAATCCCAAATTTGGAATTTCATTTGCATAGGAACTTCCTTTGAGTTCTTTGATGAAAGCAGTAATTAAATGTACATAAAAGGCACAAGAAGTTTGTAGAAAATTAATGAAAAAAAGTAGAACTGTAGAAAGAAAACAATCTGAATTATGGGTAGAGGCAAGTGGAGCGGGAGAAGCAGCCTGCAGCAGCCTGGTGGTCTGGGCTGCTCCTCCTTCCCAGCGCCGCTGGTGCCTCGGTTGGAGGACGGGAATCTCACCGACTCTGCAGCCTTTTGTCTTACTTTGCCCCAGAGGCTGCCCCAGGGTAGTGGGTAGAGGAGCTTTGGGAAGGCTTCTCCTAGCGCCAGCACTAGGCAGAGAAATAAGTGGTGGCTTTTACAGTATGGGATCTCTGCTCGAAGTGTCATTTCTGTGCAGTTCTTTCCAAGGCAGAAAATTTCCTCAATCCTTTGCTGCTGAAAATCTCATGCAAGTGGCTTGTACCAAGGTGCTGCACTTCCCTGTCACTCCACCCCCTCCAGCGTCACAGGGAAAACAAATATGCACATAAATATACAATTTTTATATATGCAATTATGCTTATATATGAAATTAATACAAGAATATATGCATATTAATTAATTAATTATAATTTATATATACACAATTAATATATATGCAATTATAAATATATAGGAATGGATTTATGGTATGTATTGGGCTGGTTGGATTTTACATGTTCTGGTAACAGGTGATATTGTAAATGTTATTAAGGGCCTGAAAACTGGCAAAGCAAATCTCAGATCTCTTTTCATGCAATTGAGAGAATGAGGTGAACTAGGAAGCAAAATTGGCAAAAGAAGGCGCCTAGTGAAAAGTGAAATCTTGTAGTCTGAGGAATAGCTGGATGTTATGATTTGCATGTTATATCTGAGTTACGCTAAAATTCCCTGCTCATCTGTATAGCCAGAGTTACATTTCTGAGAGGTATAAGGAAACCCGAGTGCAGGAACCTCAGCACATTCATGTAAGGTTAGAAAAAGCCATCAGGATGATCCCATCTGAACTTCTGTGTACAGCATGTCTGCTCTGTTTGAACTAAAGCTTTGAGTTGAGAAGTTTAAAATATAAAACTGTCTTCAGATCAATGGGCTGGAGGTTTCTCAGCGGTTGTTTCGGGGGTTAACAACCTGCACCGCTATAAACGGGCTCCATCCTTAAATCAGCACTGACCTCTTGCAGGCACCGGCTGCATCCCCTTTCATCTGCCACGTTATTGGGGCCTGAATGGGTCCGTTTGGTTAAGGAGAGCAAGTCGAGGTCCCCGCGTCTTTCACTGCACAGCCCCTTCTCCAGCCTCCCGTTGTCCCCAGGGATCTTCCCCTAGACAGCCCAATTTAACCCTTTCCACCTCAAAGCATGGGCGCCCACGCCTGGACATCTGCCGTTAACACAAATCTAAATCTTCCTACCATACTGGAGTGGAGAGATTTTTTTCCTCTCTGTGTAAACACACAAAGATTTGGGGTCAAATACTGTTGTTTAGACACTGTCATCCAGACAAGTTTTGTTGTAATGAGGAGTAGGAAACCGTTCCCTGGCCTGAGGAAATACCTGGTGCACACTTTGCACAAGTGTTTTCCTATGGGCGATGGGGGGCACGTTGTGCTGTGTGTGGGTGGCAGGGGACACCAGGGATTTTCTGAGAAGATCTGCACAAATCTTCCCGTTTTCCTGACCTCAGATCTTGTGCAATGTTAGAAAAAGCGCAGCGTTTGGGTGCCGGCCAGCACAGAGGGGCTGGGAGCACAGCGAGCAAGGAATAGAGCAAAAGCGGGAGTGCGCTGCGAGGGCTGAGTGTATCCTAGTGAGAAACAGGGGTGGCCTCGTGGAAACCCAGCAGCTCTCTGCAATTGCTGCGATCTGCTCGTGCTGGCCTGCTCTCCCTTGGAGCTGGGCTGCAGGGCTCCAAACTGCGGCTTTGGGAGGATTTAGGAAAATGGCAGCTTTCCAGGGAGCATTAGCAGGCTTGCAAAATAAACCCAGGGAAGAAGGGTTTAGAGCTCTATGGAAGATTCTCAGATTTGTTAAAAACAAGACTGAGAAGGAAAAAAAATACAGTCATGCAGAAACCCAAGAGTTCTATGTTCCCACTCTGGCAGTCTTACCCGTGCCCAGGTGTCCACAGCGGCCCCGCCATTTACAGTTCCTTGGGATAAATGCAATTGCAAGAGCAAGGCCAATAAGACAGCTTCAAAACTGATGTTTCTTTGATTTCAGCTTGAAATTCCCAGGTTGTGAAAGAGCCATGGGTGGGTGCTCCCAGAGCTCCTGGGTCCTCAGCAGCTTCCCGCCTTGCAGCAGTCCTGGAGGAGGATTATTCCGACGGGAGCGGGTAGGGAAGCCCAGTGCAGGCCAAGCTCACGCTGTTGTCATAGAGACTCTGTAATTGCAGGGCTCTGAGGAGGCGGATAATGTATATGTTGTACGAGCACCGGCCCCGCAATTACTGCGGTTCACGCTAGAGGAAACCTGAAAGCAGTAAAGTCGCTCGTGATTTAAAATGCAGATGGGATTATTTAGAAACAAAAGTGACTAAAAATAAAGGACGAGCTGCATTAGAATTGAAATGAAGCCTTTCGACTTGGCTTTGATGTTATGATCCCGGCTGCATTTTGATGGCGTTTCTTTTCTCCCAGCAGTAATTGCCACTGACACAGGGAAACCCAGGGGACTTCCAAGCCTTTGGTGCAGCTCCCCAGCACATTCGGGCTGGGTGGAATTGGGCCATCAAGATGGGGCCTTTTTATCTACGCAGGATAATTAATAGAATGCTTGAGAGGGTAAATCCTACATCCTCGCAGGAGCTGCACTGGACAGGGATACACCCAGCAGCAACGATGTTGTTGACAGTCCAGCCACAAAACACCCATTTCTCACCAAAACCTTACAGCTTCCTTTCTCCCAGCCCCAGAAATGTGGATTTTTGTGTGTTATCCTTTAGAAATCATGTTGTTCAGCCATGCCTTGCTATGTACTGCATCTCCTGGGAGGCACAAGGTAGACAGGGCAAAGCAGGTCCAGTAATGTGACTTATTTATATTGTACATACTGCTAGCACATGTTATAGCAGAGTTTATAATAATTTAGAAGGGGAGAAAAAAAGCTATCTCCATTAATAATTGATTCATCATAAATAATGCATTAAGAAATGCTGCTTTGATTTAAAGCCTACGTTGTTAATATATGCTAAATTCCAGGGTATTTGATGGCAATAAATCTGAGGAAACCTCGCGCGCTCACAGCCCATGTGGACAGAGCTGAAAAGCCGCGTGCTCAGGGCCGTGGGATGTGCCCAAGCCCTCAGAAGTGAAACTTGACTTCGTTTTTCTTCACACTGCGTGAAAAAAGATGCACTTTACGCAGGAAAGCTTCCTCCAATGCTCCCTTCCCATGACAAGTATGTTCCACATTTATAATATATATATTATCAGGATAAAGCAGGAATGAATGAGAGAACGTGAGAAAGTGTGTTCTGCTCTTCCAGACACTTCCTGAAAGCAGCTTTCTCATAAAAACCAGTACTTGGAGCATTGCAGATCTCTGGATAGGCTGGTAAATATTGACAGAAATTTGTCAGCAGAGGTTATGAGTCAGCATTGGCTGCGGATTTACGAAGCAACTTTCCATTCATTTATTAAAAAAAAATAAATGAGACGGCTCGCTGGTGCATCGAGCAGCATCTCGCTGCAAGCTGCGGGAGCAGATGGAGCAGTTAATGCCTTTAAACTGTTGGATGGGTGACAGGGAGTCCCATCTGCAGCACGCGCTGGCGCCCGCCTGCCCGGCCCTCGGGCACTGCCTCGGCCAGCGCTTGCTCTTTCTCATAGAAATTGAGCTTTTCTCTTTCTGAAAATAATTGGAGCTTTTCTCTTTCTGATAGAAATTGAGCTTTTCTACCTGCATGCGCCAGGGAAGGGAGCTCCTCTTCCGCAGCACGTGCACATATGGGGTTAACGGTGTTTCTGGGGTTAACTGGTCTTTGGGGACAGTATTTAGTGCTGATAGAACGAAATCTCACAAAAAAATCGTTTTTGAGGGGAAATCTGAGCTGAGCAAAGGGTTTCCCATGGCGTAGAGGCCTGCGGACGCAGCAGAGACGAGGTGGTTGGAGACCAAGTCAGACATTTCCGAGCTGTGGCCAGCATCATACCTGTGGATTAAAGGCCTTTTCTGTGGATTGAAGTGAAAACAGTCCCCAAGAAGGAAGCACAGGGATCTAATAACCCCCCTGGACACTGGAGATCCGCTCTGGAGCACGGCTGCCTTTCCCAATCAGGCCCTTTGGGGACATTGGGGCCCTTTGTCCCCGTGATGGCCTTGCTATTGATTTAAGAAGTCAGAGCGGGCTAATTCTCAGTGGCTGCATCTATCTCCGTTTTGTCGCTGCTGTTGGCTCTTGCTGCTGTGTCTGTACAATTTTGGGTTTCAGAGGCTGCAGGGTTTGCTAGAAGTTGTGCCCAGTGCAAGGAGCTGCCGTGGGGACTGAGACAGCGGCTGCTTCTTTGAAGTTACATATGCCAAAGCAAAGCGAGCCCCTTCCCCCCCCGAAACCTACTGAGTCCAGCGGTGGGAAGAACTGCAGAGTTGGGCTTATATATGAAAAAAAGCTTTTCTTTTTTATTTCCTGCTGTAGTTATGGACCGCTGAGGAGTTGAACTCCTTGTGCAGGTACCTCTATAAATAATTAGATGTATAATATTTCCACAGCTGTGCACTGCCAGATGGCTCTGTGTTTTCTTGCTTTTTTTTTTAAAGCTTAAAGTAACTTCCTTCCTTTTTAGCAAGAAAACGCCAGTGCTGTCGGGGTGTGTAAATGTGGCCTTTCGGGAGCAGACAAGGCTTGGACTTGCATGGGGAAAGCAGGATGCATCCCAGAAAAGGGCTATGGGGCCTAGGGCTGCTCTATGCAGCTGGCATTTAGTTTCGTTAAAAGATTTTTCAGGAAAAAAAACACTTCCCATTTTTTTGCAAGTCTGAGTACATCTTTCCCTATGACTTGTAGCTCAGAACATAGCTGGGAAGGTATCCTGGCTTTGACATGCTGTGCAAATCCACTGAAAATTGGTCAGGAGTGCTCAATGGAGAACATGTCATTAAAATATATAGTAGTGAATACTACATAAGGATCCTGCAAGATGTGTTTGGGTTTGAGTTATGAGAAAATATATTAGTGAGATATTTGCCTAAATTAATCTCTTAATAATACCAGGTATTTTACTCAGTCCTCTTTGGTATCCAGTTCTGGAGACCCAGCTGAAGGAACTCCCACAGATAAAGAGATATCAAATGCAAAAATGCTTTTGGGGCTCTAGGGTTGCTCAAGCAGCCACCAAAAGTGCAGAGGTGGCTGGTTCGTCCATGCCGGGGAAAAAGTGAGCGAAAGCAAGAGCCTCCTCTTCTTGGAGAAGCCTTCCAGAAACCCCATGATGATCCTTGACGTACTGTAGAGCTCCAGATCCCACTGGCGTTGGGTCCCTGCTTACTCCCTATGCTGCCCAATGTGACCGGGATTCCTCATTAGGATCTCCTGCCTCAAAAATGTCTAATCACCCACTGGACTAATCCTCTCTGCTGTTAAGGTCCTGGCAGACCAGCCAGCTGCAGACTAACAAAGTCTTCCAGGCTTCGTAAATGCTGCTGTCTCTTGTGTCACAGGCCCTTTAATCCTGGCCTGACACTGAAGAAGCTGCGACAGAGATAATTTAAGTGTTGGTGGATCCCTAAATCCCCATCCATGCTCCATTTCTCTCAGGAACGGCATTGCTTGCTCAGAAGAGCTAGGTGTTTGCAGCGTCTGCAGCTGCTCCAATTTTAGCTCCGCTGCCAAATCCAATTTTCAAGCAGGAATCCGCGTGACATCTCCCGAGGCCGCGGCGTGTCTGATCCGTCCACGGCTCGCGCGGCTGTGCAGTAGAAGCGCGTCTCCTCGCCTGGCACCAGCGCAGGGCCCCACACGTCCTTCCTACGATGCCGCAAAAGTTATTTTTATAACACGCAAGCCAAAGACCTTCACTGGTCATTTGCATTTTTTTCTTCAAGGCCAGATATAGTGAAAAAGACGCTTTAATATGGGATGGATTTTGCTAACCCGAACAGAGCCAGTGCCCTAAACGTTGTCACTTAAACTCTGTCTGGCTGCATTTTTACAACTGTGTTTGGATCAACACTAGTATTTTCTTTATGGGGGAGGAAACTGTGGGGAAAAAGTCATTTCAAGTGAAGTCATTTCAAGATTCCAAATGAAGCCAAAATAATGTGGGTTTTACATGGTGCTCCTTTCGCTTTTGTGCCCACAGGATTTTCCAAGAACGTCAGACCAGGAGGCAGTGGGAAGCTCATCCCATGGGAAACAGATATCTTAGCTGAAGCCTCACTTTAGCAGGCTCTCTAAGCATGCACGCGTGTGAATAGATCATTTAAAGGCAAGGCAAGCTTGCCAGCTTAAAATTACTGAACCGAGGACTGGAAGAGCATTAAACTTGTCATGATGCTGCTAGAAATAAAACCCAAACCTTCCGATTCTGTTCATCGCCCTTTTCTTCTGCAGCTCAGCTATGTGTGCTGAGCATCTGAGCAGTGCAGGGAAGAGGGTGGCCTGCGCCATTGGCCACCCAACGCGTGCCTGAAACATGTGCTTGGCTTTACTATTTTGTAAATACGCTTGATAACAACAAATAAACTCCCCTATTAAGCAAGGGACCATCTAGTCAAAGGTGGTGGAGCGGCAGCTTTAGCCGCTGCCGGGTGAAGTCCCTGCAGCCGCGCGCCCTGGGCTGTGCGTAAATCAAACGCGGGCATTTCTCGGCCCAGGCGAAGTTAATCCCCGATCTCGACATTTGTTTTGACACATCATCTCCTCCTGTGCCTGAGCGCTGCAGCCGTGTCTCCAGTTCTTTACACGGTGCACCTGGGGCTGCGTGTCTGGGATTGCTGCTGAGGTCATTAAACAAATATGCGAACTGCCTATTTTCAAATTAATAGCACATGTACTCAATCTCCGGGCTCTTGGGCATAAGTTCAAAATGCAGAGACATAAAACTGGGGTGATTTACTGGACCTTCGCTAGACTGAAATGATTAATTGTCTGATTTACTAGCTCTATTTTTTATGCTGAAACCAATATTTTTATATTGGGGAATATATAGAAAATGGTTATCTGGAATGCCTTCATCATATTGCTAAGTATAAAATGATATTGTGCTGAATAAATTTTACATATTAACCTTTTGATTCATTTCTATGAATAGAACTGCAAGCTGTCTCCATCCGATGCTAATAAGCTTTATGTCATGTTTCTTGGGGATTCAATTCAGACTGTATGAGAAAACAAACGTATTAAAGTTGTCTTCCTGAATGGTCAGAAATGTCTTTTGGCGATGGTAGGAAAAAAAGTCTAAAATGTCTGTGGAAACAGGTTCATAACATATGACAAATAAACATAACAAAACAAATAAATCAGTAAATCAGAAAAACTATCATGAGTATTTCACTGATTGTCAAAACTTGCAAAAAAATCAGTTTAGGAGATCCTCAGTGTTCAGGAGATCTGGAAGTCCCGATAGACATCAGGCCATTGCCATCCGCTTTTGCCAAGCAGAAATATCAGGAGTTGTGTCCTTATTTACAGTGCAGCTCCAAGATCCCTAATCCTGTTGCTGCCTTGAAGTGGCTGCAAAACTGAAAAGGAATCGATTTCAGGAAAAGCTGGAATAAGTCACTGACGATATCACTCTTTTTCTGAAGAGGCGTCCAGGACTTCATTGAAGAAAGTCAAAGCCATTGAGGCTCTCCCAGGTGTCATTGGACAAGACCAAAGCCACTGAAGATCTCCAAGAATTCAATGGACAAGGCCAAAGCTGTTGAGGGTCTCCAAGGGTTCACTGACCGAGGTCAAAGCCATTGAAGGTCTCCAAGAATTCAGTGGACGAGGCCAAAGCCATCGCACGGGCTAAGCCAAGGTGTGCCCAAATCCCTGGTTTCTTGCTCTCAGGCCTGGGAGAACCAGCGCTTATCACCCAGCTCATCAAATACAGGGATCCTGCCCTGCCACGTGCTGCCCATGGTTCTCCGGTGAGGTGAGATGTCCTTTCCATGATAGCTCGTGAGCATTTCTTTAAAGCAGGCTTTTCCCCTCCCCTACCCAAAATGTAGCTGTGAACTTGGAGCTCCTCCAGCCCCAGCATTTTTCTGCCAGGCTCTGCTGTCCTGGGCTCTCGAGGTGCAAGTTAACTGCTGACTCGAATGTCAGCACCTCCTTTGTTTTGACTGTTTCCGCGTGGTTTTGGTGTGACAGGCATTAGTACAGGAAGATAATTAAATCCAGAAAACCTCGGCCTCGTCATGGAACACGCTCTGAGCTTTTCATCTTGATCTTTCCCAAAGTGCTAGCAAATGTTTCTATCTCCATCCAACACCTGAAGTTACAACAATGATATCTTGTGATATGTGTGTGCAAACACCCAAAGTGTCCCCTGTGGGTTTCCCCGCTCCAAATAACATGGAGCCCACAGAAGGCACCGTATTCTTCATCTCAGAAGCCCATTTCAGGCCAATTTTAATCCAGTTTGTTTTGAGGGGCCTCCTGGTCACTGGAAGCCTCTCTGGCATGTTCTCATATATCCTATATATCGCCTATATCCCATATAGCTGAACTAGAAGTATTGCCAGTCCCTTTATTTCACTTGCTAATTGCAAGTGTGGCTTTGTACACAATATGTGTTTATCTTGGGAGCTGGGAAGCCGCTTTCTTTACTGCATGGGGGGAAATCATGACAACCCCTGGCCAGGGCTCCAAACCGGTGGCCAAAAGCTGCCACAGAGAAGGAGCAGCCCAGGGAGGTTTCACGGGCTCAGTCTTCAGCGTGATGCTTCTTGCACTGGAGTATCAGCGTGTGGCTGGTTTTAGTTGAGAGTGCCTGCCTGGGCCCCTGCTTTACCTGCCTGCATCCGCAGCCTTCCAGGATTATAAGCTCTGCTGCCGAGATCTTTTATTTATACATTTATTTAATCTTGCCCCACTGCGGCAGGTGTTTTAAGATTAAAATATTCCTTACTTTCAGCAGCTATGATAAATATTGATGCAGTGTTTCAAATCGTATGTGCACAAGCAGGTCCCTCCAAGGACCCGAGAGCAGCCGGGACTGCTTTGCGATACTTCAATAAAATCCATGTGTGCTACAAAGGGCAAAGATGAATCCTGATGATAACAGGCAAGCTGGGACTCCGACAATCCCGCCTGGCCTCACATCAGAGGAGGGAAGATATTGTTATTTCAATACCTTGTGGCCCAAGGCTTTTGTTTCTCATAAATGGACAAGCTCCTTTAAGCCCAGTAATTAATCTGATAGATCTTTTCAATGTCACCAGCCTCTTTTGTGACATTATTCCCTAATCCGTGTGGCTCCGACTCTCATTAAACCCCGATACCATAAGCATGGGCTTCTCAAGCAAATACAAATATCGTATTAGCCAAGAAGGGCTTGCAGTCCTTGGTGGCACTCACCTTCCCACCAGTCTTCCTTCACCTTTGCCAGGGGGGAAGATGCTTTTTGCTTTGTATTTCTTCCTTTTCTTACTTTTTTCCCTGCTGTTCAGGAAATGCCTTGATGCAGTATTAAACGTGCAGGCCCACGGGACACGGGGTGATTGAAGATGGGATCTCCATTCCGACGGCTCCATGCGTTTTGCATCGTGATGCCTCTGTATCCTGCGAAACCCAGTGTCCCACGTCCTGCAGCCAGAGTGACATAGAAATGCCACCC
>JAWLRI010000978.1:179463-206299 GCA_034781795.1 Crypturellus tataupa
TGCATCGTGATGCCTCTGTATCCTGCGAAACCCAGTGTCCCACGTCCTGCAGCCAGAGTGACATAGAAATGCCACCCTGCTGCTCTCCTGACCTAATCTGCTTTTGCTCTAGGAGCTTTCGGCCGTCTCTAATCTTTTTGGGTCTCACCGGCTGTAATCTGATGATAAGGAGGGGAGGAAAACAAGTGAAGCCAAATTTCACTGATAACTCCTTTTCTGACATATGGTACCAGGATTATTGTGGAAAGTGCCTCCAGCTGCAGAGATCCCAGCTAAGCCGTGCGATCGATGTGGGCAGCAGGAGGATCCTAATGTGCTGCTCGAGCCGTTTGGAGCTGCCGAAGGAAGAACAGCAAAAGCACAGGGAAAGGGAAGAGGAAGAGGAGGCTCCTTGTGCTGAGCTTGGTATCGGGAAAGTAGTACCGGAACTGAGTCTTTGATTTTAACCCTATTCTGACAATTTAAGCCTGTGTTTTGCCTGACTAGGCAGATCTCAGCACAGCCCTGGCAGTGGTGGTAGGAGCCGGGCATCTTCCTCCATGTGCTCTCACGAGCCCTTGGCTCCTGTTTCTATCCAGTTCCTCACGAGCAGGGGGCTATCAGTCAGCCTGACCTAATATTATTCTGATTCCTGAGTAATTACATTTGTTATTTGCAGGATCTGTTGTAAATCAAGTTGTGGCATTTATGTGGATGTTTCACAGAGCAATTTCAGAGATCATTAAATATATCTTCCGTTGGTTACTCACTGCGTTAACCCTTTGCAGCCTCCGGACTGTGACATCCATTCCCTGAGCAGGCAGATTTTTGGGGGCTAGAAGCCAAAGGCAATTCCTGGGCAGGAATTCAGGGAATGTGTGTCGTTGCTGTGGCACATTCCCACCCGGGGGAATAACAAACGTGGATCTTCGAGATGCTCCAGCACCGGGGCTGGTGTGGATCTGGCAAGGAGAAGGAAGATGTGAGGAGGCTTCACCTCCATCAGCCAGCACCTTCCTCTCCAGTGTCCCCAGGCGCCTCAATCCCAGCCCGTCTGCAGCTCCAGTCATAGAGGGGAAGCCGGAGGGAACTGGATGTCAAACCTAGAGCAGGACCCATGTCCGGATCCTCCTTTGCCCTCTCTAATGCACATCTGCTTCTCGTTTCCGCAGCCAACACATCCTCTGAGGCACATCCTCCCGAGTGGGATTAGCCACAATGCAAGGTTGAGAATGGGGGAAAAATGCAAACAAGCCTCATGCACACAATTATTTGAATTATTTGGTGTCTTAAAACAGTGGTTTCCAAGCAGATGCATGGTGGCTCTTGCGGCAATTGGTGCTGCCCCTGCAGAAGCCCAAACACTTCATGTGAGGCCAGACACGCAAAGAGCTCAGAGCTCCTGCCAATATATGAACCAAATGAAATAAGACAGCGCTCGAGGCTTCACCTGAAGCCTCCTTACACCTTCTTGGAGTCTTTTGGCTTTTCTGAAGCTTTTTGGCCTTGCAGAAAGGGACACGCTCTGCTTGGTGATGGCACAGCGGGATGCATGGTTCCGGCTGGCATTCCAAGACGCGGATACTGGAGAGCCCAGGATGTGCACAGAAGCGGCTGCTATCAGCCTTATGCTAATTAATACTTTATGGGCTTATAGATTTCTTTTTTTTTTTCCTCTGCAGCTGGTCTTAAATAAAGACCAATTTGCAAATGTGTTAATTAACTCTAATGACAAAGCACACGAGAGCTTTTCCGAGGATTTCCTCCTGGAGAGGCACGCGCGCGTGCTCAGCACTTGGCTCCGTCTTGCTGCCAGCTCCGAAAACCTTTTGGGTTTAAGGATGCTCAAAGCCCACATTAGCCTGTGATGGAGGAGGACATGAGATGGAAGACACTGATGGTCTACATCTGTGTGTCCCATGTGCATTAACGAGATGCCAGAAATGTTGAAAAACATTTACCTAATACCTACTCATATACGTCCTCTATATACCTAATACCTACTCGTATATGCCCTTTGTGCATCTAATACCCACTTGTATCCCTAATTCTGCACAGGGCCTAGTCAACCTCTCAATGGCACTTAAAGACCTGCAAATCTATGATTTATGTTACTGTTTCTTTCAGAAACTTTATTTTCGCTATTATAAGCTGTGATTTATAACAGTTTAATATAGTGGAGCTAGGAGAAAAGTCACATGGCAGCTCCAGCTCGAGGGAATTTCTGCACTAGAAACTGAACTTCCAGACTTCGGCAGGGCACGATTTACTCTGCTCTCGACAGAGCAGAGCTATTCTGGAAATAAATAAAATAACGTAAAATAAAATAAAAAACATTCTTTTGGGAAGCTTGGTCTCTGCTGAACTGCCTGCAGACATGCAGACTTTTCTCAGGAATCTTGCGCGTGCTGCACTGTGACTTTCCATATGCCCCCGCAATAAGGGCTAGGAAATTTCTTTTGGGAAAGAAGGAACAATGGCAGCAATACATAAATAAATAAATATATAGAACTGCTGAGTATAACATGGTTTCCTGCCACTTTATAGTAACTTGCCATTGCCCTCCAGGCAGGTATAAGCCTGGAGGAAGCCTGAGCACCCCAGGAGAGCCCACGTGGTGCTGGGCGGTGGAAACTGGCACAGTGCGAACTGGCGGGAAAGCCAAGAGTCACCCACAGAAAGGGCTTTTATTCTTCCAGAAAGAAGCCCACGGCTGGGGTGATGGGTCTTGGAGCTGGGCAAACATGATGCTCTGTGGCAGTGCCGCAAGCCCGGGGCTTTTCGGATCTTGGTGCTGTTGGGAAAGAAATAAACAGAGGGAGGAGTTTTCCATAAAAATGCAGAGAGGTTCTAAAAGTCTTTGCAGACTCTACATACCCTGTGAGAAGGTGCTGGCTCTGGTAACTATTTTGACAAGAAGAAGGAGAAGAAGAAAGGAGAAGCTGAGTGAGGTCAGATCAAGCTATTTGGATTCCCACGATGAAATATTGCTTCAAAGGCCACTGCTTATCTAATTAAGGCAAGTGCACTTAGTAGTATAGGAGTGTAGGCTAAGGTGTATTCAGAAATGAGGTGGGAATGGGATTCAGTGCTGTGAAAACAACATGTTTTGTTGTCTTACACTGATTTTTCCCTGTGTTTATTTTATTTTTGGCGGGTTTCTTGGGCTGCTGTCGTGCAGGAGTGTCACCCGCTGGCAGAGACCCGCTGTGGGGATGTCCCGTGGCACTTGTGGCACCAGTGACTGTTTCAATGGGATGAGACAACAGCTCAGAGAACATGCTACTGCATCCCAGCATTGAGTGCTGCATTTTTATTTCTTTTCCAGGAAGCCAGATGTGCTGAATTCCTGTTGTGTTTGCATGTTCTAAGCGAGCTGAGCAAGGAGATCCTGGCTGCAGTGCCGTGCACGCTCAGGCGACATGGTTATATAAACGTTATTTTTAGCTGTGCTGGAAATGTTCTTTGAAGGCGGCACATTTTCCTCGCTTGCTCCTTTCGGCCGCGAGACCGTTGCATGTCAGACAGGGGTTATGGTTTGGCATTTTCTTTAAATAAAAATACTTGCAGAAATGCCCTGGCTGCTGCATCTTTGCTGCTTTGATGGGCCCCAGGGCTGGGAGAAGCATCTGGGGCAGAGCCCTGGGAAGCATCATGCGCAGAGCAGGCAGTGCGTTAAATGCACCTTAAATTAAATCCTTATTATAGGCTCAATGAAATAGCACAAGTGTCAGGGGAGAGGGCTGCTCTGCAGGTGCCTGTGAGGGAGGCACTCGCTCTGGTCACACTGTCCTTGCTTGCCGTCCCTAATCCCCCCATGGCCCTTTTGGGGCTGGGAAGGAGATTTAGGGCAATGTGCAGAGAGCCAGGTAGTGTCTCAGGTGCCTGCAAGGCTGAGCCAGGACCCCTGTTCCCACTTGTATAGTTAGAATTGGAATAATTAGTAAGAAGCAGCCGGGCTTGGGAAAACTAAGTTGCCATTAAAAGGAGACAGATGCAGAGCGACAAGCAGCAAGGGAAGAGGTGCCTGACACGGACAGGCTGTTTGTAAGGGATGTGCAAAGGGCTTGCAAAAGGCTTGCAAAGTCTGGCCTCCAAAACCACAGCCCAAGGGGAGGCGCAGGACGATACTTTTCTTGCCTTGCATCCCACGGCATTCCCAACGCCAGCGCACTTTCCCATGCCAGGATGCGTGGACACCTCTCCACAGTGTCCTTTGCAACGCTGGTTGTGGCAGCGGTGACTCAAGGACAAGGCTCCTCAGTGTGCCAAGAGCAGCTGTTGCATCCTGCTCCTCTCCAGAGAAACGCCGGTCCCGTCGGCGGCTGCCCCAGAGCTATGAATACCCTGCGTTTCACGGGCACTGCGCCAGGGGGTCTCCGAGGAATCCTGCCCATTATCCAGCCTATCCTCGAGGATGTGCATGGCCCAGATCTGCCTCCTCATGCCTCTCCTTTGAGGCCACCTTGGCACTGGCTGAAACTGCAGCCTCTGTGGCCACTCAGCACTTGTCTTCCTTGCCTGGGGGCAAAGCATAGCCCTGCACTCAGCACAGGAGCATCCAAGCCTCTTGGAGCTAAATCTGCTCCGTTTGCTACCCAGGTTTCTAGGGAACAGGAGCTCCAAAAATTGTTCCTTTTAGTGCTTCCCCTCCCCTTGTCCAGACACATTTCTTTTTCCAAACCCCTGGACTTCTGCCCAAGTATGTCCATTTAGAAGAGCTATCAGCCACCCTCAAGTCTTTCAGATTGTAAAATAGGACTGAAAGGCAATATATTTTACACTGCTCTTTTTTTATTCTACAGTTGTAATAGACATACTTATAATAATTTTACATTTAGCAATTTCCAGTCTTGATTCTTCTGCTCCGTACTGGCTTACATTTTCTATTGCTAAGATTGAGAAGATAAGGTGACAGGTACCACTGTTGCTGGAGGAGGTCTCCTGCTCTTGAAATGACATTTCTGGTACTTTCCCACACTTATTTTAGCCCAGTCATTTTTGGGACAGAGGCTGGAGCAGGCAGACCCCCTGCACCGACCCAGTACAGCTACTTGGACGCTCTCCTGAGCATCTGGCTCCCCTGCTTCTCCCTTTCCCACATTAAGTTTCTTGTCTCTAACATACGGGGCTAAAGCCAGCTGGTTAAAAGTTCACTCACAGCGGAAAAATAAAAATAAAAATCCCCAAAGCCTCCCCCAAGAGCCGGCTCTGCTCTGCAGCCCCCGGGAATTCCCACCCGGCCCAAGCAACAGCTCGTCGCGGCGCCAGCATCTGCATTTCATAACCTTGCCAAGCCGCGCTCCAGCTGCACCGCGCTTGTCCACTTGGATCCTAACAATGACTTCCTATTAAAAAAAAGAAAGAAAAAAAAAAGTGAGTTAAGGTCAGAGCCCTGTCCCGGCCACGGGACACAGCTCCTATTTTTGTTGCATGCGGGGCGGTTCCCGGATTGCAACACTGAGAGGAAGATGCTTCTTGTGCAATGCTTTCCCTGCCCCGTGCTCCTCGGACAGGCTCCAGAAACACTCCTATTTTATCTCCTAGCCTTCAGTCTTTTCTCTTTTTTTTTTAAATAAAATAAAATATTATTTATTTAATTTATTTTAGTATTTATTTTATTATTTTTAACCACATAGCCAGTTTGAGCTCTACACCCTGGAAAACAAATGGAATTAATAGAAGTCTAGAGGATATTTTCACAGAATATTCACCTCATAGCCATTTTTTCGCCAACTGAGGCACCCATGAAAGCAGCCCATTTGCTGAAGACATTTCTTCAGCTAATTTTTAGCAGTTTCTTGGTCGACTGCAATAAGAAAACGTTGTATTTATATCTATATCCATTGCAAGGTGTCCTATTTACAAATTTACATATTTCATTCTACAGCACGTTTTAGTCTTGGACATAAGCTTCACTTCATGTCTATCCAAAACACATACAGAAATAAAAGTTGGAGTGTTAAATTTAAAAAAAAAGTGCTGAGAGAAAGGCATCTGGTAGCACATGGAAGAAGCAGAGGGACCATACTATTATGGGTGGAAGTTAAAATAGATGAAGGAGTTACAATGAGACAAAGGTGGAGAAAAAAGCAGCTTCAAATACCAGGAGCTTCAGGAAAAGACTGTGCAAAAATCAGTGCCGACTGTGTGGAGAAGCAGGACCGGATCCTTGGGTCAGGGCTGCGCTATTTCCACCAGGAGTGCCCAATCTTTTGCTTATCATCTTCGTCAGAGCCAAAAATACGCTCAGCCTGATGCAAGAGATGAGCAAGTGAGTCACACAGAGGCCAGAGGTCACATTTTAGATGTTTTTATGGTGACCCACAGCGCTGCCGTCCCCTGCTCCGCGGCCGCCAGGGAGCCCCAAAGCCTCTTTGCCTCCCCTTGCTGTGGCTCTTTGGTATCAGAAATTAAAACAAAATCCCCAAAGTTATGCCGAAACATTTGTGCAGCCAAGATAAACGCGTGGTGACATCCCTTTGATTTATCCTCTAGGGCAGCTAAGGTCAGGGCCACAAAATGCCTATATAAATTAATATCTCATTAGATTACAAATTGCAAAATTTTCCATAAATACCCAACATCTGCTTTCTGCCACCACAGCCTCTCTCATGCTATACGTTTCCAGTCACCAGGCATCTGTTCTATTTATTAATTGAAAAATTGTCTCTGAGATGTTTTTTGTCCCCTAGCTCTTTCTGTAACATGTGCCCAGGACAGCATATGCAGGACATCCCACTGCACGCGTGTGTAAAACTTGATCTGCTGCAATTTAGCAGTGTAAAGTTAATGGGTGCTCTCAGCAAGCATATTCTTAATATATGAGAATATACATTGATATTAGTGTGGATTAGAGGGAGTCAGTCACTAGTTTCTCAGCGCTGTCAGCCATACGCACAGTTTGAGCAGGAGAAATTAAGAAAATCTGTATCATGCAGATACGAGGTAAGGTAAAAAGTCATATAAGAGATGCAAAGCAGTAGAGGAGGAAGGAAAAATATAAGGCAAATAGAATATAATGAAATAGGGACTCGCTCCTTGGTCAGCAATGGGTCAGGCATTAGGAGAAGGTTGGGAGCTGGAGGAAAACTGCACAGCAGCACCAGCGTAAACCCCACAAATCTTCCTGCCTGCACACTAGGCAGCTTGCCCCAAAACATGCTGACTTCTGCCTTTCTAAATATATCAAAGCAGAAAATAAGGGAATATTTGCCATATATAAAGTCTGACCTGGAGAGTGTGGAGCTGAGTAAAGCTACATCTGATCTCTAATGCAGGTGGGGGATCCTCCATGGGAATGCAAGCATGGATGGAAATGGGGTGGCTGGTAGGCACAAGTTGAGCCAGACTGTATAGCCAAACCTAGAACATGATGACAATTGCCATTCCACAACAGACAGAAAGGATTTAATTCCCAGCATTTCCTCTTCTCCAAGATTAATGGGTTAATCTGAATTACTCCACTTTGGTACAGCTCCTGCTCCCTCTCAGGGACTGATGTCTTCCTCCTCATGGCACTGCAGAAGGGAAGGGCTGCAGGATGCTGAGGGCCCAGGAGCACTGGAAGAAGCCAGCTGCAGGGAAAAGCACCCATGTGGGCACCAAGGACAATTTTTGAGACACTGGCAAACATTGCTTAATTTTTCAAACTCCTGTCAGAAAGATTAAAAAAAAAAAAGGCAGTAGAACTTTAGTCTCAGACCAGAGACAACTTGGCAGCTCCTATTTCGTGACAAGTCACAGGCTCGTTCTTGCTCCTCTGCTCCAGGGCAATTCATCTCTCCCCAGGTGGTCTTTGATTTAATTTCATGCAGACCCCCAGCCAGGGCTGGCAGGCAGAAGCTCAGCCAGGGTTTGCTCAACTTGCAGAGCAGGGCGCTTGTTTGCTTGCTGCAAATATTTGCCTGCAATGATATATTGGAGGGTAAAAAAAAAAAAAAAAAAAAAAAAAAAAGGAAAAACCCTTTCTAGAAAGAATTGAGCAAATGACTGAGAGGTGCTGTTGAGGAGAGGAAAGAAAAAAGAAAAAACCCGCGTTATAAAATGTGCTTGCAAGAGTGTTTCTCTTCTGTAAACACAGTGCACTAAACACCAGCGCTGACATCTGTTACTGGTGTCTACGAAACATTTCTGGCTGAAGTCCACAGAATTTCCATTTCCACTGAACTCAGCCCAGAGCTTCCCACTGACCCGGTCAGGCTGAGTTGCAGGAAGTTTTCCAAAAGAAGAAGGATTTTTTTCTCTTTCCCTTCTAAAGCAGCGCCGAGGTCTGCAGCGAGCGCATCCCACCCCGTGCGCAGCACTGCGTCCCCCCACTTGCCCGCCTCTGATCAGCACAGCATCACACTGGGGTTTTCCCTGTGGCAGACCAGCCCTAGACTGCAAATACTGTGAACTGCATGAATTAAATCACTTGTGATGTTCAACATGCAGCCTGGGAGCAACATGGGAGGTAACAGAAGATGAAAAGAAAGGGAAAGGAATATGTAGTTGAGGTTGTGCATGGGTTATTGATAGAGTAAATAGAATTAATGCTGGCTGTATCTGTCTACTCCTCTTGCCCCTCATGATCATTATGTGTTATAAAATGAGCTATGCTAGCTTTGGGAAAAAATAATTTCCCCCTTACTAGCTAAATCTCTGACAGGTCCCAGTAGACATCTGCAAGATCTCTACTATTAACACTGTCCTTAAGGTTTTAAAAGGAATATTTGCTGTGATAAAACTTTTGACTGTGTCTATATGGCTTCAAAACTGAAATCCTATTACCATTGCAAACGTGATTGAGGGCTGTTTTCACTGTCTGCAGCTCCAGGGCAAAGCTCAAGTACTGTCCACAGCATTCAGGTTCAAGACAGCAATGAAAGATGAGGATGAAAAACTTCTCCAATGTTGAGGAAAAATGGATTTAACAGGAGCAACATAGAGCAACTTCTCTATGTACAACCTGTTCCAACATCCTGCAAAAACAGCCGCAAGAAGGGACCTATAAAGCTTTCAAGTGTGTTGAAAAAGCCTTGTGGTACTTGGCAAAGAAAATGGACCATGCTCCTCCTCCCTGCTCTATTGGACAGCTGATTATTTGGGTGGGGGGTATTTGTCCGCACCTCTTTGCATGGACAGTGGCAGTAGCTATAGCTGGGATGGTAACTGGTCTGAATCACCATTTTTTGAGCATTTTTGAGCTTGTTGCTTCAGTAAGTGTAGGGCACCGAGCAATGACCTGAAGAAGACCGTTAGGTAGATGGGCTGCCATCTCCATGGGGTTGTTCTTCTGGAGTACAGGCGGTCAGCATCTCAAACCTGCTGAGCATTTCAGTGAGATTTGGCCTTGTGCACAACAGGCATTTGGAGAATTTTACTGAAACCACTGAAGTCTTCATGCATCCTAAGCTATTTTCCATGTGTGTCATTACCTGACTATTTAGGGGAAGTGAAAGGCCACGGACATATCAGTGTTTGGGCCCTGTGTGCTGCAAAAGAGCAGTTTCATTGCCCTGTCTGATCCCCAGAAATGCTTTGGCTGTCCCACCATGTCATTGGCAGCACTGAAACCTTTAATCCAAGGTTGGGCTTCTACTGCATGCACCAGATCAGGAGATTTGAGAGTATGATCAATTTGCCTTCTATTGCTATAGAAAGCATATGGAAAGTTAAGTTTTCCTCCATACAATATCTTTTAAATTTTCATCTCCAAGTCAATGTTAATTTCCTTATCTTTTCTTATCATACTAACGGAGTCTACCAGAAACATTCAAATGTTTATTTCCACAACATTTTACATAACCAGGGTTGCAGTGCTAGCTTGAAAAGACCTAACTTTTGGATGTACAATTTCTTTACATTCTCTGTATTTAGATCCTGTGTAGATTATCGAGGCATGAGAAACTGTACGCCAGTTTTTGACTTTGGACCACTAAGTCTCAGTGAGAGCAAATCAGTCCAAAACAGGACATGAACAATGAGATGATCCATCAGAAACAGGACAAGCTTTCTTGTGGTTGGCTGACTTCTCCCACACTTGGCTAGACTGCAAGAGCTATTTAGGCACTGAAAACTTGAAGCAGGATTAGATAGACTGATGGGAACAAATGCATCAGCATACGCAGCCAGATTGCGGTCAATTTTTAAACCATATTTCCTTTTTCTTAATGAGGCAAAGTTGCAGGAGTTTAGGTCCTCGATCCCTTCTGCAGAATCCTGCCGCTTTGATGGCACTGCCTGATCTCTCCTTTTGCTCTTCCCCAAACTTTCTCGTCATAATTTTGGGATGTGTTTTGCATCTTGTGCACTGACTTGAAACAGGATGAACAAGTACTGTCTCCTCTATCAGGTTTGCCAAGAAAACAGAGCCAGGACAAACTTCCTATTGGAAAAATCAGCTTCAGATGTTAGACAACACTTGCTTCCTGCACTACATATGAGATTTACAGCATCTAGTAATACAGAGCCTGATTCCTTGGAAGCTGAATGTCTCCATAATGCTTATGCTCACGCTCCTGCATGTATGGCTTCCTGTGACTCAGCAGACACCAGAACCAGCCTAGCGGTCGCCTGTGATACAACAGAAATGCAGCTCATTTAAATCCCAGTTCCTCGGAATATTCTATGCAATACCTAGCTGCAATTATTCCAAAGCATTAATCATAACGCTACTTCTGCAAGCCCAGAGACCAACAATTTGCAAGGAATTCAGATGCAGGTGTGCAAAGAAGCCCGAGCGATTCCCCAGCAGCCATTCCTCTGTGTGGGCACAGCTTTGCTGCTGATGGAGGTATACCTGTTCTCCGCGGGTCAGGTTCGCGCCCAGGGGTAACGTCAGGCTCTTAAATGCCCGTTACAGTAACACCTACGTTTCAGAGCAGCAGTTGTGATGTAGGTGGAATTTCCCAGGTGTCTGGCACTTGTGCAATGAGGACTTTTGACAGGGGTCCAAGGCGCTGCGGTCAGCGCTGTGCAAACGGGAGCGCGGCTCCTCCCCGCCAGAAAGCCAAGCCAAGGCTGCGTGCAAGCAAACAGTGGCCTTGCTTCAAAATGGGAAAGTCCCGGCTCCATGGAAACCTTCCCAAAAGCACCAGATATCACCTCAGTATGCAAACTGGGCAAGAGAGGCAGGGCTGAAGTATCACCCTCAGGTGAAGCTAGTGCAATGTAAAAGTGCCTCAATGCAATAGCAATAATATTAAATAATACTATCTAATATGTATTCTTTGCTTGGGTCTCAATCTGTTACTGCTGTTATCTTCCTCATCGGTCCCATTTTTCCATGATTTTTGATTCTTTCCTGCCTGCCACCCTCCCTGCTTCCTTCAACACCAAGGAAGACTGACATGCAAGAGAGCCCATGAAGTGGAGAAACATGCTATTTAGCCGTATTCTTGTGTCTCCAGGAATTCTTGAGTTCTGTAGGGCAGCTTTAAGTATTATAATCTAAGTGTGCAGATGAAGCAGAAGGCAATACGCAGTAGAAAATCTGTAAGCAATTATTAATATGAAGCCTCAGGTAGTTTGGATGTGTCCCAAGCTCAGGGAAGCCTATAGAAATGTTCGGTGTTGCACGTTTGTAGATAAAACCCTAAACCACAGCATTTGTCTGAAAGTCTTCTGAGGGGATTGTGGAAATTGGAAGCTGATGATGTGGCTTGCAACGCTGCCATCCCCACACCTCCGAATCCGCAAGTGCGAACGCAGGATATGGCGGACGGTGCTTACAGCAAATGGTTGTTTTTTTGCAGAAAAAGCCATCATTGTTGTCATTAGAGAGGGAGAGAAAAGAGAGGAGACAAGTGCATCAGCAGGACCTTGAGGCTGGGTTATTTTTTATTTGCACTGAATAGTCCTGGGATGTGGCGGGGAGCTATCTGTGTAAAGTCTGCCCCAAATCTGCCTTCTGAAGATTATCTCAAAAAGAAGTGCCTGTCCTCATTTTAAGTTATACAGCACTTCTATCCTTACAGCTCAGGGGCATCTTTTGCAAGAAATAAAGTATACAAAAATACACATATGCACAAAAAAAAAGGGATTAAAATAACCCCAAAAGCCAAAAATGAAATGAATTTCTCATGCAAAGTAGAGAGACACGTTCAGCTGGGAGTAATACATTTTTATGACGGCATTATTCATTCACCCCTGAGTAAATACTCTTTAATCCATATGCTAGCAGGAGCACACAGGAAAGCTTAGCTTGGCAGCCTGCTCCAAGTGCGGCAAGCCTGGGCTCTGCCAGGAAAAGGCAAGGAGCGAGACCCTGGATCAAGGGGGCTTTATGGAAAACCACCCTGTGGTTAGGCTATTCATCATCACCTGGAGGGATATCCATGAAGGATGGAGGAATCCAAAGGAGATTGGACCAGGAAAAGACACCAGAGCCAGGCTTTGCTCTGCCTTAAGCTATTGCATAATATCGCATGGGTCGGGATCCACCCCCATTCCTAAACCGTTTCCATCCCAGCAGACGAGAGCCTCAGATCCATCACTCAGACTTTCCCCTAAACACCCAGCGTGGCCGTTTCCCAGACACTGATGATCGGGAGAAGCAATGCCCGGCAGTGCTTGCGGGAGGCACAGTTCCCGATGTGCAGAAAGCTGGGGATTTCCTCCAAATACCGGCGTGATTCGAAGCAGGAAATACCTTCACATTTCCCAACGTGGAATGTTTCATGCTTCAGGTTTAGCTGGTGTTAAATATCAGTTGAAGAGGGGAGGTTAATTCCTTATCATGAGAGGTTTTTGGAGGCCAGTGATCATCTAATCACGTTTTTTTCCCCCAAAATATCCGTGTCAATGACAATTCTCCTTGTTCAAGCTTGCAAAAATGGCTTTTTTCCTATTAAGAAGCTCCATGAAAAGTTCTGATTCATGCTAGTGGGGCCACTTTTCAGCTCTCCTCATGCCACTTGTCACTGGGAGTAGCCCCAGCCAGGCTGGGAATGGGGAGAACATCTCCCCACCAAGAAGGGCAGAGCCATCTCCATCCCTGGAGACAGAGCCATGCAAAGCCCGTGACCAGAGCTTATGGCAAGGCTGTCATGGACAGACTGTCAAGTAGTTAGACATGCAGGTTCAGTTTTCCATGTCAACTATCAGTGTATTTTGTCATTCATTGGACATTGAACTCTTCTTCCTATTCCCTTCTTCTCTAGAGCCCGTTACTCATTTTCAGTTGAGGTTGACAGGGACCTCTGAGATTGTCTGGTCCAGATCCCCTGCCCAAGCAGGGTCACCTGGAGTGTCCTGCCCAGGATTGCATCCAGATGGTTTTCCTGACCTCCTTTTGGGGAGAGAAAAGGGAGCTTCTGGGAAAGCACATTTTTATTTCTGCCAGCACCAGTTGCAGGAGGATGGTGGAGGTTTTGATCCATAGATGGAAATAAAACAATGCAGGTTGTGCTTAACTTCTTTTAGATGTGCTTCATATTTTGTTTCTCTAAATGCAGAAGCACAGGCAGCTCCGAACTAAGGGGCTCCTGCTCTGTGAGCACAAATGCATGGGAAGAAGCAAAGGCCCATTCCTGGTCGGGACCAACAATTTATCCAGGGGAAGGCAATGAACTCCTTTTTGTTTTTTTTTTTTTTTTGTTTTAAGCTTGTTAAAATGCAAGTAGAATGGACTTCAACCCATCTGTCCCAATGAAAATGATGAGTGATGACATCACAGAAAATCCTTTTATTTGTTCCTGTTTTTCAGTTCCTAGGCTGCTGCTCTCAACTGTGAGAGGTGACACAGGATAAGCCACCAAGGGGCCAGCTGCTAATGGCCATGAATATAGCTGCTAATTCTGACAAAATTACATTTTTACAACTGTGCCCCAACTGTGCAAGCAACATCTTTTACATCCCTGCCCCAAGCCCCTTATTGTAAGGCAGCTCCCAGGGTTTTGACCCTCACTCATAAGGCTGGAGTGCGGCAGGGTCTTCCAGGGCCAGCCGAGCGGTCCTAGACCTTTATTTTCCATGGCATCCCCTGGCGCTGCCAGGTCACAGCTATTTTTGTGCGGTCTGTCTTGCCTGTCAGGAGTGCTTTGGATAACGAATTCCTGATGACTCAGCCTATGCTCTCATGGTCACCTGCTTTTCCCTGGCTGAGGAAGAGGCCGGTACTTCCTCCTGCATGCCCAGCCCTTTGCTCAGCACGTCAGAAGGTCCCTCTGAGTCACCACAAGCTGCTTCTGGAAGGGGAAAGATTTCTTCTCAGTTTCATTGGATTTATTTCTCTGCACAAAATCTCCCAGTTTATTACAGTTTTTTTTTACCACTCTTTTTTTAATTTTATTTTTCATTTTTTTTTATTCTGAGCCATTTAAGCATATGACTTAATCATCTGTTTTGCCCGTTTCCTCTGATTTTATTAACAGAGCCCTCAGCTTGGTGTTGCAGGGATTCCAGCTGTGCAGCTCCTTCTGCTATTACCATTATGAAAGTATTATAAATTATATGTGGGACATTTTAATTGTCATTAGCCTGTAACCCAGTACAGGTTTTACCCACTGGGAGGGATTTGGGGAGGCAGAAATGTCAGCACTCAGCTGCAGAGCAATGATGGATGCAATGGGTTATTTAAGAAAAATACTTGCAAAATGCATGCACCTGGTTACACTTCAGAATATAAATCTCTTGGTACTCCCTGGCAGGGACATTTTGAAAATCATTAGGCCTTAATAACCAGCCCAGTTTGGTAGGAGATGTGGGTCTCGTGGTAGGTGTTCGGTGATGGCGAGCGGAAGAGGGAGGAAGCAGCACCGGTGCCGACAGGTCCCCTCCAGAGGATCCTCCACATGGGCACCTTGGATTCCCCATCTTGGGAAGCAAGTGACAAAGGGCACGGGAGGAAGGACCAGGCTGTCTGGCACCAGGGGACAAACCTTGTTCTTCACCAATAGCTACTTGGCTCCGCACACATTTTCCTACACTGTGGCGCTATCTGCGAGGAGATCTCCAGAGTGTGGGTTGCTTGAAATCTTTCTTGCTTCCTTTTAACTTACAGTATCTTGTTTCTCCATATTTGCTTTGCTATTTAAGCAAATGCTGAAGAAGCAATATCTAGCTCTCTAAAGTGACTAAAGTTTTGCTTTTGCACAAAATGAAATGATAATATTATTGCTTGCTTAAGGGGCTGTGGCCAGGGAAGCGCTTGCCATGTCCTGAGGAATTAATAACACCAGCAGTAGCCTCTGCAGTGTCAGGAGGCTCCACTATCAGTGTCCGCAGAGGTAACCGAGAGACTATTTTCAAGAGATGCAAGATGGTTTTTGTGAGACTGTGAAGGCAACACATCTAAAACTGACTTCTGAATCAATTATTTGGTCTGAAAATGTAACCTTTGCACATGCTCACTGGCTTTGGATTAAGCAGTAGCCAAAACCCATCCTACAATACACCCATACATCTACAAACATGTCCATGGATTCCGCCACAATTTTGGGACAGGAGGTGGGAATTGCGGGCTGCCTGTTTGCAGCATCTCTCGGCAGCTCTGGTTTCCCAAGTGAGCTATCTGCTCAGTGCTGATAAAATAATGCTTTTATGGCTCCTTGCCATGTATCCTAGGAGGCACACGTGGGCACACAGCAAGCAGAGACGACGGTTGTGCTGGGGGTCATGGGAACCGTCCCCAGCCCAAAGGGCATGGGAGGAATGTTAGAAATGTGTGAACAAAATCACACGCCTGGGTGACAAAACGCTGGTATTTTATACGCTGGCGGGAGCGAGCTCTTGTACCCAGCAGCTGCAACCTGTTCAGAAAAGTCTTTTTGCCTCTGGATGATCTGAATCAGTGTTCCCCCAGCTTGAAAATCATATTTTCATGCTAGAAATTCAGCAAAGAAGCCAAAATGTCCAGTAGAATAAAACCAGCAGCACTGGGAGGAGGGCCTGGAGAAGCCAGAGACTCTTGGCATGGCTATTCCCCAGGGGAAAAGCAAGTACTGGTTATTTGCAGCGGTGGAGCCTGCCCAGGGGGGCGAAGGGGATGGCGTCTGGTCCCTGTGCCAAATGCAACATGTGGAATAAAGAGAGGTGAGAAAATTGGCGGCATTTCTGGTGGTTTTCAGCAAGCCAAATGGCACTTTCACCTCCACGCCTTTGTTTCCCCCATCGCCTGTGTTCGCTGCAGGAACTTCTGGCCTGGAAAACGCAGTGCAACACAAGAGCTGCTGCGGCCCTCAGGCAAAACCCGGCCCTGGTGATTAAGGCTGGCTGCAAACCCAGCTCGCTTCATTTTACTGGGTCATAAAATGGGGAGAAATGCCCCCAAACTCAGTAAATGCATTGTTAATTTCATAGAGAGAAACCTCAACTGGAGACTGGGGTAAATAGGAAATGAAAACACATTTGAATTCAATTGTTTCTTGGTCAAAAAAATAAAAAAATTGACATTAGATAATAGTGATTTTTCTATTCCAGGATGCTCTTGTCCTATGCACTGTGAGAGCTCTTGATGGGGCAGATGGAAAACTGAAGGGACCTGTTTGGAGCATCCCAGTGCCAGCATCCCTCATCGTTCCCAGCCACTCGGCCCATCACTACATTGTTCATGAGTCAGAAGGAGGTAAAACCATCTCTGACGGCCTTGGTTGACTGTGGCAGCGATGCTCCGGGGGAACGTGAAGTGCATCCAGCTCTGTAATACTCCATTTATGCCCACAGGCAGGAATATGATTTCCTGCCCATATTATTCCTAATTGCAAACAATCTCCTGGGTTACAGCGCAGCTCAAATTGTCGGTGGCATCCAATGGCAGATGTGACTGGTGGGTCTTAATGCTAATACCCCTTATTTTCCCTAAGCAGGTGTTTTTACCCCAGATCTGTGTAGCCTTGTTGCATTCAGCACTGTTGCACTGAAGCGCTTACTGTGAGCCCCTATGCCTGTGTCCTCCGCCAATTAGAGACTGCATTAGCTAAAACATCTTTTCATTACTCCAGAAATAGGCCTTCCACGAGAAATGATCTTCTAGGAGGTTATTAGTGGTAAATGAATCCCTGGATTAATTAGCACTGTTCAAAGGGCTCTTTCGCACTGGGTGAGTCAGCCTTCTCTTGGCAACTCTGCGTTTCTCTGCCTAAATATCTCTTCTGCTCAATGTTCTTGGGAAGATCTGGAAAGTGAGAATAGAGATATGTCAAATAAAAAGAGCCATAGGTTTTTTAGGATTCACTTGCATCTGCAAGCAGTGACCAAGGGGGACCAAGGGGAGATGCTCCTGCTGCAGCCATGTGGATACAGTCTGGATGCCATAAAAAAACACAAATTCTGGGTGATTTAACAATGAATCACTAGGAAAATAAAGTGAATCTCTGCACTGCTAATTTAGAGAAAACACATGGCAGGTGTTCTCAGCAATTTGGGTGGAGTGAGTGTGCTGTGCCCGGGTGCTCCCACATCCCACTGCAGGTCTAGGGGCATCTTGATGTCAGGCTCTTCCTGGCTCCTCAAGCAATAGCGCAGCACAGAGCGGTGCTGTCTCTTCGGACACTTTAGGCACGTCAGGAATGCCGATTTTTACGAGTGCAGAGCCTGGGAAAAGCCACAGCTCATCAAACCCCCTTCCCAAGTGCCTGTGCCGTCTGCAATGCTGGGGATAGGAGTCAAGGGGCCAGGGGGAAACCTGGGCACGTGTCTCTGGGAGCAACCAAAACTGAAGCTCCTTCTGGCTTCCTCGTTCCTACTGCAGCTTTAGGAAAGCAGGACCTGGCCCCTTTATCCACTGAAAATTGCAGGAGCCTGGGAGCACCATGAGGAAATAATTCTGAAAAATAAGCAGTTCTGGCTTTCACCAGATATTTGTCTTTTCCCTCAAAGAAAATGCCCTCGGGTGATGATTTGGCTGAATTCAATTGTGCCATTTTTTTTTTTCTCTCTCTCAAGGATTTTTTCAGACACATGCCCATTTTTTTTGCCCCTCTTCCCATTGCACAGCTCAGGCTCTGCTCCAGGACCAGGTACCTTCAGCCTGCTGACGGACAGTACTCTGGAGCAATCCCATGGCCTTAGGAGGAAATAAAATAGAGAAAATCTAGGAAAAACTGTGCTTCGTTTAACCAGACTCAGGCCTGCCCAGATCCCGAGCACATGAAGCAAAGTCTCCTCGTCCTGCTGCTCTTCATCCTCTAATGCCAACCCCGCTCTGTTGCTCTCTAACCTTTCAGGTTATACATTTTAGGTTTTTTACCCAGATAAATGATGGAAACATTTTCTGTCTGCCTTTTATTTGTTATTTTTAAGAGAAGAACAGGTTCCGAGTGTAGAAGACAGAGTTTCACCTAGTACGATATTCCGTTGCACCGCTACGCTCCCGAGTGCAGAATATTTGCTCCAAGCACCACAGTGCGAGTCCCAAAGGATTCCCATTTTCTCTCCATCTGTGATAGCTTATGGTGACTATAGATGGGTGCTAACAAACATATGGAAACACAGACCCAATTCCAAAATAACACATGTCTTGGAGTGTGAGCAAAAATCCTTGTTTGCCCTTGGGGAAGGTCCTTCCGTGGTGGGACCCTTTGGCAGGGCTTGGATGCATCACGTGAGAGCTGACAGGGCCCACAACTGCATTTAACATCTCTTTTCTATCACAGTTTCCCTCTCCAAATTAATATTGATAGATTTTCGCCAGAGTTTAATGCTTTAAGTACCGTGAAGTTTTATGGCATTGGGAGTCTTTCTCACTAGGCAAAAGCAGCTGGAGATCCAGGCATAAAGGAAAGTGCTGATGGACATGATGGATGTGAACACTAAGAGGATACAGAACTTCTAAAATCCTTTGGGAAAGCACAGTGATGTTACCTAGGTTTTACTGCAGAGTGAAAAAGGAGGAAATAGTTTAACAGTGCCAAAATGTCTGGTTTGCAAAATTATGGAATAAAACGCTTAGAATTTTTATTCTGAATCATCTTTTCTTTCAAAGGATTTTTATTCCAGATGACACAAACATTTGATCAGAATGTAATATTTTTCTCTGGGAGAGAATAGAGAGTTTAAAAATCAAGGTTTGACGTGAGACCTCTGAAATGCTGCTGCATCTTCCTTTCTCTTGCCGGTCCTCACCTGCAAGGGCCACTGGTTGCTAGTTTTGCTCTATTTTTTAGGTTTGCATTAGCCCTTTAATCATGGAGGTCTGTTAACAATCCTACGTTTATTTGGATTATCTTCTCATGGCAAAAGAAAAGCCATTCTGAGTGCTTGGCTAACCAAGCGTGACAGTGCATGTATCTTAATTTAAAATCATTGATATGGTTATTATTCTAGGTCGAGCTATATAAGGAAGCAAAATAGCAGTTTGGGGAATAGTTTCTGCTGCAGAGAAGCATTTTTATTCAAAGGATTTTGTTTCTGCTCTGCAATGTATTCAGGAATCCACTGTTTGCATCTGCCTATGTGTATCTGGGATCAGGGGATGTGGAATCTACACATGAGTTTGTATCATATGTTGGTTTCAGATCCGTGAAATTTCCTCACATTCCCACTGCTTCAGCATGGCCTTTCCTCCTTCCCAGCCTGGGGCAGTGGGCTCCCTGGCCAATGAAGGCTCCCTGCTCAAGACAGGTTTTCGAGTAGCAATTTTCCTGTGTTTCCTGACCCCTCGCTTGATCATTTAGCCTATGCATCACAAAATCCCGCCCAACCATCCAGCTCGGCATTCCTGCAGCCTTGCTGAGGCCATCAGAGACCAGGAGCATCCCTCCGAGCAGCCTTTGGTCTTGGGACACACAAAGCTTGCCCTTGCTTTCTGCAGTAGAGTTTCTTTCATAGCTGCGTGGATAAAGCATTACTGGGGAAAGAAATCACAGCTGGAATGCCTCCCGGATGAGAGGAGCTGGAATAGGAGCATCAACACATCCCCTCGACTTCTCCCTGTCCTCTGAAGGGACAGCAATGTCCTGCTGACTTAAGGAGGGGGCAGCAGGTCTCCAAGATGCCAAGGAGGGATTTTTTACAAAAAAAAACTGTCCTTGGGAATGTGCATAAGTCACGGATTTGCCTGGTGTTTTGCCCACCATTGTTAGAGGCTGAATCAAAGGAGTCACAAATCTGGAATTATTGTGGCTTGGAAGCCACAGACTGGGAGGCTGAAAGATGCAATTCAGCTGTTGGTGTATAAATATGCAGAAATTATAGCTCATTCCTAAACTCAATTGAGCACCATATGATCTGCATTCACTGCAGTCAATTTAGGAGCATTAAAAGCTATTTTGACGGCTGTTTTTTACAGTTACTGATTTGTTAATGTGTGTTTTGCAAACGCCGTTTTGATTGGCTCATTTTAATTTGCCAAGCGGAAGCCACTTCTAATGAAGCTCAAAAGAGCAGAGGATTCCATGGATTTCACTCAACTTTGTGTCTTTCTGCATGGGCTGGTATTTATTTTTCCATCCCAGATGGCCCACAGAGAGCACGGGGTTGTGGTGAAACCCATACCCATCCCTGAGGCACTTTGATGTCCAGGGCCGCAGCGCCTGGGGTCCGGTGGACACACTGGTGTGGTTGTCTGCCACCAAAAAGAGCATTTTCTGAGCACTTTGTCCCTCTCATCTCAGCACTGGATCAAGCCCCAGCTGTGATGCTTCCCCAGAGTGAGCACCTGATCCAGTGGAAAAATTCAGTATTAGTTGGATGTTTACCTATTGGAAAATGCTCATTCCATTGCAGCTTTAAAAACACTCTATTTTTTTTAATCTTATTCTAACAAAATTGAAGTATTGGCTGGCTTTAAGCATATATTTTTACTTCTGGAAAGACATGGATTTTTTTGATCCTCAGTGAAAAAATAAGCACAAAGCGATATGCACTGCACTGTGCTCCCTTGGCTGTGTGAGCATGTACACTGCACAAGAAGCTGGGAAATGAAGTGCGACGCCTTCCCGTCTCCCTGTCTCCGTCTTGGGAGGGTTCTTCCACCAACACTTCTGCAAACATGTTGGTCAACCTCTCATTTGCTTTCTGATTAGTGAATCCACTGAATCTGTTTTCACACTGCATGGGGAGGTTGGAGACTAGCACTGGATGGATCAAAGCTGCAGGACTCCTGATGAGCACCTATGCGAGTGCCAAATCACCGCGCCAGGTTGGAGGTGGGAGGAAGGTTGAGTTTGTGAATGTCATCGGTGCTCTGGCTGCCGGGGCAAGGAGGCTCGCAGGGAATGCTCAGGCTCCAGCATCCAAGACCTCCCTGGCCTGTGCCGTGGAAGACCTTTGCTCCTGGCATCATGTCTACCCTAAAGAGTGACTTCGAGCTGCCCTGGAGCCTTTGATCACCCAGAGCACTGACTGCTCCCAAACCCTGTCCCTCTGGCCTGATTTACTCACCAATGCTATGGAAAACACTATAAAGGAGAGCAAGTGACCACTAGCAATTTTGCTACCCATAAATTCTTCAGTTCCTCTCCACTCTCAAAAAAGAGTCAGTCTTTGCAGCCCACAGCATCTGCAGCTTGGCTCACAAGGGGTTGTTATGGGAGGAAGAGGAAGGCTGCGTGCCAGCACAGGCGGGACACACATTTGCACAGCATCGTCTGCCCTCTGTCCTGCTGCCCGTGGGAACCCAGGAGTGCTCGACAACATCAAGACCTTCGGTGTCCTCCCCCTGCGTTTCCCCGGTGCTTATCACCTGCAGCGATCGCCTCGGCTGCCAGAGCGGGCGGCACAATCGCAGGTTTTTCTGGTCTGACCTGAAGGATTCCTGGGTTTCCTGTACAGTCCCATGCTGCTTCAGGCACCGCAGCAAATAGCTCCACACTAGGAAGGGGTCACTGCCATCTCGCAGAGCACCAGCTCCCTGGCTCTTATCACCGGCCACCAAGGCAGTGCCTTGGCTGGGGACCTCTCTGCTGTGATGGTTAAAGGACGTTTCTTTTGTGTATTGATGTGTTCCCTCTGCTGCCATGACGTTCTTGCACTTTGCCAAGAGCACATGTGCACAAGGGCACATTCCTGGAGGAACCTCTTCCCTCTGCCTGACATATTAGAATGACCATTAAATTGTAGTCATCTGTCAAATTTCCTCAGCTTTTGCACTGCTGAGGTCGAGGCCATACGACTGAGGGAACGAAACATACCTGACTCTTGCAGTCTTTCTGCTCTCATGGAGGTCCTGCTTTTGGACATGCACCCTCAGGACCACGTTCAGTGTCTCAGGTGGGCAGAACTCTCCAGATGGGCTCTTTCCAGCCAATGTACCAGCGATGAGGTCCAAAATTCGTCTTGTACCATTCCATCTCCTCCCTTGCCCATCATTTCAGTCCTTATGGCCCTTTGGTTACTGATGCTTCTCCCCTGATTTGTGCCATCAACAAATCCCATTGGCTTCCCTGCTGCTTTCTGTTTTACTTATAAGTGTTGATAATGTAACCTCTAATTCTTCTCTCCTAGATGAGGGCCCATATTGCTGATACAAAGCCTGGAGAAGCATGCACTGAGTTTCCTTTGCCCTTCAGAATAATATTTCTTGTGCTTTCCTAAAGCTTTACTGCCATTAATAGGTCATGAATTACAAGTAATAACTCTGGGAGCTTCATTAATTTCCTTGCTGGGTGAGAATGAAAAAGGTGACCTGGATAAACTTATAATGTCCTGGATATGCTCGTCTATCTTGGGGATTGAACTTCTTCACTCCTCTTTACAGCACTGTATTTCTTCCCCATAGCCTCAGTAAAAATGCTTCATAAACCTCTTTGAGGGAGCCTTAAAATGCTTGGAGATAAACACAGACTTTTCACCCCTGGAAAACTGCACTCAGAGGCAGCCTCCTTACAGAGACCATTCCCAGCAAAGCAGCAAGTGGAGCTGTGCATTCCCAGGGCTTGGATGAGGCTCCAGCTGTCTGTGCATCCCCAAAGCACACCCCAATGCCTCGAGTGTCCATGTGTGTCCAAAACTCAACCCAGCATCCCAGGTGTCCATGTATCTCCAAAGCACAACCCAATTCCAGAGTGTCTATATGTCTCCAAAACATAACCCAATGCCCTAAGTGTCCCTGGTCTCTGGTCTCCAAAACTCAACATCCCAAGTATCCACATGCCTCCGATACCCAACTCAATGCTCAAGTGTCCCTTGACATAGTTCTGCACAAACAGTCTCACTAGCCTACGGAGCAATTTTAGAGGTGGTTTGAAGAACATTTTCCTTTTTTTTGGTGCATCTGTCATTAATACAGGTTTTCCTGGCAATAGGAGGCTACCAAAACCTAGAACAGCCTGTTTGGATATGCATTTCTCTTGGGGGTCTCCAGCATGGTTTAGCTTGGCCTACTCTGCTGATAAAAGAGGCACTTGGGCTGCTAATTGATGCTAATGATTGAATTTGCCCTTTGTTTTGCCTCTCCAAAGACACCAAAGGCCTTGGAGCAGCAATAGCTGTCACCAGGCACCGCACACTGAATATATTTAGTAAAAGAAGTTATTTGGGGCCTCGCTGTGGTTTCTCTGTAGTATGCTGGTTGCTTGTGGAGCAGAAGAAGGGTTGTATTTATCTCAGCAGGGAGCGCAGAGGTTATCACTGCGTCTGGGCTTCTGTTCTGCCAATACCACCCTGTTGTCCCTGCACGGCATTTGGAGGAGTTCCTAATCTGTCACGGAGCCCGTGGGTTTCTGCTTGCTGCTGGTAGCCCCTTCCAAGAAAGGCTCTGGGCACCACGACACCAGCGCTGTCCTTGCAAAAGGTTCCATGTGTGGCCACGGCAAGACCACAAAGTGCAACTCGAGCAGGAGACGAGAGCACGAGCTGTGATGCTGACATCTCCACCTCCCTCCTACGTTACTCAAGGGCAGGAGGTCCAAAGAGGTGGGGAGGCTGGTTGGGGATCAAAGCTGAGGCTACAGGAGAGGTGGAGCTCAGCAGAAGGTGCAACATTTTCCTCGAGGCCAGTGGAACCAGTTTGGGAAATGCAGTGGGAGAAGAGCCCCATGAATGGCAAGGACTCAGCGCCGCTCGGCAGGCACCTCCATCCATGAGAGGTGGCTCCCGCCGCGAGCGCTCGGCGTGCTTGGACCCGCAGGACCTGGAGCGGCTCCGTAGGAGGAAGCGGCATTTTTTCCCACGTTGATGAGCGGTGCGGCATGTAAATTCAGCTCTGGAATTTGGGCTTCTACCTTTTATGGTTAAAAAATGAGGCTCTGCTTTGCAAGGACACGTTACAGCCTCAGCCTGCTCTGGGCACCCGCAGGGCGCATGTGCTGGGGAACAGCGCGCCGGGCTCCAGAGCTTCCCACAGCGCCGTGCAGGCTACTGGCATGGTTGTATCCCAGGAAAGGATTTAGCTCTGTCTTGCCTTGGGATACAATGCCCGCTGGGCCTGCAGAGCCAGGTCTGCACTCCTTGAGCTCAGCCCCGGAGTCACCTGGCTCATGCTTGCACTGGACTTGGAAATACAAATGTGGAATAATACCAACCTACATGGATTCACCATCCCGGTGCAGTGTGGCAAAGGCAGCCACAGGCAGCACTGGGTACCTTTCTCTTTGGGAAACACCAAAATATCAGGCCAAACCCTAAATATGAGGTTGGCAGTCTTTGGGGTTGCGGCTGACACTCTCATTCAAATGTCCGTGGAGAAATGCACCAGCAGAGCTTCGCTTCCCTGGGATGCCTAAGCTGTCTTTGGGGCACTTTGGTCTCAAGATGCATTCCCAGCATCTGGGAAGCAAAAATGGGTAGGAGGTGCAGCAGTGACCCTATCTGCTCTGGTTTAAGCGCTCTTCCCACCTTGTTCACTAAGTATCCAACCTCCCTCACTGGCTGCAAGAGGAGCTGGGTGAGATGGGTGTTGCACAATTTCACTTGCTGCTTTTGGACCCCAAAATGTAGCTAAAAGCAATAATTGCAGCATTCCCTCTGAAAAGAAATCATGTGAATGCATAAGCTATTATTTTTATGCATTTTTAATATTTTTCACTTTCCTCCTACTTTCGTTATAACCTCTGCTGTTGCAGAGCCTTCTACTTTGGGACCATTTCCCAGCAGGAGAATGCACCTCATCCCAACCCTTTCCTTCTGCTCCGATAATGATTCTCATGGTCCCAGAAGATAAATTACCCTGGGCTCTAAAGGACAACGTTTTCTGTAGCCCCAGCCTTCATGACATGGATCTCACGCTTACGTACCTGGAGCGAGGGGCAGGGATGCATTCATTAGGCTCATCCCTCATGTGCCCCTTTTAATGCTTTGCTGGAGCATTTAATGCAGCCACTCTATGGTTGCATCGGTATCTTCTCTGATGGCAATTTTATATTCAAATCATCAGACAATCATTCAGATGCTCAAAGCATTGCTTTATTGTAGTCATAGAAAACGCTCAGGCAGATTACTTTCAAGGCAGAAAGAGCATTTTTTGATATTCCCATAAAATCTTACATGGGATCAGTAGTCATTGCCACACATAATACCAGATTATATATATTACTAATATACATTTAATTCTTTCTTGCATGGAACGTGGAGAAAATCCAATTTGTTGGTTCAGGGTTTGAGCAGGAATTTCAGGTACATTTTGGCCTGCACGTTCCAGGCGGAGCTGAGAGTCTTCATCCTGGGCTTCCAGCTGCAGGTGTGACATCCAGGTGGGATGTTTGCACCCAGCTGGGATTTACTGATTACACGAGTGAAGGAGAAGTGGTCGTGTGGCACAGCTGACACAGAGAGGCCTCACAACTCAAAGCCACCCACAGCCAAGGGTTCCTTCTGGACCAGTGGGACTTCGCTGACAAAGTAAAGATGGAAGCACCAGAATTAAAAATGGAAAAAAAAAAAAGAAAAGAAAATGGAAAAAAAAAAGGAAAAAGGAATAAGAAAAAAATAAAAATGGAAAGAAGGAAAAGGGAAAATGGAAAAAGAAAAAATGAAAGAAACAAAAGAAAAGGGGAAAAAAGAAAAAAGGGAGAACAGTAAAAGAAAAAAAGAAAGGGTAAAAGATAAAAATTAAAAAATGAA
This sequence comes from Crypturellus tataupa, assembly GCA_034781795.1. Classification (NCBI taxonomy): domain Eukaryota; kingdom Metazoa; phylum Chordata; class Aves; order Tinamiformes; family Tinamidae; genus Crypturellus; species Crypturellus tataupa. Next base: position 205,366 of record JAWLRI010000978.1, read on the forward strand.
AAAAAGAAAGAGGAAAAGAGAAAAAAAGAAAAAGAAATAAAAAAGGAAAATGAAACAAGAAAAAAGGAAAGAAAAAGATAAAAGGGAAAAGGCGAGAAGGGGGAAATAAATTAAAAGGGAAGGAAGAAAAAAGGAAAGAAATAAAAGAAAAGGAAAAAGGAAAAAAGAAAGGGGGAAATAAATTAAAAGGGAAGAAGGAAAAAAAGGAAAGGAATAAATGAAAAGGAAAAAGGAAAAGAGAAAGGGGGAAATAAAATAAAAGGGAAGGAATAAAAAAGGAAAGGAATAAGTGAAAAGGAAAAAAAAAGAGGGGGACCGGGCGGCGGCACTGGGACCCGGGGCGGTCTCGGGGTCCCTCCCGTGGCTGCAGCGCCCCACGGTTCCCCTAGGGGGCGTGCCGCGCCAGCGGGGCGCTCAGGGGGCGGGGTCTTGGCCGACGCGCTTCGCGATTGGCTGTCGCGCGGCTATAAAAGCGTGCGTGCGGCGTGGACAAAGCAGTGTGCGCGGGAGCGGCGCGGCGGGTGGAGCGGCGGCGGGTCCCGCAACTCCCCGCTCGGAGTTTGGGGGGTGGGGGGAACTACATTTTTTTTTTTTTTTTTTTTCTTCTCCCCCTCCTTTTCCTTCCCTCCTCCTTTCTCTTCCCCCCTCTTCTTTCCTCCCTCCTTCCCTTCTGCCTTCCTGTCCGCGGGATTAAGGCGACCTCAATGAAGGAAAGAAGAGCGAGCCAGAAATTATCCAGCAAGGCGGTTATGGATCCCAACCAGAACGTGAAGTGCAAGATTGTGGTGGTGGGCGACAGCCAGTGCGGCAAGACGGCGCTGCTGCACGTCTTCGCCAAGGACTGCTACCCCGAGGTGCGCCCGCGGCGGCGGCGGCGGCGGCGGCAGCGCCCGCGCGGGCCCCGCGCACCGCCGCGCTCTGCTCCTCTCCCCCC
>JAWLRI010000978.1:206417-221388 GCA_034781795.1 Crypturellus tataupa
GTCTCGCGCCGGTTCCGCCCGATTCGGCCGCAGGTGCGACCCGCGGGGCGCCATCTTGCCCCAACGGTCACCCCCGCTCCGAGATTTAACCCCCCGCTGTAGCCCTTGGCCTCGAGGGGCCTCTTAACCCCTCCCCATGGGATGAGTGTCCAGATGCGAGTTCTGCATCTGACTCTGACTTTTTTTTTTTTTTTTAAATCTAAAATCACTCATAAGTCAAATACATCAGATTTGAGAGAGGAAGGGTGTGGGTCAGCTGGGATGTATGTGGTGGGGTGTGCGACTTTGCCTCTGGTTGGCCGCATGACCCGTGGTCATTCTGGTCCCTGCCCGTGGTTCCAAACCCTCATCAGATAGTGATGCTAACATGTGTTTATGTAAACTGGTGTTAAATGAAGCTGTTGGTTTCTACTTTTCTCTTGAAAAAGCAAAATACAGCACTCCTGCCCCCCAGCAGAGAGCCTTTGGAGCAGCAGAAGGACTAGGAGGCTGTCAGGCACCAATGATCTCTAGCCCATAAGGAGTGCTCTGGGCCTTCAATCTTGTGACTCTGCCTTCAGTGGCCATTTCGGAAAGCAGTAGCTCGGGTGCCTGACTTGCTTTCCTAGGTTGCTTCACCTATGGGTATGGCCAAGGCTGAGCTGCTTTGTCTAGTCTCTGGGGGAATCTCGGCCTGCAAATCTGTGGCTAGATCTCCTGTGACGCCTCGAGATCCTGCAGTGCTTGTAATCAGGGCAGGCTTGCTGCCAGTGTGGTGACGACATGCCCTGGAATTTCATGGAAACACCAGGGCTTGGAGCAAGGTGGAGGTGGCCAGTGAGCCCCTGCGGTTAGGGAATTGAGTGCACTTTTAGAGGTGGCTGGAGATGGCACGTGGATCATCACTAAATCATGGCAGTGATGGAGGAGAAACTGAAGGTACTTGACAGGATATACAAGTCCTCTTCTTTAAGCAGGTCTACAGGTTTTGCGGCTGGCTTATGTTAATGTTGAATTTGAGCCCAGTTTTCTCCTAAATATGAAACTGGCCCTCTTACCACAAATCAAACCTGCATCCATGCTTCCAGTCTAGGATGCGGGTTGGCTTTCCTTCTGCTGTTCAGGAAATGATTCCAAATTCTTGCAGCACTGTTACTGGGAAAAGGCAGGCAGTCTTTCTGCCCACATTCGGTATCGGCATAGTTTTAAACTGACTTTCTTCATCTCTTGCCAAGCTAGGCTTCTGGAATGTGTCTGACTTGAGCTTTCTTCCTGACTGTTGGGCTTGCTGAAGGCAGCTATGGACTAACATTTGAAATAATAGATATGTTTTTTGTAGAATATAGTTAACATAAAACACGCTTGCAGATTAAGACCTCTGATATGCAAACTTGGAATCTCTATGTAAAATAGAAACAAGATGGCACACCCTTGTAGGAAATGTTCTGTTGTGCTCCAGAGATGGGTAACAGTGGAAGGACACCCAACTGCTGGTGTCTGCACATGTGTGACACTGAGGTCCATCATGAAACTAACAGAAAACTTGTCTGAGTCAGAGGCTGACATCAAGAGGGTAATTTGTCTGCAATCTGAAACTAGTAGAGGAAGTATTTGAAAGATCAAATGCTTGGTATTTTGTAAAGTGGTGTTGAGCGCTAGTTCCTCTGGCTATGGGACTGTGCAGGTCAAGGGTTGCTCTGTAAACAGAAATTCCCACCGACTGCAAGAAGAAATATTGCAATAAACCTGTAAGCTAGGTGTAAAATTGCATCACCAGATAATGCTGCCTTCTGTTGTCTCTTAACTTCTTACTAATATGTTCTTAAAAAGATCGGTCCCAGTCTTTCACTTTAGTTTTCTGGTGAATTTGAGTAAATGATGGCTAACTGAATAGAGAATAAGACCTAATTTCCATTACTGTTTGGCAATTAATACCCACTGCAGCACAGAGGATCAGTGGCCATGTCACTTGGGATACCCCTGTAGCCACAAAAGGTCTCTCTAAATTAGGAGCCAAATTTTAGGGGCTAAGTATCATCTGATACATCAAGGTGACTTAAGCAGTCTTTAGAAAACAGAAGTGGGTTTAAAAATTGAAACTACTTTCTAAGAGCAAACATTCACTGAGCTACCTTGCTAATTACTCGGTATGCGAGTTAAAGTAAGTGCCAGTTTTTTCCCACTGAATTCTTGGTAGGAAGATATTGCCATTTTGAGGAAATGAGCAGGGGAAAATTGAAAGCTTTGATGAAAATTAAGTCTTGTAACAACTTGCAAACAGGCCTCACTGCTACCTGTAAAATAATTGCTTGTATAATAATATGTACTTACTAGAGGACCACTGATTACATCATGTCCTACATTTTGTAGTTATCCTTGTAGAAACTCTTAAAACTAGCTGTAAATTTGTAGAGCATTTTTTTTTTTAATTGTATATCTTAGGTAAGTCAACAAAAATATGGGGCAAGACATGATTGGAATGAGAATATTTATTAACCAAGTATTTTCTAGTACTGTCTAGTTCTGCAAGTCATTATAAGGATTTAAATCAGCCGCAGCGCTAAGGACGGCACTTGCCAATTTGAATTTCAATTGGCTTTTTGGACTACCAGCCCTTTATTCAAAGCAGGAATGTCTGGTTGCAATAATGCCATTATAAATTATTCTACTTTGTGGTAACACAGAATGGCAGTCTTCAGCTGTTTGGCAGCTGTATGTTTATTTTGTTAGGTAGAACACTTGCAAGAAGCTTCTTCAGGCTAAAGAAGCTTCATGTGATTTCATGGACACCATGAGGAATACTTACATAATAGACATATCTATGAAGATGTGCATGGTTTAATATGTCTTTACTGAGTTTGCTCTATTCCATTAAGAATGCGTCTTTCTTACTAGCTCTACAAGAGCCATTGCATAGAAATCAAATGCTAATAGCTAACTAGGTATCTGTTAACAGCATCTTTCAGGGTTTTATTGGTTTAACTGTGGACATTGTACTGGGTATGCTAATAAAAAATCAACAGGGCCAGGAATACTTAAACAGTGCTGAGGATTAGCATATAATTAAATTCAGAGGGGCCTTAGAGTTTTAAACCAAATTAGCTTTACTGTGATTTGAATGCACAGTGTTGAGTGTTCAGTATCTATATAAGAAAGTAGTGTTAATTACAAGGCTTTTACTGAAATAACTTTCAGAAAGTGTCTAACATAAGAATTCCTTTTTTTTTTTTTTTTTTTTTTTTTTTTTGTCCTAACTGTAGTCATCATAAGGGAAATGTAATGTAAAGCAACCTTACAGGCAACATACATACACTCAACTTGGTAAGTTTAAGTCATGTAGTTGCTGTTCCCATGAAAGAAAAGTCACCAGTCTTTGGTTTCTCTCCCTTTGGGGGCTGGGAAGAATTAGGCCTGACTAATGTGAATGTTAGATGACCTACTCAGTAGGTGGTCCTGCTCGAGATCTGCAAATCTAAATGCAGAAAATGATATGGATATTGTAAAGGTCCTGTGTTTGGAAAAGGCATCTCACGCTAATTAGTAAATAGAGTAAATACCCAGGAGCAGTTTGGAAAGGGGAAGGCAGGGAGTGAGCTGCTTGGAGCTGCTGTTGTAGTATTTGGTGCACTTTGTATAGGGCTGGTTAGTAAGGCTGAGGCTGTGGGGTGAGATGGCTCTGTGCTCAGGGCTGCCTGCATGAGGGAGGAGCTCTGCACCCTGTGGGACTGAGTCACTTCTGCCAGGGCAGCTTGTGGTGGCTTTGCAACTTGCAGGCGAGTGGGGCTCTGGTGTAAATGATCTAGAGGCTTCCAGCAGTGTTAAGGCAATCTCTTAAAAAGAAACTGAACTTTAACTATGAATAATTTGCTGGTGGTTTCATTAATAACAGCACTTCAAGCCTGAGCTTTGGGCTCGTCTTGATTCTAGAGCCGAGTACTCCTGAGCAAGGCTTCTAATTTGCTTTAAAAACTAAACTTTGATTCCTTGTGTATAAGAACAGAAAATTGGATCTAGACCACTATTAATATACGTGGATTGTTTAGGTCTAACTGCAAAACAGATGAAAATTGGAGTTAGTTGGAACTTGGAGTAGGATGTACTGCATCATTATCACCCAATTCCTTGGTAAAACAGGAAAATTACTCAAATTGTCTTTGACAAAATGCAATAGATTCTGTTCTTGCAAGATAAAACAAATAGGCTTATTTTTTTCCAGGCATACCATAGCTGTAGCTGTGCATTCTCCTCGTGTTCTTGTGGGCTGGCATGGCTTCAAATCTGCTGGCTCACTGGGGAGGCTGAACAGAGTCTCACTGGGCTCTGTTCGCTTTGTCTGTTTAGACTTGAGCCTCATTCCTAAGATTCTTGGGTTCTGAGGATTTCTCTGGGTAAAATAATGAAATGCTGTATTGAACAGCCTCGGAGGAAAGTCTGGAGCTGTTCTTCATATTGTGCAGCAGTGAAGATGGTTGTGGTGCTAGGAAATATATCCCTTGTTAGTATATTCCTTTAAATGACACTAATGTGCTGCTAGTGTTCAGCACTCTTAAAATGAGAGGTTCAGAGAGAAAATCTGAGCCCTCAAAACAAAAAGCTACAGCTGAACACTCAAGCGGAGCCTGAGCTGAAGTGGGTGACTGTATGTATACATAAATACATGCTGATGGACATATATGGTGCGTGGTGTCCTTAAGACTGGTGAGTGAGGCGTTAGGTATGTGTCTAAGGAATTAGTTTCTGGGTGAGGCTTTGAGACTTCTTTTTAGCCAGCAACTATTTGGCCTAACGATGATGTTTCAGACAAGGAGTTAATTCTGCCCTTACTTGCCTGAGCATTGTGAGGCAGTGGTGATGCTTGGAGCAGCTGGGGCACAGGATGGTGCTCAGGCTGGAGCTTGTCCTTGCACCAGCTTGGAGCATGAGGAGTGCTTGTTTAATGGGCACTCTCCTCGGCAAACTACCTGCCATGGGCAACTAATATGGCTGTGGGGCTCTGGGCAGTGTAATAGTAGTGCTTGAGGAGATAAACCTGCTCTTGCCAACTTATTCTCCAGTTATTGAGTGCAGCTACAAGCAGAGCTTGGCCCAGGAGGCTGAATATTCAACTAGGCAGGTCAGCTTGTTGGACATCTTATTGACATACCACTTGCTGTTGAAGACGGCTAACAGTTTCTGAAAGGCATGCTGAGTGTCACCTCTGTTAGACTGACATTTATGAGGATGAGTATTTGAATAAAATAGTCCTGTTCAACAAACTACCTCTGCTACCTAGTTTGGTAACACTTCATTCCCCATGTGTTACTCTTTGCTTCGAAAACAACATTCCTGGGATTCTTTATTCTTTCCTCCTAGCATAAGCTGCCCAACTGAAGTCATCTGTGATGCATTCACACCATTCTCCACTCTGCTTTGTGCAACAGCATGAGCTGTCTGTCAGTTAAACTTGAGGAATTTCTCTAATCCAGTTAATAATCTGTTTAGCCTCAGAGACCTTATAGACAATTGGTTTTAGATAGTGCGAAGAAAATCAGTGATATAATTAGATGATAACCCCCAAGCTTATGTGTGACTCTTTGAAAGCTATGTTCTTGTTGCATATACCCTGTGCTGTATTTTAGGTCTGTGAAAGACAAAGAATACATGACTAACAGGGCAGTCTTAAATTTCAGGCATGCATTTCAAAGTCAACCATTCTACCACTGGATCACTGTTCAAGTGTCCTTCTAAATGAGAAATGTATTTTTCTGGAAAAATGAAGTTTAACATGTTTCTTGCCAAACTGAATGCTAGTTGTGATGGGTGGGAGGGAAGTTTGTTGTGTGGGGTTTATTTTTTTTTTTTTTTTTTTTTTTTTTTTTTTTTTTTTTTTTTTTTTTTTTTTTTTTTTTCTTTTTTTTTATGTTTTTTTTTTTTTTTTTTTTTTTTTTTTTTTTTTTTTTTCTTTTTTTTTTTTTTGTTTTTTTTTTTTTTTTTTTCCTCTCTAAAATCTATTCTTAAAATTCAGCAAATGCTACTGAGGAAGCGGCTATTGTAACACTACTACTAACAGCATACCTGCCAAAAGTGCTGGAATAAAATATGCACAAAGCACTGCTTGCATTCCATCAGATAAACCTAGCTTTTGATCTTTCATTGATCAAAAACTGTTTTATGGGCTAAATGTGAAAGCTTACTGCAAGCATGCATAGTGGTGTACAAATTACTCTGAGCTATGTTTACCCAAGCATGCCTGCAGGATTGGAATCCTTTCTATTAGAAAGTGTCTTGTAACCATGACAACTGAAAATGCTTTTTTTGTACTTGGAGCTCAAGGTTGGAACTTAAATCTGCTCTGACTTGATCTACCTTTCCTGCTTATTGGGGAGCATCAAAAGCTTTTGGTGGGAGATGATTCACTTGGGTGCCGTCCCTCCCCTCTCCTTCTGAGCACTGTTCCTTCTGTAAGCAAGAGACCAAAGAAAAATGGGGAAATGAGCAACTTACACTAGATATTCCCAAAATATTGCTTAAAGAAAAGAGAACAGCTGGCTGTTCTTCAAGAGCTGCTTTGAAACTTCTATTAAACTTTCTGAATAAAACTTGAATGATGTAGAAGAGCTTAAAAACCATGAAACTGATAATGTTTTATTTTTCCCTGCAGGATCCCCTTACTACGACAACGTCCGTCCACTTTCCTACCCAGATTCTGATGCTGTTTTGATATGTTTTGATATTAGTCGGCCAGAAACACTTGACAGTGTGTTAAAAAAGGCAAGTGCTTGAGAAACATTTAAGTACTGTTCTGTTTATAAGTAGCCTGTCTCTAAAACTCAAAAGTGCAGTTTTCTACACTGAAAACTCAGTTTGTTTTTTTTTCTCTCAATGGAAGTAGACCAGACTGTTTAACACTGCTAGAACACAAGTTTTTCATTTGGAAGGAATGAGAGTTAATTGAAAACAAAAAATGTCTAATGCTTTTGTATCTAAAGCTTGCGAAACTGTCATTCCTCTGCCCTAACAATAGTGAATAGTAGGATAATATAATGTACCAGGTTGGATACAGCAAGAGGCTGTCTCAACTATACTCATAACTCATTGAAAAATGCAGTTAACATCTGTAAAGTGTTCAGACTTATGTAACAACTTGGTTATTTCTCAGCCTTAAATTAGGAAGAGCCAGTAAATACTGCTGGAAGACCTAACAATAGCATAAAAGTATAACCCCACACCAGATCTGACTTCAGAAGCTCAAGGATCCAGGATTCAAGGCCTGATTCTCAACCGAGTTAAACCTTAAGGACTCTGTCCAAATAGTGTTTTAATGACGTGATTACTGATCTGATGGCAGTGAAGTAGCATGCAGTGCTCTAAATAGTTCACTGGAAATATTAAAGACTAGCTTTACAACTGCTTATGCCAAAAAGCCTCCAGAAGTCAAGTCAAAGAACTTGTGATATATTGTGTCCCATCCACACAGGGATATTGAGAAAACTAGAAAGGCAACTCTGCAGCCTGTTTGAATGGCTTATTTCTGGGATAACCACACCTGAATATCTCAGAGGTTCGTGTATTTTTAGGTAGTGGAATGTAGCTGAGAACTATACCTGTATTTTTTTTCATACCAAACATGCGTCATACCTCAGTTTTGATGAACCAGCTCTGTTGGATCCTGGCAATACGTGGCCATGACCATTTGTTCCCTGCCTGTAGGGAGGGACATACCTGCAAGCCCTTGCTCATGCAGGTAAACATGGTCTTATTTGTTCTCTTTTGATTAGTAAGTCAGTGGAACTAATGAGTGTGTAGAATTGAGATTTCATCCTTGACCAGGTGCTGCTGGTTACAGTGCCTTTAGAGCTAGCTTCAAGCTAAACACCCATTGGTTATGAAAACTTCAACTATTTCTACATAAAACTGCATGGCTTATTCAACTTTCTCCTGTTTCCATTGCTTCTCTTATAAATCTAACCACTAAAGAACTCCAGTGTAGTAACAACCTAACCTTTTGCAGTGGAAAGGTGAAATCCAGGAGTTTTGCCCCAACACCAAAATGCTTTTGGTCGGCTGCAAGTCAGACCTGCGCACGGATGTGAGCACGCTGGTGGAACTTTCCAACCACAGACAGACGCCGGTGTCCTACGATCAGGTCAGTGCTGCTGCCTGCTGTGCTTGAGTGGGGGTAAGGCTGCTTTCTGCCTTTGCATTCCTCTTCGGGATCATCTCCCTCTTAGCATGGATACATCTATGATGCCGAACACACTGCGTGGTAGCTGCTGGCATTGAACTTCCAAGCTGTGATGAGTAAAGGCAAAGCCTGTTTACTGTCTGGATGCAGTAAAATCAGGTAGTCCCATGACATGTGCTTTAAGAATCATAAATTCTACCTGATGGAAGCTTCACTGGTTGCAAAGAGCCTTAAAGTGGACTTCATGAAACTTGTTACTACTGAGACTGGAGAAGCTAAAACAATAGCTGAAGTGTTACAATCACTTACTAAACTCTCAAGACAAATTTTAATGTCATACCTGCAACTTTAGCATGTCATATACAGTTGAACTCCTTGAAAATCCTATTCCTTGAAAACATTGTATTTGGCTCTCCCCTTGAAGGCTATATCAAACCCAACAAGGTTCTTCAGTCCTAGCAGAAGTCCTCTGCTGCTGAGGGAGTGAGGAGGTTGGAGCCAGACCCTGAAAGGAGCAGGGCTGGATAAAGAGGCTGGGATGAAAGGAAAGAAATTGAGCCAAAAGGAGTCAGGCCTTTGGAGGACAGAAGACAGGAAGCAGGATCCAGAGAATTACTCTGAGTATATCCAGCTGAATCCAGTGTTGATATCAGATGTATCCTGCAGGGTGTAAGAGTAAAAATGGCACCTGCATAGGCAGTTGGAGCTAGTGTGCATATCCTATGCTATCAAACACTTTTTGATGTCTTATGCCAAAACCTTGGGTTTTCCAACCCAGCAGCTTCTAACATGCAATTACTAATAACACAGCCTCCTACAGCATATTCAAAATTAAAAATGCTGAGATGCTATAGACTATCTTAATTAAACTACACTAGGAGCTGTTTTACTGTGATGGCTTATGCTGGTTTCAACTTTTTTTATTGTGCTTAACTTGGTAAATATCTCTGCAACTTAAGGTTATACTTGAAGCAAAACTGCCACTTTAAGAGTGCTAAAGGATTCAGAAGTTTCCTTAAAATCTAATTGCAGAAGATGGTCTTGTTGAAACAAAAGTGGTGGCTTGTGTTAACGTGTTTTCATGTTCAACTCTGGAGCTGTTATCTTCCATACTATTTGGGGGGGAAAAACAGGATTTCCCAGGGTTCTATCTGCCATAACCAATCTGAAGTTCATATGTTGAATTTTTTTTTCCTGCAGTATTTCAGTAGCCTTTTCTGTGAATGGTGAATAAAAACCCTCCAATAAGTGTTTTGATGCTGAGAATGGGAGGTTCACATGTTTTAACACTCCAGCCTAGTCTGTCTTCCTTAGGAGTAGGGTTCAGATGGAGATGAAGGGACTAGGAACCTATTAGCTAACTGCCTAAACAGAAAAGGAAAACTTGCCCATGATGTGGTGAGAGTCTTAGTCCACAAATTTGCCCACCCTTATTTGTATTCTACATAAAATGAAGCTTTAGTAAGCAATGGTTCTGTGTTGTGAGTGTTGTTAATGCCCAGCAGTGACATAAAACAATCCCACTGTCATATGCTAGGCTGAGAGGAGACTGCTTCCCTGCACAGCTTAGCAGCAGGGCATTAAAGGGGTGAGTCTCCTTGAGCTCATTTGCTTAATTACATAGCCTGTTTGGCATGAAAGCTGAATGGCAAAGCTATTGGAGATTAGTGGGGGGGGGGGGCGGAGGAGAAATGGAATCCACACTGTAATTTACAAAACTTACGATTAATGTGGTTTTTAAAGTTCCCAGAACGCTAGCGCTGTTCTCTTCCTCCCTGTGTAAATGGGTCAAAACATTCCTGAAATTATTCAGTCTGGTAATAAACCTGTTTTGATACTAAAATGCCTCCCTGCTGTGAGAAGGGGCTGGGGAAGAAATGCGACTTTCCTTCGTGCTTTCATAGGGTCTTCCATGTGATGCCTTCTGGAGTTGAGATACACAAGTGACTTCAATTTCTTTGCTAAGTCACTGTGGAACCAGACCTCATATTTCCCTTATTTTGGTGAAGGAAGTAGTTGGAGGCTCTTGGTGACACCCTGTCTCTATACACACTTGCCAGTTCAGTCAGCACCACCTGAACAAACACTTGAAAGCTCAGTTAGGAGGAGTTTAGGTATTTAACAGGGGAGAGGGCTTGGTTCTAGAAACAAATGCAGATTTATCAGTGATCGTGCTTACCCTTGATAAGAAGATGACTCCTGAGTGCACAAAGGCCGTGCAAACAGGATGTCATGAAGCCACGAGCTCTGCGTGGACATAGGTTGGCCCTGGCTGTCCTGGGGGTGACGCCAGCTCTGTTTGTCCAGCCTATGTATGTGGCCAACTCCCTGGAAGGCTTTGCTACTTCTGTTACTTAGAAGCAAAAGTCCATTAATATAATTGTTCTGGTTTCTGCAAACAATGCTGTAATTTTTCCTGTATTAAATTCTTCAGTTATTAAAGTGTTGTCATCTGTCACAGTAGCTTGATACATTTTTGTACTGCTAGAACAAATATTTTTGATTTTTAGTACACTTAAAAGTTGCAAGAGAAGGGATTGGGTGTCTGCTGTCCTGCCCCCTAAAATGTAACAAGGACTTGCAGGACAGGAGCATCACAACTAGCCTATGAGGGAATATCCTTTTTTCTCTCCAAATATGAGGCTTAAATATGGAAACTACCCAACCCATGCTTTTTTCCTTCACCAATGCAAGTAAAGTGTAAGAGTGTAATCATAAAAAGGCCTTGCTAAGTATTCATTGGGGTTTCTGCAGCTTTTTATGTATCACTAAGCTTATTTGTTTTTCAAACTGTGTTCTCCCTTGCAGGGAATAATGCCTAAATAATTGTATAATCCATCTTGGAACCAAAGCTGTGTTTATTTTGCAGAATGAGTTGCGGGCTGTCGCACTGGTGTTTTAGCTTTGGTTTTCGCCAAATACTCTACAGAAAACACTGCTGCAGAGCAGTTCTGGGGTTTGCTTTGGCTCTGCAGGAAGCTTGGTATTGATCGTGTGTTCTTTTTTCCCTTAGGGTGCAAATATGGCCAAACAGATTGGAGCAGCAACGTATATTGAATGCTCAGCCTTACAGTCAGAAAACAGTGTCAGAGACATTTTTCACGTTGCCACCTTGGCGTGCGTGAATAAAACAAATAAAAATGTGAAGCGGAACAAATCGCAGAGGGCAACAAAGCGAATTTCACACATGCCTGGCAGGCCAGAACTTTCTGCAGTGGCTACAGACTTGCGAAAGGACAAAGCAAAGAGCTGCACTGTGATGTGAAGGACTTGGCTTACCTAGAGGAAGAGTGTGATTGGGAGAGGTGAAGGCTCCATGAAGTACCCAGCCATGTGGTGTGTAATGAGGGCTTACGCCAGTGCTCTAAAGGAGACTCCTCACCTGCTGTGTGAGACTGTACCTAGGAATTGAGCGTGTAGACCAAGCAGTGAGAAGAAATGGCTCTGAGTGAGGTGGCATCAAGAAATGCTGTGTGGAAGAGAATGCCAAAAAAAAAAAGAAAATATTTGATGTCTTAAGAGAGACTGAACAGAAAAATGGCACCACAAAGAAGAGATGTTCTTGTCAGTGCTTGTTTGCTTTGTTAATGCTCTACTCCTGGATGCTACCCATTTGATTTTGATAATACTTCAACTTTTTTTAAAGAACAGACTTCATTAATACACCCTCCTCCTTAGGAAGCTATCCCTGTGACTTAGAGCTGTTTTTACCCAAGGTTATGATATTTTCTAGTAGCTCAGTATGAAAATGGAGATTACCTGAAGGCCTGTGGGTCTCCTAGAAGAAAACTGTATGGGAGAAGCTTGGAGTTTCCCCTACTGAGGTGGCAGCACCACCTAAACCTGAGCGCCTTGGTGAAAATGAGGATGATTTGGGACTTCGTGATGTTGTCATGCCCTCCCTGCAGCTCTGCCCCTATGTGGAGCAGACTGCTTGCCTCTCCTGGGACCTGTGGCTCTCCATTCCTCTCTGTGATTGTAATTTAAAATGGAAATGATCTCAAGTTCTGGGGTGCTGTGTGGGTATGTCACTGTAGGTTCACCTGTAAAATGAAATGAAAGGTGCTAAAGAGCTATGATTACAAGTGATGCTTAGTTTTTAGAAGTAACTCATTAAGCCTTACTGCCCAGAGGGGAGCCCTAAGCCTCTTCTGCTTCTACTGGGCCTCAAGGAGCCTGGCAGCTCCCCAGCCTTTTGTCCTCTGCAAGGCCCTGGAGAAGAACTGCCCCATGCTGACATTCCTGCGCTTGCACTTAAGCAAAAGCAGGAGCAGGCAGAGCCTGAGGTGCCCATGGCATTGCTCGGAGTGTGTGGAGCCATGGCACCTACCCTGGGCTCCCTGTGGAAGCAGCATCCTGCTCTGAGCCTGTTACCCCAGAGGCAGGCAGTGAGCCTAAGTGCAACCACAGTGAGGCCACTCAGCTTCCTGATTGCCCTTGTTCAATAAACCAGCCTTTAAAATGGTTTGCAACTGCTTACTGAGCAGCAGCGCTTTGTGGCTCCCCTCAAAGCAAGGATACTGTAAGCTTGAGCCCCTGTGGCTGTAGCTTGTTGAGAACAAGCATTCCCATGAAAACGCTTCATTTTTGAAGTATTAAAGCTGTGTTCATGTTGACTTGTGCGAAGGTAAAGATTTACCGTAGTTACTACTCCATGTGTTCCCAGCACTTTGTTTCATTTTTTTTTTTTTTTAAAAACACAAACTATTCCAGATATTTCCCACAAAAAAAAAGACATTTTTACCACCAGTAATAAGCTTTTGACTGATGCAACCATGCGCTTAGGGCAGTATTACAAAATAGCTGGTAAGTGCTTTCTGTATTTAAATATTGTGAAAAGAAAATAAGTTATAACTGTTATAAAACAGGATATCCATTACTTTTTTTTATCATTGAAGTCACTTTGTATGTTTGGTTAATGTTTCTGCAGTATTTATTAAAATATCTTTTTTTTTGGTTTGTTCTTTGAATAAAAAAAACCCACATTTGCCCTGTAGCATAAGTGGCCTTTGCATCTGTCCCTTGTGCTTGGCTCCCTGTGAGATGAAGCCCTGAACCTGCCTCTGTTTTGGCAGCTGTACTTGTCCCTTTCTCCCCCACATCCCCCAAAAGCTGCATCTTATTTGCAGTCCGTGCATGTCTTGTTCGGCCTCCTCATCTTGCCGGGTGCCTGCTGGATTGACGTGTTCTTTATTGCCACGTTTAAAATACCCCTCGTTGGTAATTACAGGCTATAATTAAACAGCCCCTTCCATTTCTCTTCGTTAAACAAAGCAGAGGCCTTTGTTAAGGGCTGGGTGAATCCTGCTCCAGGGAATGGGCATCTTTGGGTTCCCTGGAGCAGAGGAACCTCCCTGGGGCTGGAGTCCTGCTGTGCCCTGTGCTCCCAGCTCTGGGGTGATTTTAATGCATTTAAACACTTGCATGATCTTAATCAAATGTCCTTCCCATTGCACCTTGTGTGTATCAAATCAAGTGGCTTGGAGGATGGAAAAAGCTCCCAAAAAGCCAGTCCCGAGCCCAGCACTGGCCTGTTTTCCGTGAAATCCCTTGGATAATCAGTCATGTTTCCCTGCTCAGTCCTACCAGGGCTCAGAGTCACTGTTGGTTTTGCTGCAGCTGGATGGAAAGGGAAGGTGCTTCGATTTAGTGACCGTTCCCTCTAACATGATGAAGGGAAAGCCCTGGAGCCTCCCAGTTTTCTCTGCTGCAGCTTCCTTAGCTCCTAGCACGTGTGGAAAATGCACTAGTATCTCACACGAGTGACTCGCCAGCTCCTGGAACAAAAATGTTCATCGTCCTGTGGTGGGGACTAAATAAATCGTCCTTCTTTCCCAGAAAGGGAGCAGTTCCCACCGAAGAGGCCAGCTTGCTTTTTCTCTTACTGCTGTTGCTACTGCCATTTTCAGCGCTGCTGGTGGGAGGTTTTTGGTGTTTGTTTGAAGCTTCTCTTGGTAGTTTTGGCTGAAGGCACCTGAAAGCCCTGAGTCTGTGCAGGGAGACCAGGCGGTTTCCTCTCCAAAGCCCCTGCACCGGAACCAGGCGCCCACCCTGAGTTTTTGCTGCTGTTCACAAGGCTATTGCCCTCCTACCCTGGAACAGCTTATCCGAGCCAGCAAGGCCCGGCATCCAAAGCTGCTCCCTCTCATTCGCAGCCTGTGGTTTGGTCAGATGTTTCCCTCAAGCACCATTTGGCCCCTGGAAAATAACTTTGGCAGGTTTTCATGTCTCAGTCCATTTCCAGGAATGTTTAACTTTTGCCTCTTTTTTTGGTCTCCTCTTGCACAAGGGGGTTATGCAACAGCTTGCACTGATGGAGGCGCCTTGTGCTGGAAGCATTGCAGAAAACACGGAGGGATCTGCAGCGACAAGCACCCCGAGAGCCAGCAGGGAAGAAAACCGGTGCAATCTGATGGAGCGGCCCCCCAGAAGCGCTGTCCTCAGGGCTTATACACACACACCCAGCCCACCAGCTGCCAGGTTTGGGGAGAAAAGAGCTGAAATGTGGGCATCCAAGGGGAAAAAAAATGCAAAAAAACTGAAGTTGGCGCCTCTTCGCTGCCAGCAGGAACAGGTGCTGCCAGCCGGGGCCCTTTGTGCTCCAGGAGCGAGCAGGAGGCCGGAGCAGGAGGCAGGAGCCGCCGCCAGACCGGGGGGGTCCAAACACCCTGGGGGGGCTGCAGAGATCCCGGGAGATGCAGAGCCCTGCCGGGGATACAGAGGAGGCAGCAGGCTTTCCCCCGTCCATTCTCTGTGGCATGAGATGAAAAGAAAAAAAAAAGTGTTTTTTTTTTTTTTTTTTTTTTTTTTCCCAGAAAGAAAGTTTGA
>JAWLRI010000978.1:221398-241618 GCA_034781795.1 Crypturellus tataupa
AAACTACTCCAGAAAAGTAAAAAAGCAAACACAAACAAACCCCAAAATTTGACAGAGAAGTGCTGCAGCAGATGGCAGAACCCCAGCGCCGTGGGCACGTGGACAGCAACTCGGTGTCTACCTGCCGCGACTGTGGGCAGTGCGGGCTGCGGAATCTTTTCCTTTTGCTGATAAATTAAAGCTCCTCACCCGTGTTCCTCCAAAACCCCTGCTTTCCTGAAAGCAAGCAGTGAAACAGAAAATTTTCCATTAATAGGAAATGCAGAAAGCTGAGAGAAATAGGTTGCCATAACTCTGGATATGCATATTAAAGAAATTTCTATGGAAGAGGGTTGATCTTGCAATCTGGCGCTTGCAAACACTGGATGAGATGCAGCACTGGAGGCTTGTGAGGTGCAGGGGGATCAGGAAGCACCAGAGAACCCTTCCCAAAGGGAATGCACCTGAGTGCACAGCCCTGCTTTCAACGGGCACATCACCCCCTTGCAATGGGCACGTTACCCCATTCCCATTGCATTGCCCTGTGCCCGTGGCCCTGGGCAGGAGACGCTGTGGTCCAGATGGTTTCCCTACCCGCCACTCATTCCCACTGTTGTTCTCCATGCCCGTGGGCCGTGTTACAGGCAGTTTGGGAATGAGCTGCTTCCCCAACTGGAAAGCAGCTTTAATGGGGGAAACACGTGGGCCCATGATGCTGAATCCGAAGCGCCAGCTTGTAGTGCAGTTGTCCATCAAAAATAACTATTCTCTAATCATCCAACCTTATTAGCTTATTAAATATATTAATATTTGTGATGCAGCTGAGGGGACATGAGAGCCACACACGGAGGGGAGGAAAATACCCTTAGTAAGGGTGGGCTCAATCTGTGTTTTCCTGATGCTTTCGGTTGGGGGTAGAAAATGAGAATCGGCTGGTTTGCTCTTCCCACAGCTCTGACTGCGAAGGTGATGGGCTTGGACCTCTCCAGGTGCAGTAATTTGGAATAATTGGGAATATCTTTCCTGAACCACTGCTCACAGCTGCGATCTCTTTTGTAGTTGTCAAGTGAATGCCATGAAGAGGAATCAGATTGGAAATAGTGGCTGTGAGACTGTTTGGAAAAGAGCTTGGGAGAACAACTTGTTCAGATTATTTTTTTCTATGTCTTTGGTCAGTTTTCCTGCAAGAAGAGCCTGCTTGAAGGTGTTTTAGGTGGCTCAGGGACCAAAACCAAGGTCAAAATCAACATTCCAAGTGCAGCTTTCCGAGGAATATTCCTCTCCTTGTTGATGCCCTTGCAGAGCTTCCTCCCCTGCTTGCTCCCAGGAAAGAGTCTGATCCCCAGACTCCGGCTTTTGTAACCGTGATCTGAACGGCTCCGCCAACATTGGGAACGACACAATAAGCCTGGCAAAAATCACCCGTCCAAGCCCTGTATCCCATCAGGCAAAATAAATGGGTTCGTACAGCAGAAGGGATTTCTCCCAGCACAGGATCTGGGGCAGGGAGAGCACGGTGCTTGTGGAAAGAGAAAACTTGGAATTTCCCCCTAGAATGCGGAGTGTTGACAAGATTCAGCCAAGCTCTCCACATCCAAGCGATGCATAAACAGGCCTTGACATCCCCCTCTTGCTGGGCTGGGCACTGCGGGGACCACTTCAAGCATCCCAGAGACTCCACGTGGAATTTTGTTTCTATCATTTATATATTGCATTTATCCTTGCTCTTCCCGCATGGAGAGCACAGTCTCTCTGTCCCTTATCAATGGTGGGCCCAAAAACCAGCATGAGGAGCCACCACGCAGGTCCCCAAAGTGAAGATTTAACCACTTGTGACAAACACTGTGCCAGGGCCTCAGCCCCAGAGCAAAGTCCATTAAAGGGACACATAAAAACACATAAAAATGCAGAGACCTGCTGACAGAAACCCTATTAATGGCACTTTTTTGGAGGCTGCCAGTGCTGTCCCTCCATCTGGGCTATGTATCCAAGTGTGCCCTGGCGAGGGGGCTCATCTGCACCGCGGTGCTTCCCGCACCGGAGCCCGTGTCCCTTGGGACAAGCCCACTGGGCAAATAATAGGCTGGATACCTCGTTGCTCCATCATCATTTCAGGCTCCATTAGGAATAACTAATAAAACTTGGTGCTTGCCGAGTGGAAAATGACTGTCTTGATAAGGGGTGGTGATGGGGGACTAAAACCTCTAGTTTTCAACATCACAAAGTAAATTTGGCAGCAAAGAAAACAACGACAAAAAAGCCCAAAAGCAACATAGCAGACAGGGATTTAAAAACGAGAGCAAGGACTGCGGTCGGTAGATGCCTTCGCATGGGTTTGTCTGGTCTTCACTTCGTGCAGGCCATTTGTTGTTATGTGTAAGCCTGAGTAATAGTGAATTATCTCACAGGGCAAGGGGCCATTTTGCAAAAAGCACATAAAGTACGAGAGCTGCATTCGGTAAAAAAGACGAGCGGGAGCACGAAGCTGGCCCCCAGCTTCCTCCCACATCCCGCTTGCCTGGCCGAGAGCGATCCCTAACTCCAAGCACAGCTTCTCCCTCCTGCTTCCTTGGAACTGCAGTGTCCAAGGGGCTCCTTTGCTGCAATGAGGCTCTTTGCTCGCAGCACCAGGACGGGCCGCTCTGAGGGAATTATTCCTATTAAGGAAGAACGACTCTGCCCAGCCTGTGGCAGGGAAGCGTTCCCACTCCGCGGCAGCCTGGAGATGTGTGGGCAGCTGGCATCTAATCCCCCATCTCAGCTATTTTTCAATTACATTTGGCTAACCTCTAATTGAGATCTGAAACGAAAATCAAGCAGTTTGGAGGAGCTGCACTGGGGAGGGTCAGTCATGCTGTTTACCTTCCCCTTTCATCCGAAAGCCGCTTTAGATCCTTTTATAGCAGTTTTTCTTATTTGCTTCTCCAATGTCAATAATTTCCTACCAAAGAAATATTTTCTGTGCTTCCCACACCTCAGACCATGCTTCCCATTGGTCTGGGGAATAAAAACAAGTCGATGTGGCTTTCCTTCTGGAAAAGCCACGTCTCCGGCAGACTGATGCGCCCCATGACAGATGTGTGTCTGGAGCTTGCCCTAGACTATAATATACAGAATAATATATGGACTATTACTGCACTGACGTTGCATCAACAACTGTAGTGGTGGGATCCGGTGCCTTGGCCATCCCTGATGTTAAATTCACACCTTGGAGCCCTCTGGTCCCTCCTTGTCCAAGTACAGTTGTCCTTAGTGGGGAAGGCATTGATCCATGCCAGGAAATATCACGTTTTGAGCCTGCCACCCCTGCGAGCAGCCTCCTTCTGAGTGTAGATCCAGGAGGCGCAGGGCACAAAGTGGGAAAAATGGGCTGTCCAAGCCCTGAGTGCACGCAGCCTGAGAGGAAAAAAGGGAAGAACTCAGCTATTTTCCATCCTGAGCAGCAGACTTGACGTGACCACGAACATGTGGGCACAGACATTTGCACTTGGGAGCATGTCCCTTTCCTGCAGAGCAAGGTAACAGCAGGTATGGCTTGTACATGTCCGCACAGCTGATCTTTCAGCTGGAGCTGATGTTATTTCCAGGGATTTTTCCCCCTGGAGGGGCTCGCACTGAGGACAGGAGCACACAGTGCCTGGCACAGCCCCGCTCACTCTGGGGCATGGAGATGATGTCCTCATTGCCGGGAGCTGCAAGTTGAAAGAAGGAGATTTGGGAAATTAATAAATAGATCTTAAGAGCAGCCTTTGCAAGCAGCGTCATAGCAATCTGGAGAGCATTAGAGAAGATTTACACCATGCGATGCTGTTGCACATCCCTTGTTATCAGGAACATCTCTGCTGGGGTGTAGCAGAAAGAAGACAAGCGCTTTGGCAGCAGAGCCACTTGCCAGTGACACTGGCGCCGTCAGGGATGTCGCTTCCTGCTCATTTTCCTGCAGGGACCAGCGAAGGAGTCACACACTTCCATGTGCCTTTGCAGCTGCTCTGCTCCGTGCCTTACTGAAATTGCACCCTGTTTTTGTTGGTGGTGTTTTTTTGAGGCCTGACATGAAATCTTCTGTCTTTTGAAGCAGAGCTGGGTTTGCTTTTACTTGGAGCTGGTCAAGATTTGATGCCAGTGGTTCTGCCAGGAGCCCACATGGGGCCTGGTGACACTGATAGGAACGAGGCGACCATGGCTGTTCCTCCTGCAGTTTCTATTTAATCAGCTCCTCTCTCAGCTATCCAGCCAAATGCTTTGAGCTCTATGGTCGCATATTAAAAAAAAAAAAAAAAGCCATTTCAGTTAATTTCCATTTGGAAATGAGTCACATGCAGCTTGCCTAGTTTCAGATGAGTCAAGCTGTGTTTTGAGGACCAGAAGAAGTTCTGCACTGAGCCAGCTTGGGTGCAGAAGAAATTTACCCATTTTGGCGTATTAAAGAGCCCACACTCTCTGGGATAGGTACCCCATGCCAAGGAACGGGAAGCAGCACCAGGCCAGGATGCTCCATCACACCCAGGCAGGTGCCAGACAGATAAACCCTGCGATGGGGCACGCTCATTTTTTGGCATTTCGTCGATTTTCCCATTCTTTTCCGCCTATTTTCCACAGCCCTGGAGAGCTGACACGCGTCGAGCATCCCTGGACACTTGTGTATCTGCCTCTAGTGCAAGACGGCTTGTGGATGTCTGAGGGTACCAGTGCAAGGAGAAGGCGAACGGGAATGTCAGGGGGAGTCTCCAGTTGCAGTTGCAAGCGATGCCCATCCAATAACTATGGCAAGAGCAGCTCGGCTTTGGAGGGGATTTGGAATCACAAGGAAAAACAGCTTCCTGCGCGTGCCGGTCAAGCAATGACTGTACAAAAATAGCTGCTGGGTAAAAATACTCTCACGCAGGACAGCGCTGCGTCCCTCCGCGTCGCAGCACCCTGGGGATGACGCATGCGAGCCTGGTGTGGGCAGGGTTTGCACCAGCAGCTGCTTTTCTGCAGCTCAGAGTCACTTGCAGAAGAACCTTTTGACAAAAGGTGTTTTTTTTTATCATAAAAATCTCTGCATTGCAGCTCGAAGAGGCTGGGTGCCTCATTGCTCATGGCTTGCAACGTGATGCCACAGGTTACTCCAACTGCTACATCCTGCTGCGTCATACTAGTATCCCATTAGTATCCCGCTGCATCCCACTGCATTCTGCTGACATCCTGCTGCGTTACGCTAGTATCCCATTAGCATCCTACTAGCATCCCACTGCATCCCGTTGCATCCCACTGAATCCTGCTGCATCCCGCTAGCCCTTGGTAACCCTCCCCCAGCACCCAACAGCACATTGAGACCCATCTCGCTAGCCCTCCAGCCCCCTCGGGTGCAAACACCACTGAATCTGGGTTCCCGGGGAGCTAAGTGGCCTGCTCCTTCCCCAGGGGGGCAAAAGCTCATTACGGAATTTGCTATTCCTGCCGGAGATCCTCGCTCGGCCCCACGTTGGATGCTCGTGCACGGTGCCGAGGCTGGACGCGCTCGTGCCCATCTGCTGCGGTGGCAGCTCGCCCGCTCGCCAGATGGTCCGCGCCAGCCGCGAGGGCAGGGGCGCCACGGAAAAAGATGGATTTCCATGACACTGTTAGTGCCACCTCTTCTGCACTCCCTCTGCAGTGACAGCTCAGACAAATCAGTGCCACCGCCACAAAGGCTTCCTCCTCCTAAAACAAGGGAATTAGTGGTGGAAAAGACCTATTAGGGCCTCTGCTCCGTCTCCTTGCCAGTGCCTGATCATCACATTTATCTTCACAAATGCGAATATCACCGCAGAACGAAGAAAAAAAGACCGTCTGCTTCCAGATACGCATAGCTGCCAAAAACACAGGCAAGACTTCAGCTCGTGCCTGCGAGACCCGCGGGGACCATATGGGGTGTCAATATACATTACGCAGCAGTTGAGCCCGAGGGCGATCTGCGTGCGGGGGGGCCCGTGACAGACGCAGGGAACGTCCCCGCGCACGGGGGGACCTGGGAGCGAGAGGGGACCACGGCACAAGGGGCTCATCCCATGAGCCGGGGGACCCGCAGGCAGCAGATGCCTCCTCGGGCTCCATCACGAGGCTTTAAGAAAAACACACCAGGGCTTTCCATGTCTGATGTGGCAAATATTAAGCCACGCGACACCCCGCTCCACGGCAAGTGTGTAAGTCGCTTCCCATTGGGATGGGAGAGTTTTCACAAACAAACTCGGAGCTAATGCAGTGCCTGCGTCAAAAACACGAACTCCCTATAAGGTTTCACAGCTTTACAAATCCAGTCCACCCCTGACTTCATGTCTCTTGTCTAGTACCAGGGGGAACAGCAAAAACACCAACAGAACTGGAGCTGCACTGCAGGGTTAATATTCAAAGCGTTGTCAAACAGTCGCTTAATAAAAAGGAAGAAAATGCTGTATAAAATGACTCTCCTTAAATGCTTCCCTGAATTGCAGTTAATGGAAGTTAACATCTCACTGCATGACAGAAAACAAGCGTTTACCAGCATTTTATTTCTTGTTTTTTTTTTCTGTAAGTTGGTTGATTGTAGAATTTCACTCTATTTTTTCTCTCTGATTTAGGAACATAAAAATTAGTTAAAACGAAAAAAAGGAAGAACAGCTATTAAGTCAGTGTTTTTTCAACTGATTCTCAGGTCCCATCTTTCCTTCACCATTTGCCTAACCTGTAATGGATATCCAGCCCTCCGGGATGGACCTTATGCATTTCAGGGGGCTCAGCTGGAGGAAGGACTTTGCTCCCCATAGCCCAAAGCTGGAGGAAAGATTCGCTCCCCATAAAAAGGCCTTGGATGGTGCTAAATGCCTGCAAACAGCTGCCATGCATCATGTTCTCCATGTGTTGGTGTAGAAACAATTCTTTCTGAATCTTATTATTATCCATAAATTTTTGCTTTACAGTAAAAATGCGGGGCAATAATGAATAGGCCGGTTGGGTAACTGCCCTCCTGGTGGCTTGCTCTCTTTGTAGGATTTATTCCAGGCACCAGGGTAAAACATCATTGATTTTTTTAAGGAATATCTGGAGAAACCCCCTGAGAGGTTTTGGAGAGGAACACTCGGGCTTTCCTAACATAATTAGCAGATGGCTCTGCAGGAAAATAACCACGGGGCAGGCACAAGTAGTCTTTAGGTGCGATAGGAAGGGGTTTTTAAAATGACTGAAGAGGCCTTCGCTGCAGGGAAGAGCAGAAATTCCTCATCTCGTGCAGCTCGCGAATCAACCACCCTGCGACTCCCTGCCTTCCCTGTGCTGCCCCTTTGCCCTCCCTTTTCCCACTTAGCCGGGATAACGCCGGCAGCATCTGCCCCATCGGCGATTGCTCTGTGAGCCCAGGCTGAGGGGGTCCCTGCAGTGACCCCAGCGCCAGACAAGCCCTGGCTCCTCCAAGGGCCCTCATCTGCGGCCCGCACGTGCAGCGCGAGGCCAGCAAGGGCACAGAGAAATTGCTCTGCAATTGCATTCCCTGGCCCGTATCTCCTCCCTTGGACTACCGGGAATAAAGGCAGTAGCTGTTCCATAACGGCTAAAGTGAGCAAAATGCTGAATGCAGCGGATTTCTTTATTGGGGCCTTTTTTCCCCATTAGGGCAGGTAGGGCAGCGGGGTCCGGAGCGCTGGCTGAATGGGCCGCCCTTCTCCCGGTCCCTTTGGATTTTTTACGCCATGTCACCCCCGGATCCGCGGAGATCTGAGGTGGCAGCCGGTGATCATTTACAAAAGCAACTCAGAAGGCTGCTCATTTCGTGCCTTGCAAAAGAAGACAATGAAAATGGGCAATTTTGGCTTTTTGTCCTGTTTTATGAGCAATGAGTAGGAATATCGGAACTGAAGCCCCCTGAAAGAACCATAAGGTTCCGAAACAATAGCTAAAAAAAAAAAAAAGAGATTTAAAACCATAATAAGACATTGGCTTGGGAAGCAGAAAGGGCCCTTTCATTTCCGCCCCATACCCTATGGGGATCAAGCTTTATATGAGCAATTAGGATCTCACCAAGATAAATAAGGATAAGAAAAGGGCCAATGCGTCCAATATCCCAGTGCGCAAAGTGAGGGGAAAATACAAAAAAAAAGAACCATCATCTAATGCACGAGTAAACTAAAGCAGAGAAAGGCTTTTTATTCAGAAGCATCGAGACGCTTACCCTGGTTCTCTGAAATGTGTTTGCGAAGAGAGTTATTGAGCCCTGAGGCCCTCGCAGCATCCAGGCCCAGCGCCGGGGCTTCATCCTTGACACATCGGAGGGTCCCTGAGGATGCTGAAGGTCACCTTGGAGCCTGCTGCCAGCTGGTCCTTGCAGATCTAATGTTCCAGAGAAATCTGGATTAAAAAGAAATGATTTAGAAATAAAAAAAGTTTTTTTTTCCTGTTTAGGCCATTTTTTTACCTTTTCTGTTAACATTTTCCCCCTTTTTCTTAGCCTGACTTTGTCTTTCCAATCACTCCTGCCATTTTCCACTGGGCTTCAGAAATCTACCTGAGACCATCCCAAACCATTCCTAGGTTATCTCTAAGCTTGTGCTTTGGCCAGAGAGGCAATTCCGGCTGTGCCTGGGCTAGGTCACAGTGCCCAGCGCTAAGAAATCCCCCATTTCTGGGCAAGACCTGGCCTCTCCTGTGTGTTTCTCACAACCAGGGCTGCACAGAGCAAAGTGAAAGCTCCAAACTTCCACCTTCTCCAAGGTTTTCCTGCAAAAGGCATTCTTGCCATCCTGGGCATCCCTCTTTCCCTGCTTTGTCATTGCCGTTGAGGCCAGGGCAGAGAAATCAAGAGGAGCCTGAGCTGAAGGTGCTCTGCTTATGAGGGCTTGATGGATGCAAAAAGTCAAGCGTTTCCCCTTGAATTCACAGAGTGAAGCTTGCGGTTGTAAATCGTCTCTCATCAGTATGAAAACAAGTAATTATTCTTTCATTGAAGCCAAAACCTGGCAAATTACTAAAGTTAGAAAAATGCAAATGCTCAGTGAGGCTGGAAGAGCACAGCTATATCCCATTAACTCAGCCTCCTCTTGAACATGCCAAGTGCATTTTCCCTGTTTATTTTTGTGGTTAACTGGAAGCAAAGGCTCTTGTGGCCTGAGCTCCATCCCACGGGAAGCAGCAGTTTGGCCGCAGGGGTAAGGGAAGAACCATGGAGCCTCACGCGTAGCAGAAAAAATAAAAATAAAAAATCGGTGCTGCCCATTTGAAAGGAATTAAGGCAAAAAAATTGCTCATGTGGCTGAGAGCTGCTTTGCAGCAGGCTTGTCGGTGGCCTTCCTGTCTGTGTGTCCAGGTTTATGGAGCAGGGCTTTCCTGGAAAAAGCTGGGAAAGCCGTTAACCTGCATGCCCACCTCCATGGATATGTGGAAACACGCAGCATTTCCCTGGAAAAGCCTTTTTCAGCACTTGCCAGGCTGCAAAGCTGCTCAGATCCTGAATTCCTCCTCCTCTGCGTCATCCCTCCTGCAGCACGTACGGCATAAAAAAATAAATATTGAAAACCCCGTGGGAGACCCGACACACGTTTCACCCCAGCTGCCCACATACCTGTGGCTGACAGGAAACAAAATGCTCCGGTGGGAGGAACGGGTTATAATTCACGCTGACTTTACGGGGCAGCATTTCAGATGTGCTGCACTTAAGGACTCTTGCTTTTTACTACCCATCAGTTTGTCTTTTGCCTAAATTCTAAGCTGGGAAAATAGTGATGAACTGACTGAAAACATTGAAAGAATCCACCACTGACAGCAGACCCAGCCCGAGTGCCTTTTTACTGCTAAGCTCTTATAGCCCTTGCTCGAGAAAGTACAGATTTCAACTTCCAGGCGTTTGCCAGACACATGGAATTTGAACCGAATTCGTTTGTATTCTGCTTGCACACCGGAACAGGAATGTTTGGGGAATGCGCAGTGGCCACTTCCGATCATCTTCTAATCTGCACATGCCTGTGGATGAGCCAGGACGGGCAGATCCTTCACCTTCCCAGGATGGAAGCGAGGGTGGCTCCTCCTTTTTGCCCATTTTGGCTGGGTATCGCCTTTCTTTTGGTCCTTGGGCACGTCTCCTCGTCTCGTGACCTTCCAAAGAAGATGGAAGTGGCCTGGCGATGGCATCCCACAGCTCCTCAGGCTGCGGTTGCCTCTGAAATGCTTCTCCGCCCAAACAAGAGCAAAGTTGCCTTTCCAGGAGCCAGTGTTATTGGGATTTGAGCAGACCCTTCTCCACGGGGGCTTTTCTCAAGGTCCAGGAAGCCGCTGCTCATTGCCCATTGCTGCAGAGTTGCAACTTGCTGCAGAGTTTGTTGGAGCCAGGATTCCTCAGCTCTCATTGCTCCAGGTTATTCCCTCACATCCAGGGAGGGTTGTAGCAGATCCAGTTACAACTTAAAACTATAGCATTAGCCTTCACTTTCTCCATACGGATGGGAAAGAAACCCCCCTGCCTCTGCCGCATCCAACTGCCTTGGAAGGACTTTTGCCAGAATAACCCAGGAAATAAAGAGCTAAATAAAGGGGGGAAAATATCTTAGATAACATTTCAATCATATTTACGATAAATTAAGAGCAGGTGAGGGCTGCACTGAACTTTGTCCATATGACATTGCTTTAAAATGAAGCCATCACACAGCTATCCTTTAATGCTTAAATATTTTACTGGTTTTATGAGAAAAAAATGTACAAAATCAGGAAAAGTAGATATGTAATGCTTACAAAATTAAATACATATGGGAAACATAAAAGAACCAGACTGAATAATAAACTGTGTACTCTAGGATTAGCTCTAATTGCGCAGAGACACTGGCCATATGTGTCTAAAAATGAAGACCATATTTGATCAGAGCTCTCTGGTCTGCTCCGATTTTATAGGCTACTCCAACCATCACAAGCCACATAATTAACTGAGAAAATATAACCTATATTTTAAATCATATTGTTTCATTGTCAGTTCATTTATGAGGTGAAATGGTAAATTTGTTAGAATTTGCAGAATCCACTACCAATATTTACCAAGACATGATGAAAGAAGTCCAGCCACTAAGCCTAGAAGCCAAGATATTTTTGAAATAACTTAATTGCAAATACTTTTCTTGTGGAGTCTCCTTCATGAGACACCTGAAAGGGGATTTGCTTCCCAAATGTGTTGAGCATTTAATTGCTAAAATTACATTTCTCACCCTTGGCACTTTAAGTCAGGAGTTACTCGTCAAATCTTGGTGCCACACCACAAAATGCCACCGGAAATATCTGCTTAAGAGGGTTTGCAATAGAGAAGTTGCCAAGGAAGTGGCCGCAAGCTGGAAGATCATCCTTGTCCTTCTGATTCCGTTCTTTCTTGGATAAGGAGACGTATTGAGGCCCAGTTTCCAAAGCAACTACGATGGAAGCAAAGTTTAACCCAATGGTTGTAATAAATCACAACACTAAAATGCAGGGGAACTGTAGAACCACAGCTAGGCCCTTCCTGGTGCCGCATCCCCAGGTACAATCTGTGTTTTCTGTGGTGATCCTGTTACTCACTGTGTTTCCCAGGATGATCCTATTGCTCACCGCGTTTCCCCACCAACACAAGGCAGGTTCCCATAGCAGCACATGGAGGAAGCAAATCTCATGGTGAAATACACAGAAAAGCCAATAAATACATTTACTTTAGAGCATGAAGAATTAGGAAGTCTGAAGCTTCAGCAAAATAGACTCCTTGCTTCAAACCCCAGAATGGACAGAGGTCCCGGGTTTTGCTAAGCTATAAAAAACACAAAGTCAAAGCAAACTGGCAACTCCAATCTGGTGGCAAAATATTGCCTCAATATTTTAAAGGTATGTTAATTTTAATGCATGTTAATGTGGTTTTATCCCATCTGACGCTCAGTGCCTGGGGGCTTGCTTTGCTTCTGTTTCTTAGGCGCTTCCTTGGGTTTGTGGAACAGGAACGAGCTGTGCGTGGTGCCCGGCGGGGACCGGATGGGTTTCCAGGGTGAATCTCAGGGAATTTGGTTAAAGATTGATTTTTTTCTTAAATGAACAGCCACTTTTTTTTTCTTTTTTAAGTCCTTAATCCTCTTTGCACAGCAGCCTGGGGCACCGCTAGCAGGTGCTCTCTGCGATTTTTGGCCATGCATCTCCTTCGGAAAGCCCTTCCTTCTCCTTGCTCTTGGACAAGCAGTCAATAGGAAGCTTTCCAGAATTTTTATTCTTTTTTAATTAAGTTTTCAGAGGATTTCAGAGAAATCCTGCTTTGAAATGGTGTCCTGCCTGCAAACGTGCTCCATCCTCGCCGCATGGACTGCGTTCCCGATGCAGGGATGCGCCTGGCGATGCTACCTGGTTCTCTGGACACGTGCGGCTCCGAGTGCAGGGACACGAGGCTCCCTGTGGCTCCATCTCACCGTTTCTTCATTTATTACTGCAAATGCTTGGAAGCAAAAGCTGCCTTTGTACCTGCCCTGACACGGTGCCCCTCTGTTAAGAAGCAGCGAGTGTCGAGTGTTACCACAGTCCAGTCAAATATTTATTGGCAATTTGTGCTTCTGCACTGAAAATCAGGTATTAAAGGACATTTCATTGAAAAAAAAAAATGCATTATTAAATAGCACACTTTAAATAACTTTTACTTTGAGCACTAAAGTATGGGGCACCCCCTGCTCGGCTCCCTCCGAGGCGCGCTTACGTGTGTGCAGCATTTTAATTAGCTCTATCCTGGCAACCGTCCGCTGCCGTTTCAATCCCATCCCTCCACAACAAGCACACCGGATAGGGACCAAAAGCCCAGTGCTCCGTGCAGGAAAAGGGTACACGGGGCCACCACGGCTCATCACCCAGGTCCCATCCTGGAGCTGCATCCCATTCCAGCAGTAGCGGAGAGGGATGATGCATCTCCCAGACATGCAGGGGGATGGAGAGGTAAATCGTGCACAAGTGTCTTCACGGGTTATCTGCACCCCGCATCCTCATGCCGAGACTTGCGGGGGCCGCCACAGCGATTCCCACGTCACCGTCACTCGCACACGAGGAATTTCTGGCTTCCTGTGTATTTAACGCGAAGCCTCGGCTGAAGATGCGGCGCAATGAACCTCACGGGCTCCGCGTCTGAGCAGCCTCACGGACAGACCCAAGCCTGGCTGCAGGAACTGGGTTTTCCTTGCCTGGAATCCTTCTGCATTAACCAGATCACTGCTAGGAGCCAGTTTCCTGCTTAGATATTTTACCTAAATAGTAAATCTGCCTTTTTCCATACTTACTGGCTATTGAATTAGACAGGGCTGCAGCCCCAGGATTTTGCCTGGCTTCTTTTGCCCACTTGCAGCTCATTCAGCTGTGATGGTGTCTCCAAGCTGCCCCGTGCTTGCCATATGATTTCCAAAGCCTTACTGCCACGCACGTGAGAGATTTTGCAGACCTTTGGTATTGTGGGCTGAATTCAACCCACAGTAAGGATTAAATACAGGAAAACAGCAACCCTACAACTTTATGGCTTCTAAATTTAAATTTTAAAAGAAAAAAAAATTTCATGTCAGAGGACTGCCCTCTTCTTTCTCTATATAGAAGTACTTGGGTTCTTCCCCAGTGTAACTTAGCATCATTTTACCGCTGTTATCAGCAACTAAATTTCCATGGGGGCCTGAGCCCTATTTTCTTTATTTAAGACTTGTGCCCTCCACGAGCAGCAAAGCAGCCCTGCAGAGCAGACACATTTTGCTGCTGTGGCCACTAAACAACCTGAGTCTTTGGGCACCTTGGAGGAAAACTAGTGTTTCTGACGCTGGACAACACGTGCTCTCTACCCCATTCACAGTGTTTTCATTGATAAAAGACTAATGGACACCAGAATCAAACCTCATGCATAATGCACGGAGCAGCAATTAACTCTCTGGGTGATCCTCCGTCTCCTGCCGCGGGGATGCGCCTGATTTCCAGCGGCTCCACCGCCAGCACACGCTGCCAATTCCGATTATCGATCGTGCATCTTGCACCCGTCCGGCTCTCAGAGCTTCTCTGAGTGTCTCTTCCTGTTTTCCCCTCCGCTTGGCTGGCAGGCGCACATGGAAGTAACGACGTGTCCGGTCGCATTACGATCGTGCGCTGCAGCCGCCGCCTCTGCAAATGCTACCGGGCTGGAAGCCGGCGCTGGCGAGACCTCGTTTTACCTGCCCTGGCTGCCTCACAGTTTTGTCCCCATTGGTTTCCACATGCTGCTGTGGAATATATTTTCCACATATTGGCCTAAAAAGGATTAATAAAATGGACTACCTCCGTGAAAGAAGTCTATGTTTTACTGCTCACCTAGGCACAAGGGATGGGGGGCCCTGGAGCCTGGTCCAGCTCCCCTGTGGACGGCTGCAGGACTGGGAGCAGTTGAGTACTGGGGTTGCTTGCGCTCAGTGACACCCAGATGGCCCTGAGAGCTGGAAACACCCTCGACATCCCTTAGGATGAACGCACATCCTCGAGGGCAGAACCTGTACCACCCCGTCGGGAATCGTGTGGGGATGGATTAGGAGACCATTAACCTTGTCATTTGTATCAGGTGTCCTGGTGGTTTTATTATGTTTTAATCCATACTATTTCATTCCAAGCTGCTTTCTATGGAAAATGTGTCGATGGAAGAGCGGTGAAAAGATGGGGACAGAGAGGGTCGATATTTAGAGGCTTTGACAATACTTCCCTTCTTTCAGTGAATACTTTTGGTTGTGGGGGTAAGAAGACCATTTTCCAAGATTTATGCGATCCAAATTAGTGATGTATATTTACTGATGACCATGTACGCCCTATGTCCTTGAGGTTCTGCTTACATTGTTTGGACAGTTTTAAAAGACTAGACCACAGCCTATATGTTTTTTAGCATCTTTGCTCTAATCAGAGCTATTTGTCTCTCTTGGAAGTCAAGCTGCTTATCTGAGGGCAAAGCCTGGCACAGATTTATTTGTGTTCAGTGAGGACAGTTATCATTTCTGCTTTCCTCACTATTTTATTTAAGCGGATGGAATACTGTGAATACCAAAGTTGGACATTTAATTAACTAAAAAAATTTTTTTCTTCATAATAGTTTTAGAAGCCAAAGGTTGCAGGCACCTGGAAAGGCTTGGGAACACTGAAGAGCAAACTTGCCAATCAGTGTGACTTCCAGAATACTTAAAATCCACCCTTCTTCACTATATCTAAATGTGAGACAGTTCAGGCCGTCTGTTTCCCCTTGACCAGACCTGAAATCAGCACCTGGTGCAACCGGAGGCTCTGTCCCCGGCTCACCTGGTGGTTCTGCTCTCTGCTCTGCAGTGACGCGTGCTGGAGTGTCCCCAGAGGGTCACCCCTGCCGCCGCTGGTGTCTGTGTTCCCACGTGGGGAGGAGGCCGTGTCCATTGTATTGTATCCTGCACCGCGGTGTAAGCAGGAGGGATCGCAGTGCACGGCGCTCCCTGGGCAGGAGGAGCAAAGCACCATGCAAATGTCTGCATGTGTGATGTACACAGGGATGCATGCATGGATGTGTGCATAGATGAAGAGGCAGTTTTTTGGAAGAAGCATTAGTAGAATTTTGCAGGTTAGAAAGTTGAGGTTTGTGGAGATTAAGAGAATCCCTGGAGCGCAGGGAGGAAGTTTGTGTTGGACTCATAATTCACCTCCACCCACGAATGTGCTGCAAAGGCTTCCGAGGCCTCAAAATGCTCCTGCGGTGGGAGGCGGGGGGGGGGGAAAGAAACACCAGCCTCCTTCCACAAATGCAGTTAACTCGGGGAACCACATTTAACCCGCGTGTTTGCTTTGATTCAGCTCAAACATCACCCAAAAAAGTGGTGCAGACTGTTTGCTTGAAGGGTTCAGCTTAGTGGAGAAGCAGGAGGGCAAACAGAAAGTGAGGGGAAGCGCACGAACGTGTGTCGGGGTCGTGCCGAACCTTAACAAGATTTACCCAGATCAATATGTTGATAGAAAATCCTCTGGCCTTGCCTGGAACAAATACTCTTTGAGGAGAAGTGGGACATTTCTATGCTATTTCACAAAAGGGTAAATTTATGCTTTTATTATTGTTTTGCAGTATAGACTGACTTAAACTCTGCTAGTGCTAAGTCTAAATTGCTGCGGGATTGGGTTTTAAGGTGATTTTGTACTCATCTGACCCCTATGCTCATAGTGATGATGTGGACATCATTAGCTATTCCTGTAGAAATTCTAATCAAATACATGCCACTATAATATATATATTTTTTGATATAATACAGAAGGTAATTTGCATGAACTCCAGTTAAGAAGCCACCATTTTTGGGGGCTGAAGGAAGCCAATTCTGGGGTTGTGTACTCAGTAATTTTGGTTCTTATTGCATGGTTTGTAAAAAAAGAAATATTTAATCCAGATTTTAACCTCAGCAGTCCCAGCCATAGAGAAGGCTCTGCCTTTTCCATAATCCCATTGCCTGCATTGGTTCCCGAGCCTCCTTCTCCGCACTTTTGACCTAATAGAAATAATTGCCCTCACAAGAGATACTCTGACTTACAAAGCACATTAGAAAGTCTAGAGCTAGAAATCCCGGGGAAAAAATTACTCTAATAATAGTAACTATAATGTTAATATCATAATTTGACCAATCGTACTCATTTTGGCAATGAATACATTCTGTCAAGTTAAAAGTAGTAGTCATAAAAATATACCTGTCATTTCATTGTCAACCAAATATAACCTAAACAATAAAAGAGGCTGAAAAGAGAGAGTTAACAGTGACGTCCAAAAAGCCTGAATTCTCTGTTAATAATGCACGGATGCACCATGTCCCTGCGATGTCTCCTCCTTTGAAATCCTTTAACAAGGCTGCAAAGAGGATGGGAAATTACCCGGCACGGCCGTGGGGGAGCCCTGCCAGGCTGGACCAAAGGGCCACCTTAATGAACATCTCACACGTTACCAAAACGCTCACGCAGGCCCGGACAGCAGGATTTTCTAGCTATCAAACATTGGGAAAAAATCACTGATCTGCTAATGTCATGAAGTATTTAAATGTAGCTTTAGATATTGTATTACTGCGCTGCTTGGAACACTCTCTGTATGCGGATTAGTGGTAAAAATGGCTCATTTATCATACAAACCTCTCTCTCCTTACAATATATTCCTGCTTAGTGCTTCGCATGATTTTTTTTTAATCTTTTTTTTTTTCCCTTGAATATCCTGTCCTCCCTATTAGTCATTTAACTTAATTTCCAGCCTCTAACGAACACCTGCCGGACCATCCTCTCCATAATTGTAGTTTGCTACAAAATGGATGAAATGGAGCTCATCTGAACACACAGCTCCCTGCACTTGTTATAACACCGTTTCGGGTGCCTCTTTGGTGATATTGTGACACCAGCCAGGCCAGGAGCCGCACAGAGCTCAGCCCCTGTCAGATTTTTGAAACTGGAGGCCAGGCCTGCAAGTGATGAAGAGAGGAAACCCAATCCAGGCATTCCTGCCCCAAACTTAGATTAGAATCTGTGGCTTCGGTGCTTTCATGTTTGCTGGAACAAAATTGTCTGAAAAAAAAGAACAAATAAACTTGTTAAGAGACGTGTTTGGGGTCACAGCACAAGACTGTCACACTCACTTAGCTGTGACATGTTATTACAAGGCCTATTTGCAGCCTAGCTTGGATCAGCCCAGGGGCTGGGACAAGGTACCTTGCAAGGAGGGATGGAGCATTCTCATCTGCACACATTTTCACTGGGCTTTTGTTGCTTGTAATGGCAAATGTCTTTTTTTTGTTGTTGTTATGTCAGTGATTAATGCATTAGGAAACAAAATAATTTTCTTTTGGAAACCTTTTTGGGAAAAAAAAAGAAAGCGGTGCTTTCACAACTTTTCTTTTTTTGACTTTCATAGAGAAGTTGAAAATACTTGGCTTTATTTCAAGCAAAACAAAGACTGTTTTTGGAACATTGAGATTCCCTGTAAAATAGACATTCCTTCAAACCGCTCTGAATCCAGGGGGTCCTTAGAAACACTTGGGGGAATTCACATCAGTTTCACTAAGCCAAGAGGTCTACCCTATTGCGGTGGCAAAACAGGGACTTTTCTCGGTCGTCTCCGTGTCCCTAAAGCCACAAGGTTGGCTATGCCAGTGAAAACAACGGATCCATGGAATACAGAGCCCCCTCCATGTACCTTTCTCAGTACCTCTGTCTCTGGAGCCCTCTCCATATTTCCTGGAGCACGATGAAGTAATCCTAATGGGCCTTTGTCACTAGGAAATGCAGTAACGAAAGGGGAAAATCCGTCCCAAGCAAAGCACAGGAGCAAATACTGTCATTTCTGCAGAGAAATTCAAGTCATCCCTCTTCAAGAAGCACACATAAAATAGACCCAGAGGGGTGTGCCTCTCTCTTGGACACCCATCCATATGTGCCACGTGCCTCCTGCGTTAGCATAATTAACTTAATTTGACTAACTGCGCTGAGCAACAGGCATGGGTGTCTCGGAGCCTATTTGCTCTGTATGGTGAATACTCCTGAAACCATCAACATGACAGAAGAACTGTGTCTAATTAACACTTTCTTAATACCTCAACAAATAACAAACCTGCTGTTGGGAAAAAAATAGTTTCACACTTCCTTATCAAATTAGGGCAAAATCACTCCTAATGAGCTAAAATCAATTAGTGCGACACTAAAATGAATGTATTTGTGCTGTCAGGGAAAGATATTTGCATAACAGTTTGCAAGGGCAAGGAAGATGCTGTAGCTTGTTCGTGCTGCTAATGAGCTGCTGCTGCTGGAAGGTGTTACCGGAGAGAAAATTGGGTCTGACGGAGATTTATGCCGGTGGCAACCTCAGGATAGCACCAGCTCCCACTCAGGACCATGAACATCAAAGGGGAGACTCTAGGATTTTGTATTAAATAAAAAAGCAGGTAACTAGGAGAAACCCATATCCTCCCTTCCCACACAAGGGCATGTGGAGGGAAGCTGCTCCGTAGTCCCACGGGGAATGGAGAGACCTGGAGCAGAGCTAGGGACTGTGTATCCCAGGTTTGATCCCTGCCAGCGCGGGGCCTGCAGGGCCCGTCCCGTGGCTTGCCTGTGATTTCCCAGCTCAATGCGATGGAGCATCCATTGGCTTCAGCCAACAGTGCTCAGAGCTGTAAAAATACAAATTTCATTCTAAGGCATCTTTACTGCCTTAATTGAACCCATAAAGGCAAAAATAAACAGATGCAAATGATGCTCAACAAGACACAAAACCTTAATGAAAATCAATCTTGCTTTTTTGTTATTATTGTTAAAACTTTTAATCAAATTAGAGGACTAGTTCACTACCAGAGAGATCAGAGAGAGATGGCAATAGATTTTAATTGCATTTATATTTGGAAGCTGTTTTGAACATACTGTTGCAATACCAGCATACACAAATGTATTTCTTGACCTTGGAGGGAATTGCTTAAAAGCTTTACTTATGACTAATACAACAATGTGGACGTGCGTCTGTGCTCCTCTCTATACCCAATATTGGCATATTCATACGAGTATAAAAATATCTACATGAGGAAGAATGACATAGCACAGATTGAAATAACTACGTGTAAGCTCGTGATGCTGAAATCTTTACTGATAATGGAAGGACTGCAAAGAAACTTGTAGCAAATTAAACCATTTTAATTCTGAAATTGGAATATCAAGAAAACAACAGCCAGATGGCAGAATAACTTAGACATTTTTTCCTTCAGACAATCTGGAAAAAGGAAGAGACACAAGCTTTAGTTAACTGCATTTACCATCACAAGTGTGATATTAGAGGCAGGCAGATACTCAACAGGGAATGGAGATTTGCAAGTATGACTTGCAGTTAGAAAGAGTTGGGATAAGCAAAAAATTAACTAAAGTCAGGTTCACATTGACTCTGCATTGAACAGTAAACCAGACAGAAAAAGCTAGCATAGTGACACAAATAAGGAAAGAAAAAGAATAAATAAAATAAAAGGAAAGTTTTGCTGCAAAATGAACCCACAGAGAATCCCAGGGCAGAACATGGATTTTGGCTCTCATGAAGGGAGTGCTGAGGGGATGGTAAAGTGGGATCACGAAGGGAACCGAGTGTAGGGACACAAAAACACAGAGAGCTGAACTCTGATATCCACACTTGGGGCAACACGAAGTAGAGGGGAATGCCCATAATATGCATAATACAGTGTAATGTAATATAATATAATATAATATAATATAATATAATGCAATGCAATAAATATACTGCAGACCGAAGGTCCTGCCTTCCTCTGTGGCACT
>JAWLRI010000978.1:241718-274854 GCA_034781795.1 Crypturellus tataupa
TAATATAATATAATATAATATAATGCAATGCAATAAATATACTGCAGACCGAAGGTCCTGCCTTCCTCTGTGGCACTACGATGTGGTGCAACTCCAAAATGTCTCTTAATCAAGCCAATGAGGCTTTATTATGCAAGGAAAGGTAATTCCTAGGAACACTTGGAAACCATAGTCTCCAAATAACACTGTTTTCTGACACTGTTTTCACTTAGAAGAAGCTAATCTACAGAAAAAAGGCAGACAAGATTTTTTTTTTTTCCTAAAACGGGCTGACATGGGCTATCTGAATGGAGAAAACCATTGAAAAGGGACAGCCTGGAAGTGGCAAATCTGCAAACCCAGAGTGTTTTGTTCTCCCCGGCTATGAAGTGAGAGTTACAGAGACCCTACAAGTCTCAGCTCGCTTTGAGTCGCTCTGATTCTTGCTCAGAGACCCAACAGGATGGATGAAATATCACCAAAATCAGCGCTGCAGCATCGGGGTCTGCAAGAGTGGCCTTGGACAAGCTCTAACACTATGCCACCTTTGACAAGATGGATTAAGTTCCCCGAAATTGAATCAAGCTGATCTCAACTGTGAGATCTATTTATTTTTTTAACACATTTTTGTTTTTAAAATATAAATGAGTTGACAGCTTGGGAAAAAGCAGTCAATAAAAAGAAGGATTATTTTCCCACTGCAAAATAAAAACAAATTAAAAATTCCTGGGGGCTGCGTGATGCTCTTTGATGATCCTGAGCTTTCCAGATTTCTGAATACATTTTCCTCGAACATAAATATTAGTATTTAGAGACAAGCCACTTACTTTTCCAGGTTCTCTTTTAGTATGCAAGTATTTACTCCTGGTTTCCGCAGAGCTCACTTTATTTTGCCCATTAAAAAAAGGTGTGGGGGGAGACAGCTGAATCTTGAGGAACTGGAGGGAACGTCTCCTGTTTTCACCACGCTCCCTGCGGCTTTCTCAGTGCCCCAAGGGGATGTTTTATTGCCCTTGGCATGTTGCACAAGTGCCCTTGGCTGCCCAAAAGCCCCAACATCTTTGCTCGCGTTTCCAAAGGGAAAGTTGCTACTTATCTTCGCTTTCCGTCAAAGCAGCGGGGAGAGCATGCACCAGCACAAGCAAGGAGCTCAGGAAATGTTGTAAACAGACTTTCTGGCTTTCAGAAGAAAATGCAAAGATTTTCTCCTGTGTTTCAGCGGAGGCTACAGCTATGCAGACGTATGGTAGTTTATTTTAGGATTTTATGCAAAGCAAAGTTGATGAAAACCGATCTTTTCTCTCCCATAACTTCCCGCTTTGTTGAAAGCTGTTTTCCACTGGAAAAAAAGAGTTCTCTTTAGTAAAGCTGGGCCTATTATATATGGTATAATTTTTACATTATGACGGGACTCGTTGAAAGATCATCTGAAATAAAGTTGCAGTGGAATCTGGTGGAAATAGGGGGTGCCTGGAAGGGCAGTGAGTAAGAAAGACAAGAGCTAATAAGCAATTAATGAAGCCATTATAGGAGAAACACCATGTTGTTGGAGACGAGGTGACACTAATGACAACCTTTCCTTTCCATGGCCCCACGTGCGTCCTTGCAGGCGTAGTCCTTCCTCATCCTCCAAGGAGTAACCGGGATGGGTGGGCTGACGGACACTGCTCACGTTTCTCACCTCTGGCCTCTGAAGAGAGCACATTAACCTGCTTTACAAGGAGGTGCTGGCTCCTCCCAGGTGGATTATTAATAGCTGAATTTTAAGAGTCAAGATTAAGTCCCGAGGGAGGTCTCACAGATGGGACTGTTCAAAATGGATTTGCAAAATTCTGCATGTTTTATTAGGTGCTTACAAGACCATGCACTCGATTTTCTGGAACACATGCAAAGTGTCACTTGATCTCTATTCATGCAAGGTTTAGCCTGGAGAAAGATGTTTACAGTGCTGATGTTTGATTTTTAGAGTAATTATAAATGACATTACAGTAACAAATACTCAGAAACATAAAGTGCATCTGTGAAGTTGCATCTGATGCTACCTGAAGCCACTGCCCTCACTGTTTTGGGCCACGGAAGAATTAATTCATGAGCAAAAACAGGAGAAAAACTGTTGCCCTGTGTTCAAGTGACAGGGTTTTGAGGTGATATGTGCAGCCTGCCATCGCGGAAGCTCACGTGCGCTTTGCTTATTCAACCAAGGGTTCGTTTAGTGTCATTTATCTTAGGACCGCACATCAAGTCCTCCTTGGCCCCAGCCAGACGCTCTCATCATCACTTGTGTCACTTTATCTTTCTTCTTGGGGAGGAGCCGGTGCCTCCGGAGACATGTCCTGCGCTCCCCAGGCCGATCCCATCACACACCAAATCGCTCAGTTCTCGTCTCTCCTCCTCTTACACACAGCACTTAAAAACTCATTACAGGCAGCACATTATTTTCCCCCGCAGCCTAGGACCTTCTGCAATGAAGAGCGTGAATCTGTTGCCCATTTTACATTTTCCTAAAGTCGTGGCGACAGCAGGAGGGGACCGTCCCGGGGCAGGGAGAAACGAGCCCCATGTGACCAAGTCTTAGTCCCAGAGGGAAGAAGAAAGAGGAGGCGGTTGTGGCTCTACAGCCCCAGTTCTGGGCGAAGGCTTTTTGCTCACCAGCTCTAAAAAATACCTGCGCTAGCACAAATTCCATGTCAGGCGGACGCAGGGGACCCCAGGCAGCATCTGAGTCACAGTAACTAGTAAATAGATTTTACTCTTTACCACCTACTCGCCAGTGTGTGTTGAATTGATGCACGTGCAGAACGAGAAGAGAACTCAGCAAAACGCTACCCTGGATGAGCTCTCTGCTTTCCCGGGCTCCTGGGAAATCCCACAGCAAAGCTCCCTTAAGGAGCTGCAGTCTTACATCACATCCAAGTGTCATGGACCACCACAAGACAAATATATCTTTTGTACAATTTAAATGGCAATCAGGGAACTATTTTTTCTGATTAGTATTCGGAAAGCCGGCGGTCACAGCGGGGGACTGATGAGGCTCATCCGTCACTGTCCGTGGCGGCGGGTTGCTTGATTGCCTGCAGCCAGGGCAAGTGCAGGATCGTGAGGCAAGGCAGGCGGCGAGGAGGAGGAAGCCCTGAGGGTTGTGCTCAAGCTGCCCGGGTGTTTGCTCCTCCCGCGCGGCTCCCAGTGCTGTTTGGGTGGATCTTGAGCAGGCACTGCTAGTGCAACTGGGAGCAGGGAATGGCCCACGCTCACGGGAGGCCCGGGAAGGGGACGCATTAAATTTAGGATACTCCTGCATCTTAGGAATGAACCAGGGACGGACCTAACCATAACTCCATCTGCAACCGGCCACCTCCACTATTCTTTTGCTGAGGAATTCAAGCCCTGCCTGGGAAGCAGAGAGGGAGGTTCGAAATGCCACCACCTCCTACTGCTGCTCTCAGGCTTCATGGGCTGCTACTCGTGGGCCAAAGCAGTCTCGCCTGTCCTGGTGCTGGCGGAGCCTGGAGTTGCTCAGAGGAAGAGGCAAACCCAGACCCAGGGCCAAATGTGCATTTTGCTCCCTTTGTTTGAAGCTCGTCTCGTTTTTTTATGGGCTTCCCTTGACCCGTGCCAAGGCACCTTCATGAATTTGGCCCATGGTTTCTTTAAGGTAGCACTTCCTATCACTGCATTCCTCCTATGTGTGATGGATACACCCATGATACTTCCCAGAGGGCGGAGAGAAGGAATCCCAAGTACAGAGTTCATTTTTGCTCTTTCTAATGCAAAACTTTTGTTGACAAATGTTCTCATCTGTGTTTTACCTCCTGATGGCTGTGTTGTACCTCCTGACGCAAGAAGCAGTGAGTATTGAAGGAAGACGGATCCTGAGCTTGCTAAGGGTGAGATAACGAACACAGACACTGTCAGCTACCACGGGAAGAATTTGCTGCTGTTTGAGACCATGTGTACCAAGTAATTACAATAAGGCAACACAGAGTAATGTGGTTCGATCTCATTTTTTCCTTAGCAAATAGAGTGTTTCAGGATCCCAACATCTGCCTGGCTCCTGCAAGAACAGGCAAGGGGATGCGGGGAAAGCAAGCGCTCTCAGAGCATCCCGGCAGCTTGACGTACATTACAGCAGCTTGGCTGTAATTTTGAGGTAATTTTACGGAGTTGCACTGAAATGATGTAATTTAATTCAATTTTTCAGCAAGTTTCCAGTTTCCACACTGTAGCACGTGTGATTTTGCACTGGGACTGGTTGCAAACCTGCTAGGAGCAACTCACATAGAGTGGGAAGCCTGGGGAGGCCGCACCAGCAGATTGCAGCCCTGCTTGCAGATGGCAGCATCCTTAGAGCTCTGAGCTGTAACATAAGAAACGGTCCTAATTGCTCCGTAGAACATAAATATGACCCTACAGAGCCATAATTAAGCATATGACTGATCAGAAAATATTTAATGCTTGCAACAGGTTTTCCTTCTCAGCTCCATTAGCTAAGGAGATACTGGTGGGAAAGTTGAGGGACGCTATTACCCGAGTTCAGCGAGAGGGCTAATGAGATGGCAAACAATGTTCCTTTTAGGCCATGGGCTTCGGGAGTCCCAAATTCCCCACGTTAGTGCTAACACATTTTAAATTACTTCCCAAGGCCCGGCCCTGAAGTATGTTTACATTCTGGAGAGCAGCCAAGAGGTAGCTTAAGGTTTGCAGCGAGCACATGCTGAAGCATCCTGCCTCCCGCACCGGCTGCAGCGCTCTTGAGCTCTGGTGCTCGAGGTCTGGTGCTCTGCAGGTCCTGCCAAAGGTGCTGGCATCAGCCTGCAGCGAGCATGAGGCTCGGTCGCCTCCACAACTGTGTTGTG
Organism: Crypturellus tataupa; assembly: GCA_034781795.1. NCBI lineage: Eukaryota > Metazoa > Chordata > Aves > Tinamiformes > Tinamidae > Crypturellus > Crypturellus tataupa. Next base: position 246,551 of record JAWLRI010000978.1, read on the forward strand.
GCGGCTAAGAACGGGGATGGAGGCACCGGTAAGGACTTTGCTTTGAAATGGAGCAAGAAAAAATACAGTCAAAATCTGGGGAAAAGCTCCACACAGAAAATAACCCAGATTGAAGGCGTTCCTGCCGTTTTCCACTGATGTTGCAGAGTTCATCCTGCAAAGGGCACAGAGAGCCACTGCATCTCACCAATGCCCTGGTGACCAGCTCCCTAATCCATTCCGCAGAATCCATACTGCCTTGCACAGCCCCGTGCTCATTCCTGACCTCTGTTCCCTTTTCCAGAAGGCACCAGGGAGAACGTGGCTTCTGAGCCCCACCTTGGCGCTTCTTGCAAGCCCTTTCCACCCAACAGCTCGTGGTTTTCCACGGTGCCTGTTGCTGACGGTGTGCAGACCTCTGCAGGGCCTCCAGACGCAGGATCTGTTCCTAAGCCTCCCTCCCGCTGGCAAATTCAGTTGCCCTTTTGCCAATCCACAATGTTGTTTCCTTGGCCATGGGACTGTGATGCAGCCAAGTAACGCAATGGGCTCAACCCTCAGCTCGCACTCAGTCCCACAAACCTGCCTACATCTTGTACTGAAGTTGATGACTTAAACCACAGAGTATCTGAAATCTATTGAATCTGAAACTGCTATTCCATTGTGTTGTCTCTTGGTCTCTTACGTCGATTCTATTGTGCGTGTGCTTGAGGAAGGGGAGCTGCTTCTCACAAACCTCATCAGCTGCTACACACTCGGCTAACGGTCACGGCCAGTGGCAGATTCTCAATAGGCCTTGCCGCCTCTACAGTCGATGCTTCCTTTCCACGCACAGAGGTTCGCCTGCTTTCACAGAGCAGTCCCTGTACTACCTTTGTGCAGAAATACATCTACTTAGCACGGCAATATGAGCCACGCACTCACTGTTTGCATCTCAGGAGCAGGGTCATGACGCCCATCACGTCAATACTTCACTGGTCTTGGTTCTCTTCTCCATGCACAGTAGCTCAGGTCACCTTCTGCTTTGGATGCCACAATTAGTGCTTTTGTCTCCAAGAGACATCCCTCTTCCCCTCCTGACTACTGGGGCTTCCTTCCTATGCTTGAGCCATGTTTTATCAGCTCCACCGCTGATACTTGCTTCCTCCAGGGATTTCAAGCGTTTAAGGCTTTTGTATTGTATTCAGTGACGGTCTTTTCTTCTGCAGCTCTCCCGAACAGCTAACTCAGAGTGCCGAGGTGACAGCAAGAGCCACTGGCTGCCCTTGGCACCCACAGGACCAGGAGGAGAGAGCGGCCGCCTGAGCCCAGCGAGCCGGTTCAGCCCTCCAGAGCTGCCTTGCGCAGGAACTTGCCTGAAAAACACAAATCAGAGTGAGAAAGGGGCTTCCTCCCAAGTTATGTTTCAGCTTTCTTCCTTATGTATTTACCAGATATTAAATAAGGTGTTGATTTACTTCTATTGTATGGTGTTGTTTTCACCAGTGGACCCACTGAGTTCAGGTCACTCTGGAGAGTGTTTTAAACAAGAGAACCAAAAGGTCTATGTACCTGTCACTCAAGATGCTTATCAGAGATATCAAGACATCTCCTCAGATGGATTTAAAAACATCTTTGTATCTAGGAAGTTTAGAGGTACATTTCCAAAGCCACATCTCCCCAGGCAATTTCTTTTTCTTGGACAGTTCAGGGAAAAGGGATTTGTTAAAATACAGCACAAAATATCTGCTCTGGGACATGGAGCTGACAAAGCAAACCAAAAATTCAGCCTTTAGGGAACTGGATCCTCCAATTCATGCTGCTGTCAGTGCACCATTGTGCCTTATATTTTGAGCGCTTCCTCCAGTGGAACCATTAAATCATTCTGCTAATTGGGGCTGCATGCAAGATATCATAGAGCCCTTTTGGGGCTGTTCAGAAGCTAGAATAGTTTCTCCTTTCCCTTGCATTTACAGATTAATTTCTGTAATTTCTGCAGATTAATTTCTGGCCGCCAGAATGAGGGAGACCTTCTGTCTCACCAACACCAATGGATACAGCCATCTTCTAGCTGACATCTCATAACTGAATTTATGCCCTAGACCTTTTCTGATTTAAAGGTCCTTTTGGTGACAAATTCTGCAAAGAACAGAAAAATTCCTGTTGCGTATATCACTTTATGCCCATCTACAATATCTAAGATGACCTGTAGTGTCTCTGAACATTTCCTGGGGCACAAAACTGAGTGGCATTCACATTCTAAACCCCTTTTTCTTGACATTTGCTTGCTGGCATGTATTGTTAATTCTCTTTTTTTTTTTTTTTTTTGATCTTATGTTTATCCTTGGCTTTGATTACCCAATAACATTGGAAATTATTTTGAAGGTTACAAGGGAGGGCTTCATAAATAAGAAGCCTGCCATCTGACACTCATTATTCTCCCATTCCTTCTGCAGAGCCTCATTTTACATATGCAGAACATAAATGAAAATATAAAGGGGGGAAACAAGAAACAATGTCACTCAGACAAACGTACACGTCTGATCTGGCTTTCATGCCTGAGGAGTGTGAAAGCCTTCAGATGTGCGCAGCAGCTTTGCACGCAGGGCTGTTAAAGCATGCTGGCTTGATCAATAAAGCTATTAATCTTTTACAGGCTGATTTCTTTTGGAGCCAATTAAAGCTCATAACACAGTCGGTGCCCTGTAAAAGCAGTGGATACATTTGGAATCGTTGCTCTTGGTGGAGCTGGCGGGAAGGGGGAAGCAGGCAGAAGGCAAGGAGTGACCTGGGAGTGCAGCAGGTCCCGTCAGTTTCTCCTGCGACCGCGGAGAGCGGGAGCGCAGGGCTGCTTCTCTTCTATGTCATCTATTTCTCATACGGTCTTAGTCCAGGAGGGCATTTGTGGTGCTGGAAATAGAACTAATCAGCTGAGGACGGGACTGCAGGTGCAGAGAAGATGCTGCAACATGAGCACAAGTGAACAACGATGCTTTTACAGTCTCATTGCTCGGTTACATTAGCTCACTAACGACAGCAATTACTGTATATATCATGTTCTCCGAGCACTGCTATAAGTGTTAGTCAAGAGACAGATTATCCACAGAAAGAATCCCACCTCCCAGGGGAGATTGCTGTAAACAGAGGGAAAAAACATTAAGTAGAAATGATTTTATTTAATAATCTTAAGAGTTAATGAAAGAGTGCAATGTGCAGAAGAATAAAGGGTGCAGTCATCCAACCAAAGGCAAAGAAGAGATGAGAAAACAAATCTGGGATCTTTCAGGAGAATCAGTCCAGAAGAATTTGTGACAGTATTTTCTCAAATAAAATAAATACAGTGCTAAGTTCTTACCTAAAGGCAAAACTGCCACCTGACAACTTGCAAATCAAAGGTCAACCAGAAAATAGAATAATCCTTCAAGACTGGGCGATGGGGAAGTGCTGGAGGTCTAAGGTACTGGGCAAGCCGAGCAGAACCAAGGCTCTGCATCTCGGCTGGTGACTCTTGGAGAGCCACCCAAGGCAGGAGTGCTCTAAACCTCAAGTGTGATCAGCTTTCCCAACAAGCAGTAATCAACGGGAAAGGCAAGGCAAATGTGCTTGAACTGGTGAGCAAGGTTCACGTCCCATGAAGGCTTAAATTATACCTGGTATAAAGCTGAATGAGGGTAACCCCTCATGTGCGACCAAAGCAGTCAATCCCCATAAAGTGACACCACAAATAGAATAAATCTCTGGAGAGGTGGCAATTCCAGTAACCCCCAGCTGGCACTTTTATTTATAATGCTCTTGTGCTGAATTCCCATCTGCCCAACCAGTAAATCTCTGGGATTTACTCGGGCACAACATCCCAATGAGAAGGTTTTCGAGTACGTCCAGGCTGCCCTCGGAGATGGGGATCCTGCAAAGCTGAGCAGGAAGAGAGAGGACCCAACCTTTAGCAGGAGTAGAGTGACCTGAGGCTTCTTTTATAGCCACTGAGGCCCCCCAAGAGCTCCAACATCCTGAACAACATTTCTGTTGCACCAGGACTTGTCAGATCATGGTGTTCCCACAGCCAGTTTTGGTGCCAATTCATGAAAATGAGCACTCAACCCAAACCTCTGCTCCCAGATTTGGTCCCACTGGCTGGGGCACTAAGCTGAAACACTGTAGGGGGACAATCATTTCCAATACATTAATTATTATCTTTTTTTTTTTCATGAAAATGAAGTATCCAAGCAAATGTTGCAGGGAGGGCTCACCATAGCTCCTTTTATCATTTTAGGATTAAAATAGGCATGCAGAATGCTCTTCTAAAAATCCAAATGATGCATTTGGGAATTGCTGGAATGAATTTATATAGGGTTCTTTTCAGCCCCAAAAATCTTGGTGAGTTACAGAAGAATTTGCAAACAATATTGATGGATCTGATTCCATATTTTCTCAGAGAATGAAGTATTTCAGCAACATATTTCATGCAGCTCGACTTGGGAATGTTATTGAGACCATGGTTCAAGGCTCAATGAAGACACATTATGTGCCCAGCAGGCCAATGATTGTGAATACAAAGGAGAGCTGGACACGGTGATACATAGATACCTACTTTTCAATCAATCGGGACATCTGTGTGTATTAAAATCAATCTTTTCGATTTTCCACCAAGTACACTGAAAACCTGTGTTAAGCAAATGAAGGGCTGCATGTCCTTAATCCTTCTTGCTATTAGCACAGGTGTCCACAGCAGAGCAGATCCCCCCCGAGGGTTCGCCGACGGCAACATGACCTGTGATGGTGCATGGGTTCTTCTCAAAAAGGTAAAAACGTCTTTGGCTCAGAAATGCATTGAAAATTACCCCTGGAGACCACAGGAGGGGCTACCCAGATCTCCCCCCATGCACAGTCTCCCCTGGAGCAATTGCGGCACGGCCAGACAGCTGGGCACTCAGAGAGTCTTCCGCAAGGAGAATTTTCCCTTGGGAGAGCAACAGTTCATACCATCTTTTCCAGAGGTTTCCTCCTCATTACAGTCTCACTTTAAAAAAAACTGCCTGCAGAGACATTCACTTTGCATATATGCAAACAGCAATGGGTATTTTCACTGCTGGAGGTACCAGTCACTGCTGTATTTACACTGTTCAGTAGTAAATGCTTATAAACAGCGGAAGCTTGAAGAAAATTTACATCGTATGAGCAGCAATATTTCATGGAGTATGTTATCAAATAATTAGTCATTAGGACTTATGAGAAATGTTGATTACTTAATTTTAAACATGGAACAAAAAATATGGACATGGTACAACGCTATCAGCTAAAACGGGTGGTTGTTCAGCAGGCTGGGATAGCAGAATTTTGAGCAATAAGAGCACGTCTGTTTGAAGGCAGACAGACTTGTTTACAAATACACTCAAGGTTATGAATTTGAGTGGTGTTAGGATTTTAGTATCACACTTATGTTACGAAAAAGCTGGCACCATCCAAGGGCACCACTCCAGGCGCGGGGCTTTGACCAAACTGCCCCGAGTCCTTGCTGAAATACTCTATTATTTGCAATCGGCCGCATTCACTGCTGGGCTTTTAAAGCATATTTCCTATTGTCACAAGGGCTGTGTCTGGCCCTTTTCAGAGGCTCGACGAGATTGATTCTCCCGTTATTCACCCCCTTCTGTGACTCCTTCAAACAAAAGGGCTCATTTTATGCCCAGCTGGATTTGCTATGAGGAGGACATTCCTAATGGGCTCCCAGGGTTAGGCACGCACCACTCTAACTTTATTTCTGGAAAATAAAATAATTCCCAACACATTTGGTCATTAAGTGTGCAAAATAGCTATAACTTACCTTTGACTTTTCTTTTAAAAAAAAGAGGGTTTGGAAAGTTTTGGAAATCCTATTGAATAATCTTATTGTAATATTTTAATGGAACAATGACTCCCACCCTCCCTATCAGGACTAACCTACACATCTATTCATGTATGCTCAGAGAATTACAGATCAGTTGCTTTGTCAATAGGAACCACAATTGTCAAGATCCTTGGGAAATGATCAAATAAAAGAAGTGATTTAATTTTCCTTCTTAGGAAAGAAATCAGTGCAGCGCTGGCCAGCTATTGTGCACGAGGAAAATGCTTAGCAGAGCTTGGGCAGCGCGAGCAAGTCTGTCTGGCACCCGAGCCCCCGCAGCCCCGTGTGACAGCGGCAGGTTGCTGGTTGTACATTCGGATTCTCTTTTGTCCTCAGCTAGACTTGAAATGTGCTGTTTTACATTTTAAAAAATGCATTGCCCTAAGGACAGTTTCCTTATTCAGGCGCATCCTTTCTGCTCTTGCATCTGCTGCCTTCCCAGTGAGGCCGGGCTGCTGCATCCACACTGGCACCTCTTGCCCAAGAGGAAGCTGCTCTGGGAAAGGGTCACTCTCCTGGCCACAGCACCTCTGCTCCAGCTATTTCCATGGGCCTTTCACAGTGCCCAGCCCTCCTCTGCCTCATCCCCTTCTATCCAGGCCAAATTACATGAAACGGTGGCAGCAGCGCTCAGCCGGAGGGCAGCTCTTCCCGAGGGACGTGCCCTGGTGCGCGGGGTCGGCAGCGCAGCGGCTCAGCGCACTTTACCTTTCTGCTGAGAAATGACCTGCAACATGGGGCACCATTACCACAAATACGACTTTCCTTTTCTTTCTTTTCCTGTTTTGCTTTTTTAGCCTAGAGCGCTGAAAAGAAATCTGGGGAGGTGCCTTGCAAACGCACGTGCTGGAGCCTGGCCAAGCAGGATATTGGCATGGTGGCGTGGGCTGGGGCCCTTGCAGCCCTGCCCATGCCCCCCGATCCGACCGCCCAAGCACCACGCTGATCCCCCAGGATATCCACAACCAGCATCGTGCGGGAAAGCCTTCGAGTTTGCAAAACCACCTTTCACGCTTAGAAGGGTTGTCAGGGAGGAAAATGACATTGTCAGCCTTGCAAATGACCCTGGAGGTGCCGGGAAAGATGCCTCCCGCGTGCGGTCGCTGGAAGGGAGAGCCCCTGTTGGACGCATAGTCCTCACACCCCTGGGGGCACCGAGTTCCCTGCTGCCCTCGCCTCGCATTCCCCAGACCTTCCTGGGCCCGCCTGCCCTGTCCCTCTGCAGGGTCCATACGGGCCTCAGCTGAAAATCCACCACGGAGCAGCACAGGGGAAAAAGAATGGATCAATAATGCTCTTAAAAAAAAAAAAAAAAAAATCATGTTCTTACATCTGAACTAAAATGCCTGTGTTAATTAAGCAAGGGTGCAAATTACCATGTTATGCTGTACTTTCCCCTTTTCCCGCACTGCTTCCTCGGCATTCCCGGCGTTCCCGGCAGCTCACCTTGCGTGGGGGCGGCGAGGGGCACGTTGGGCACCGCACCGTGAAAGGTCAATCCACCAATGCGTTCGAACGGAATTAAAACTGGTCTTGCAAATGTCAACAGAAAAACCAAAGCAGGCAAGACGTTATCAGCACTGGTGCAAATGAGAGATTATCATATTTCTGCTGCAATAACCTAAAGATAAAAGTAAGAATTCAAAGCAAGCCCATATTTTATTTTGCTGCAGGAGAACCTGGTGCTGAATAAATCCATCTTCCGCAATGGCATATGAAGTGAGGCATGACCTCTAGACTACCCACGTGCTTACAACTACACAAGGATGCTGATGAATTTGAAGCAGACGTCACTTTGACATATGGGAAAATCCAGCAGATTCTGATTACAATATCCTGTGAAGCCATAATTAAGGCCTTTATGGCAACAAAGAAAATTGGATTACATTATTTCAGTGCTAAACAGCCAAAAGATTGTAGGAAATTCAATCCAAGAGTATGGAGCATAACAAGCTATAGAATTCTCTGATGGAAAACAAAGACGCTGGCAATTGCAGGATATTTTTAAGCAGTTGTAAGTTTTTCAGAATGCTATGGGACAAAAACACAAGCTGCACTAGGGAAAGAGTACCTTAATTTCCTCATGCTCTTTTCATACTGCATTTTTCATAAGTGGTGTGTATTATGTGAATCAGAGGAACTTTAAATGCAATCCCCACTGCATTCCACTTTCCTTCAATGCCTCAAAGAACAAAGTTTTTCATCACGGCTGTATTGAAACGAATACCTCATTCATATCACAACAGAGGAATGCTGAAAAGTTCTGATATGTACCCAAAGCATAGGAACGCTCAGTCTCTCTAAACACTGGCAATGAAGCAGTGAGAGCACGATAAGACTCAGAATTGCCTGAATTAAAAGAGCAAATAAAAAGCAGGTGTGGGCCAGCAGATAAGTATCAGGCATTGCTGAAACCCTTTGATTTGCATTAATAATAACCAGAATTTGCATGACATTGAGGAATACTTGAGAATCTGCCACATACAGCCTTTATCTGCAGCATCTTGGTGACTTGGACCTGGATGTCCCCCTTCCTTCCCGCAGGGAACTCGCACTAGGCTTGGCACAAGCTTCCCGAACCTGACTCCGAGCCCAAGGAGACCTATCGGGCCCCACAGTCATGTATCCTCTTCACTATTTTTCCCAAAAGCAAAGCTGTAAGTGCTCTTTCCTCTTCTTTTCCAAGAAAGGTGGGCCACGACCAGCAGTTTCTCCTTTCTGACTTGTAGTGGCCAAAAGAAGAGCAATTTTGCTCTTGTTCATATGTCCTTACTCTGAACAAAAAAAAACAAAGCTCAGAGTAAAACTCAGCCAAAACTGCTGATTTTGTCTGGTTCTTTGTCAGAGCCTTGTCAAACTTTAGCAACGTTTTGTCAAAGAGTCTACCCAAACCTTGTCAAAATGTTGGTGGATTTTAGTGCAAAAAATGAAATTACAAAATGATCTTAAATTACGCCAAGTGATTAAAACTGTTCACGCTTTTACAGCAAACCTCCACAGCAGTCACATCTTGGGCAACTTGGTGTCGCCATAATTTCAAGTGGCTCTTAGAGAACAACATTTTATTTTTCTGCTATGCTCCCCCAGACCAGCTGATTGCCTTCCTCACCATGGATTGATTATTCTCAGTTGACAAGATTTCCTTCCAAGTTCAAACAGAAAAAAATGTTTACAAAGAATGTTTTTCAACCTCTGCCAAATTCGGATTTTAACGAATCAGTATTTTCCAACTGGAAGCTGTTTTGTTGGGAGCGCTCAGCCAGCTCTGCTTCCGGACACCAGGCTCAGCGTACGCTGCGCCCAGCTGCATGCGCGGAAAGGCAGATTTTTCAGAATATTACAGTGAATTTTCACCAGAGATCCAATTACCTCTTTTATAGCATCTGAGTTATCTAAGTGAAAAAAAAATATGAAGTATTCTCAAGCCAGAGAATAAAAATCATCTTACTGTTTGCTATGCTATGGAATCACTATGCACTTCATAAAACATGAACAGCATTTGTTTTAATAAAAAGAAATCCACCAGAGAGCTGGTTTCATCTTGGCTCTCTAGATACTGTTTTCCATTTCCATTTTCTAGACATTAGATCAGTCACATTGTATCAGAGCACAAACAAATGTGGCAGTGTTCTGTAATATTATTCAGTATTCTCCATCCTCTCATACTCTTTCATAAACAAACACGTCCTTACTGAGCAAAAGGAGCTGTGATAAATTTCACTGCAACCTTGTTTTTTCCTCAGTGTGGCAAGCAATTTAGCACCCAATGAATATCCATGTCAGAAATAATGTCTCAAATACATTATCAAAAATACGTGAATTTTATCAGGTTATTTCAGTGGAGAGTCCCATCAAAGTTCGTATTTCAAGATAAAATTTCTGTTATGTTACCCGTTTGCTTGTTTTTCTAAATAGGACTCTGATAAGGGAGAATTTATGAGAATCTGGAAAAAGGGGAAAGCATTCCAAATCCCGAGGCACAAATCCTTGTGCCAGGAGCAACCGCACACCCACTCCGAGTGCCAAGGCTGAGGGGACAGAGCATGGGGACCCCGTTGCCACTGCCACAACATTCAGAAATGACAAGGACAGTTCCATGCAGCTCCATTCCAGGGCACTGCTCTGGGGAGGCTTTGGTTTTAGCAAGCCAGGACTCCTCGACTTGCAGAGGGAAAATACAGCTCATTTCACATGCTGGCGCAATGGTTTGCACAACTCTCTACCACGAGGAATAAGAAGAGATTTGAGGGAGTATGACCTAACCATGCCGTTCATAAATTCAGCAGCAATATTTTTAGGTGCACATGAATATTGCAATCAGATGCTGCTGCCCTGTGATGAATTCTGAGCCTTTTCTCACCGAGGGAGGGACAGGAGAGGGGGCCGAAAAGCAAGCAGTAAGTGTGCAGCACATGGCAGTCGCTATTCCAGTGATGGATGTGCGAGCCTGAGTAAGTAAATCTCAGGACTGAGGGCAATATTTTGAGGATGCTGCGAATCATTCCTTAATTTAGACGCAGAAATTTCACTGATTTGCAGCAAACTGGCTTCAAGGAGTCTTCAGCTGAGACCACAGCAGTTGTTTGCCCTCATGAGAAGAGCGTCTCCTAATGATGGTCCATTATGCATGATAAAGAAGAAAACCTTATTTGAATGCCATAAAATCTGTCACTGGTGACAGCGGGAAATGAGAAGCTCATGCCAAAATCTGCCTCAGAATTACAACGTGGAAAATATAAGCATTATGTTTGCGTGTCCAGACTCCCAAGGGATGCATTAAATTTGGCTTCCTGTCACAGAGAAGCCTGTGCAGCATCCGAACCCTCTGTCAGCCCCAATTATGGCGCTGGCCCATGCCCGTGTCACCTCTCCCGCCTGGCGACAAGCAGACACCGCTGCTGATGAAGACGACGGAGGGGAGGCCTCGCGCTTCAGCCTGCAAAACGTCCCCTCGCTTCTCTTCGGGCGAGTGGCTGCAGCGGCTGCCCCACATGGGCTGTCACTTTGATTCCTGCCCTGCTCCCGAGGTGCCGAGGAAGGGCTGGCACCAGGCAGGAAGAAAGGTCTGTGTGCCCTGCGAACCCACGGGCTCCCCTTCTCTCTGCAGGACACATACATGTGCTCCTGCACTGGTACATATGTAGGTTGCCGTGGCTTTACTGGTACCAACCTGCCTGCGCGCCCATGATGAGGCACGAGCCCTGCTGTATTTTCTTTTCCTTTTGTCTTGCAGTGATGGGGGCTACGGGAAAGCAGAGTGAAAGCCGGACAGAGAAGTGCTGGGACTCCACCCTCACCAACCTCCCTGGGAAGAGCATCCGCAGGTGGCCTGGCAAGGTTAATTGACGGGCGACTTCAAATTCCTGTTGGGAATGGCAGAATATCTCACCTGGACCTCGCCATCTGAGCTGTGCTTGCTGCAGGAATTTCCTTCGGAGCTTCCGAGGTACCAGCTGAGCAGCAGCACGGGAGAGCAAACCCAGCAGCTTCTCCCCATTGCCCCGTCCACTAGGTCTCACTAAAAGTTAGCTGAAGCCCTGTTCTTTCTGCTTACGTGCAGCGTAAATTCAGAGACTGAGGAAAAGCTACCAGCAGAACAGAGCATCGGGAAGAACAAAATGGTCCAGGAATTCTGGCTGAATTCAGCAAAGTACTTCTGCTTTAAAAAGAAGAAAGTGTCAAAATCCTTCAGAAATGACAGGATGTTTCTTTCTGACTTTCCATTTCAAAATGGGGAAATTGTCTCACCTTGAAAAGAGAAGAGTGTAAACAGTGTGATTTCATAGTCCCCCAAATGTGTAAAGTGTCTCATCTGTGACAAAAAGAGATGTTGGGGGTTGACCCTAACAATGCTTTTCTCTAACAAAAAAAAAAAAAAAAAAAAAAAAAAAAAAAAAAAAAAAAAAAAAAACAGGTCTGTACTTTTTTTTTGAAAAATGAATCAACTTTCTCTTGGTTTCACCAGCACATTTATACATATATATATAATATATATATTAAACCAGCTCCAATTATGCTCTCAGCTTTCAGTTTGAATAAGCCAAAGTCACCTAGAAATCTAATGCTTTTAAATGCTTGGTAGTTATGATTTTTGATAGTGTAGCAAATTTGGGGTGTGGGGAGAGATATAGAGCCCCCTTAAACCACCAATGATTGAAAAACAAAGTATAGCCTAGAGTGCTGATTTGGAAGTCAAATAGCTTTTAGAAAATAGCATATGAAACCAAATCAGAAGTAATGTTAGGATATCAAATGTGTACCTCAAGCTATGTTTGAGTCAATTAAAGAAAAAAAAATTACTCAGGGTTTATTAGATTCCTGAGAAATGAACAAAGCAGTTTGGGGCATTCACGTGCTATAAAACTATCTTCTTTAATACCTATAAAATAATGGGTATTTTTCTGTTTTTCTCTTTCTAGGCAACCCATTTAGTCCAGAGTTTTCAGACTTAGACTTCACAGCACAGTTTACCACCTGCAGCAGCAATATTGGCTGCTTCTGTGGCACCAGTTTTACTCCCCATAGCAAGGGATGCAGAACAGCTATTCCAACTCACTCCCTGTGTGGGACAATGACCAGTGGGTGCCAGGACTCTTTCTGAGCTGCCAGTGCAGCACATCATTTCCTAGTTTAAAATATAAGAGCCAGAAGGCGACAGACAACCCACCACCTGTACACTCCTGTAGCTCTACACATCTGGAAGATCTGGCCATCAGTTCCTTGAACATTTTCTAACTGATTAGCGGTGCTGCACACAAAATGGTCATCATCAGGGCCAACAGCTTCTTGCTCAGGTTACTTGATCCAGGTATGCTAAATCCTATCCAGGATTCTCTCCAAGAGAAAGAAGGTAACTGCCATGATTTATTACTTTGTCTTACTACAATGGTTATATTTGATAAAAACTGACTGAAAACACAGGCAAAATCATTAACTCATATAAAGAGAGTGTATGCTTTGTAATTAAAATTGCTGCAGGATTCTTTTTTTGATTCGCATCAGATATGCTGCCCTTAGTAAGGTTTGGAACAAGCTCAATATTAGTGGAACTCACATTCTGTAGCTAGTGAAACACTCCTTGAAGACTGAAGTTACAGGTTCCCAGTGCAGCTGACTCCTCCCAGTTGCTGTCACTGGTTCCTCGTTAGCCCAAGTGCTTCGTTTTGAGCATCCCCCATGGTACCCAGCAGACTTTTCTGCAGCCCACACGAATAACGGGCTGTGACCCCCCCCCAGATGTGCTGCTCCACTGGAGCCAAGGGTCACGGTGACGTCAGGGCTCCGGCGGATGTTTCCTTCCCTCCACACCTCATGCGGAGGAGCCTTCATCTCTCAGCAGTAATCGCAGGCCGCGTGATGCGTCTTCCTGCAAGGGCTGTTACAGCAGCAAGCGTTAGGAGATCGGGGGTTTCTGGTGTGTAAATATTTATCACAGGCATCTGTATATGCTTAAAGGAGGAGAAAATGATGAACTGCGGCTTTCCTGGAGATAATAAATACATGCTAAAGCCTGCTATCTTTTAGCTGTCTTGAATAATGAATAAATATTATTTCACTGCATCCTGTTCCAATGTTGAGAATGGCCCTTTTCCTTACAGGCAGACCCAAAGGAAAACCTCAGAAATGTTGGCGTTTTAAGCACAGTGGAATGTCTAAACGTAAATAAGCCACTCGTGCACCAACAAGATCATGCTTCTTTACCATCAAATACACTATTTTCATCAGTAAAGAAGAAAGGGGTGTCGAATCTGCCTGAGCTGTCAGTGACTGGAAGGAAAATGAGGGGTTTACATGGGAAAAGAGGTCATGGGCAAGAGGGTCATTTTCTTTGTGCAGCTTCACAGTAATCTGCATCACAGGAGAGTAATTCCCCCTCCACACTCTCTCTTGCAGCTCATTATTCTCCGCTCATACTGAAAACAGGAATTTCTTACAGAAAAATATTTCTGTTGAAGCCCAAACCTCTCTTGGGAACATGCTGGTTTTGACCATTTCCTTGGCAATATTGTCCCAGAACAAACCACAGGCGGCAGCAGGCTGTAAAGCAGGGAGCTGGTCCAGGACAGCCACCTGGGCAAGCAGAGCAAATTCAGAGCAAATTCAGAGCAAATTCAGAGCTGTCCCTCTCCTACCTGAAGTACCATGATTAAAAGTGCATAGGAGTTTCCTATGGAGGCACACTATTCACAGAAAGTAATGAAGGACAGTGATAAGGATGATTCAAAGCAAATAGCAGGCATTCCTCAAGTTTCCATTAATCTTTCCTTGCAGAAGGCTTTGAGGAGATGATGTCTGGGGAGAGCAGGCAGCTGCATTTGGTTGCAAATAATTTTTCTTTGCATCTCAGAACCGTTTTTTGGTTTTGGTTGTTCTCAAAAGTGCAGGGCAGCCGGGAATGCCCTCGCGGAGCAGCCGGCTCCTCCGCAGGCGACCAGGCATCTGAGGAGCCGTTTTTCAATAGCAAGACTGAAAAACCTGACAAGGCAAAACTAATAACGAATTAAGGACACAGTCTGTGCAGCCCTTCCTCCATCTATCTGCATGAAAAATGCCATTCAAACCCCCTCTATTCTACCCTTGCTTTGTGTCTTCAATAACAGGTGAGCTGAAAAGATGAAAAATAAGAGAAATCATTTTTCTTCCTCTTTTTTTCCCCCCCTATAAGATTCTTTATAAATTAGGCACACATGTAAATGTTCCTTTGGGATGTCAGACTGACTGAGCTTATGCATGAACACAAAGAAAAATAGCATCGCTGCATTTGGCACCATCTGTGCAAGGCGCCAGATTTAATTCGACCGGGTGCAGACAATAGTAAGGATTTTCTCATTTCTAGCCTAGCACAAATCACTGCTATCTACCATCTGAGTTATTTTAAATAACTACCCTGTCCTGACACTGCAGGTAGTGCAGTAAGGCAAGAGCTGGAAGATTTCATATGTTAGAATTAAATTTGTGGCCAGTCCCAAGGCAAAGAAGCGAGTGGTGCAGAGACCCTCCAAGACCTCTGCCCTGCTGAATGGGGAGGATAAAAAGGAGCATAAAAAGCAGTGCAGATTATAGGCCAAAAAAACAGAAGAAGACATAAGTCAAAATTTAAGCTTCTTTTGTAACACAGGCTACATCTTCAGAGAAAGATTATTTTACATTCTGTCCTCCAATCCTTCTGGCAGGTGAATAATCTCCCTCTAGCAGCTATAGCAATTGCTTCCATGGAAGAGTAATATTAGGAAAGCATTGATATATTTTAATTATTTTTAACATAGCATTGCAAAAGTTTGGCTCAAGGGACAGAGGTCAACCAGGAGTGACCGGATGATTTAACAGCAATTCCACGTAATCCCAAACACTATGGAAAACCCCTGTAAAATGAAGAAGCAGGGATGCGTTTTAATGTATACTCTTTACATCCTGCCTTTTATTTATTTATTCCTTTATTGCTGAAAATCTCTATCCAAACCTATTGAAGTATTATAAGCTGCCCTATGTTATAGGGCTCCTTATGCTCTCCATGTTTGGACAGATGCAGGGGGCCAAACCACAGTGAGCCACATGCTGCACTCAGATCCACTCAGAAGGAATTTCCAGGCTCCCAAGGACATGGTTGCACTAGCAATTTATGGATGAAGATGGACCAAAGATGTGCAAGCTGTGCATTACATGGGGGAATCTAAGATGAAATGGCATACCATAAAAATGAAAGAAAATGAAGCTAAAAATTACCTTTTAAATGTAGCAATCGTTATCTAGCAAGACACTGATGTGTGGTAACCATATCCCAGGCAGGATCCAAAGCCCAGCCATCAGGCAGTGTGCAAGTTATCCACATTATACAGCAGCGTCATTATTATTCACTTCCATAGAAAAGCTAAATTAGAAAGTCACTTAAACATCACCATAAATATAACACCAGGATGCTGAATAGAAACAAAGTGAATTCCAATTTCCAAAATCTCTAGGCAGGACATCAGCTTGGAGGGCTGTGACACTTTCTCAAATGCGTATCTACAAAGTAAACCCAGCAAAGCATGCTGTCTCCATGACTTAAGGCGCTGTACAAATTGAAAATCACTAATGGAATATCGTGCAGTTTGTTCATATTAGGAGCAGTCAAAAATCATACATAATGTAACAATGTACATGCAACAGCAGGCTCACACAAGATAATTTAACCATGAGGAAATGGTCTTTGAAGTGGTCCCTGATGAGATTTTGCTTGTTCCTAAGAGAATCCAGATGTATTCCAGAACAGCATTTTAAAACCACTTTCTAAAATTACACCCCCTCCCAGTCATTACAGTGCATTATAGTGACACTCTGCAGTCGGAATTTTATGAGGAAGATTACTTCCGAGTTGTATTTTTATGTTAAACGCTCCTCCTTTATTATTTGAACTCCCACTTTGACAACTGCAGGCATTTCATTACTTAACATATACATCCCCTACTCTCTACATATTGTAAAATACACACCGTGGGCCAAACCCTACCTTATTTTATCCATGCAAGGCACATTAAAGACTACTGATCTTGACCTCATTGGAGCTGCAGTAAGGTAACTGAAGGTAGGAATCGGCTTGAATGCTCATGGTTTCACCCTAAAATGTTAACTCAATACTTTTCCAGTCGCAGAGAGCAGCCAAGGAAAAACAAACACATTCCCTTTCTCATGCTTCCTTGCACGGCCTCAAAAGCCATGGTGGGCAAACAGTAGCTTGTTCTGTCAGCGTGTGCCTTGGCGATTTTCCTCTCAGGGGACATCTGCAGAGCAGACTTGTCTCCGCATGGGATATGCAACTTCTGCAAGGATCACTCTGCCCAGCGATCACGGT
Organism: Crypturellus tataupa; assembly: GCA_034781795.1. NCBI lineage: Eukaryota > Metazoa > Chordata > Aves > Tinamiformes > Tinamidae > Crypturellus > Crypturellus tataupa. The sequence goes on from JAWLRI010000978.1 coordinate 263,224, forward strand.
GGGCAGATGGAGCTACCTGCCTTGCCCATCGCTTTCCAACCATTTGCTCTCCTCGCAGAACCTCTCCTTCAGGCACCAGGGGATTGATGAAGTCGTATTAATTCACTACTCATGTTATATGTGTGTCCCTTGGTAGTGAGCTGCGAGGAGATTGTCCCTCTCTCCCTCTGCAGCAGCTGGTACAAGGAGTAAATAAACAGTGGCTGCACAACCACAGCCCCAACCTGCGAGCACGAGCCACATCCATGGTGAGGCAGGATGCACTTACCGCTCTGTGAGTTCCCCAGCTACACACCTTCTACAGTCATTTAAACCTTCATTTAAAAGGCAGGCTGGAACAACACCTCTCTGCAATAGGGTATCTGCTCCTGGGTGCTTACAAATAGAAAGTCACACAGATTGTCTAGGAGCACGATAAGAAACGACTCCATCACAATGCCCTAATGAGGGGACAGGCTGCAGTTGTTACTGCAAGGAAGTTCCTACTATAGAGCAGAGAGCTTGGAAGGTTTTGAAGCAAAGAATATATAATTTTAATATTTATTCTTTACATTGCTTTGTCTCAGAAGCAACAGGAACAATGTGCTTGGATGTATAGCTGGCTTGAATCGCATAAGTCAAGACACCATAGCTAAAATAGACAGATATCCAAATAGTCACTGTCTAAACAGGGCCCTATTTACTCTGGTCCAGGATATAATTAGGTTCCTTCTTAGTATTTTAAGAGACACAAACACAAACTGCTCATACATATAATTAAGACCTGCAATCTTAACCTACCATAACAGTGTTTAAGAAAGAGCCTGGCTGTCACTCTAAATGCAGCTTCCTGTTGTGAACGTAATTACAGTTTTTATTGGCACTTCAGCCTGTCTCCCTCCTGAAGAGATAACACTGTGTATTAGGAAAAGTTGAGGGGCTTGTTACCCCACCACGCTGCTCGTAGCCATGCTTCCTGCCCCCTTGCACGCTGCTCTTTTCCACACGATGAAGTTGAACAAATTGGAATATTTTTTAAGGAATTTCTGGTTTCTGTTACCTGCAGCACTAAGGCTCCTCTCCCACTGCCTCTGACGCGCTCACGCTCATGACTCTCCTCATCCCTGCATAAAACATTGGGGAGAGCAGAAATGTAAAAATAAATGAAACCATCCAATTCCCCTCATCTCAGGCAGGAGACTGCAAACTAAAGTTCAAATTAGCCAGCACAATCTGCAGCCATTAGAGCCATAAAGCAACTCATATCTCACATCAGGGAGGTAGTGCCATTTTCCTACACGCTGTCCAAGAGTGGGGACATAATTACATAGGAAAAAAGCACTACGCATCTGAGGTGCCTTTAGGAAGGGCTCATATGACCTCTTGGGGTTTTTTGCCCTTTTTTTTTTTTTTTTTTTTTGCTCAGGATTTGACCTTCAGAAGGTAATCATGGGAAACACTAACAATAACTTATTTCCCCCATCTATGTTAAGTGCTGGGGAAAGCTATCACGCCAAGGAAATTGATTTCCTTTCAGAGACAGAAACAGACCCTGAGAGGGATTTTATTTCTCTGTAAGATTGCTATATTCAATGTTAACATTATTTAAACTGCTTTCAGTGGAGCTGCGCTCTGCAACATCTCATTATGCTTCAAAAATCATCTTAATGATTAAGCTCTACCAAAAAGTACCACTTTATGGCATGCTTTCATTACCATTAGAGATGCTCTCTGTATGGGAATGATGCGCATCCATCTCCAAGGCTTTGTGAGCATGGGAAAGAAAAAGAGCATGTTGCAGTGCAATGTTAGTCTTTCTGTCTGCAAAATCCCCAAAGTTGGAATGATTCAGTTTGAAGACATGAGATTTTACATTCTCATGCAGTGCTTATTACACTAGAAATCTTAAGAGATTTGGATACGTTACACACAGATTCCGCTGGCTACATTAAACAGATTCTGTGCTTAATCTTCTGTATTGGCTGTTTCCTTTCCATACGGTACCTGTCAGGAGTATAATTTTAAAATAAGCTAAAATGTGGTCCTTTATTTTCACATGCATATGAACAGCACTTATCACTTAGTAACACACCTGCAGAAGTGCAGCTTGCCTTTGCGGAACTAAACACAGCTTGTACAAGGCAAAGAGTAACACAGACTATTACAGGTTTTCTTATGTTTAGCCAGTAAAGCTGTTCCAAACTATTTTTTTTCCCCCTGAAGAAGTCTTCCCAGGAAAGTGAAACAAATATAGGTTTTATAAAATTGTCTGGAGATATTTGCATTCCCAGTGAAAACACCAAGTCCCCTGACCAAATAATGTGAGTAATCAAAGAGAGGCTGGAAAACTGATTTGACAAAATATAGTATTTTTTGTTAAAAGCATATGCTTCTCTTCTCTTCTTCTTTGGGAAGTCTCTTCCCAAACATTTAATCAAAAGTCAAATTTTCCTATTCGAAACAATTCTAGCAGGAAATGTGACAACTGAGACCGGGACTTGAGATCTCATGCTACTGTAGAGGCTGTGGAAGGACTAAAGCACCTACCCAGGCAGCCAGGTGGCTCGAGGAACAAGGAGGGGACAGAGCTGCCGGGGCTGTTTCTGGGATGTTACTACTGAAAACCTTTACGGAACCAGGAGACTCCCATGGTGCTGCCCCATTTGAATTTCTGCTTGCAGTTTTCCAAATTGGATGGTAGGAATTCATTTGGGATATGGCAGATTGGTGAAGAAAAAAACATAACTGTATATTGCAAAGATTATCGTGTCAGTACCAAACAAAGATTGCTCGGGATAATCTAGAAAACATTCTTCAAGTATTTCCATAGCTATTTAGCTTGCTTCTCATCAAACTTGCAGGTAACAAGACATGAATCCCCCATTCAGAAGCATCTCATTCACTCAGCAAGCTTAGTGCAAATTAAGTGACTTCAATAAAAGCAATGCCCAGAAATGAGGCCACTTGTTATACAGACGCGAGCTGGCATGTACAATACTAGCAGCAAGTCTGAAAGACTTCTGCAGCCACGACAAAAACCCGGCTGGACACAAGGGCCCAGAGCGTGTTTGTGGCTAAAAGGATTAGCACAATTCTTGGATGTGTAAACAGCATTAGTGTGTGTGAGGTATGAAAATGAATTACCTCGGCATTTAAACTTTGTGAAACTGCTACAGGACACACTATGCCCCACTTCTGGGGACAAGGATGCCAGCAGGCTGCCTGGTATACTGGGAAACTTCAGAGGATGCACTTAGAGCATAATGCAAAATACATATAAAGAGTGAAAGGTTTAGACTAAATAGATTAATCTTCTCATCAAGGCAAAGATTAACTTGGTCATAAGCTGTAAGTACATATATGGTGCTCAGAAATCTAATAAGACATGCTCTTCAATCTAGCAGGCGAATTTATCAAAAGATACCATTGTTGAAAGTTGAAATTTGGTCTAGCATCCTTTATTTTAAACTTTAAAGCTTTCCTGAGCATAGCAGATCTCTCTTCCTCTGCTCCAGTCCTTTTAATTGCAGAAAGCGCTGACTCTCGAAGCCTTTTCCTATTAATTAAATCCTATTTAATGCAAGTATGCCTACAGTTACAATGAACAGGGGAAATATTTGTATATAGTCACTGGGACTTAGGGGAAATACACTTCTGCACCGAATTGCAACTAATAATCCACATGCACTTCTTGCACGGGTGTTTTACAATCCTCCAAAGGAATAAGCCCAGGGTACTATGGCTCTCTACACCTCCAGATGGTTGTACCTCCATGCAGACAACAGCAGCAGGGGACATCACATTCATCAGACTCTACAGGGTGTTTCTGTCTTGGTGCTTTCCCTCCCTCCCCCTGCACCTCTGTACTTCCTTGCTCTGTGTTACAAGCTAAATGATACCCCAAGCAAAGAGAGAAACTGCTCCAATTCTGAGGCATCCTTGCAAACAGGCATTTTAAACTCTTTTTCCCTAGACTCCTCATAAGGCGACTAATAGGATGACAGGAAAAAATAGGGGAAGAGAGAGAAGAAGATTCCTGCCCTTCTGAAACGCTGCTGTCCTGCCACTCCAGCAGCGTGGAGATTGGTGAGGTTGCTGCTGCTTGGAAGAGGAACCAGTGGCCCAATATACAAGTCCATCCAAAGCCAGCATTTAACATTTACAGCTAGCTTAGGGCATCAGAAAGCTAAATCACACCAGAGTTTTGAATTACTTTCTTGTTTTCCCCACACTCTCCTCTTCACCTCAATCAGCAGCAGTAGAACCTGCATATGGAAACGTCTCACCTAATCCCCCAGCTAGATTTGTAGACAGAAAGCAGTTTGTCGGTCAACATAAGCATTAACAAGAAAGTCTTCCAGACTACATTCCTGTGTGAACTTTGAGGAGCTGGAGATATCTTAACAGAGTCCCACAGCTCTCCAATAACGGTCTTTTAATAAATGCAATAATCCCAATACTGTGAGCTAAACTTAAAGATTAGTTTTATAGTTTTTATTGTACTTATTTGGGGCCAGGAGTGTTTTGAATAGCTTCTGAGCAGCTTTACTTGTTTGCCTTGTCAGAATGTTGGCCCTGGGCTCGCAGTCAGATGCTCATCTCAATTGTTTCAGTTCAACAACTTATTCATTTCCCTAATCACCACATTTCTAAGATAGCCCTAAGTTGCAAACAGGAAGAAACAGAAAAGGCTTCCCTTGGGTTTCTCAGGGGCATTTGAAGTACAGAAGAAGGAAAGTGCCCTCTGACAAACACTAGAGCATATGTCCCTACATGCGCATAACTAGAGCGCAATTTCCAACCTCTTACTGACTCCAAGTAGGAAAAGGGAACCTAAGACATGTCAGTCCCTATACGGCTTTCACAGATAACAGCCAGTGTTGCTGGAAATGACACAAAGGACAAAAATGAGAGGACACAATCCCATATTTGTGAGCCATAGGAAACCCCAGGCTTTATAAGGATGAGAAAGCAGGACTGTAAGCTGAGGGACAGGCTCATCGGGGATGATTAGACCCTACAGTGCTTAATAAGACTCCTTTGATTAATGAGCAAGCTAATTCAATGAGGCTTTAAGGATCACAGAGATCTGGAACCCTAAGCCTCAGGAGTGCAGTAAGTGTGTTCAAGCCTCCCTGTGCCAGTGACAGGACAAATGCTCTCCTTATCCTGTTCACCATGTCATCCTCTGCTACAGCACGGCCCCGTTGGAAGCAGTTAACACGTTCAGAAGATGGAATCTTGACATTTTGTACTTACCAAAATGTTAGAAACATTTTTGACTGGTATCAGCAGCCTCTACTGCTGTTAACATCTCTTAATTTGCAAATATAACAGCTAGGGAGGTTAGCCACTTCATAACCACCTTCACAAGGAAAAGACACAGGACTTTCGTGTTGTCTGGTAGAAGCACAACAACATATTTGCACAGCAGCAAACTCCTAATGTTGGTGCTCTGGGCTGCTGCGAAGAGACTTGTGTGTCTGTTTGTGCCACTGCAAACAGCAGCCTGCCCCATTGGGCCCCGTTTAGAGAGTAGTGATGCTTTCCCAGGTACTGTGATGCTTTGGCAAGAAATCCTTTGCATACAAAAGACTTTTTCCTCCTGAACTCCCTCCTCAGTGCTAACTGTGCAGCCTATTTTTAACACACCTTTTCTATTTTTACCATCAATGTTACTAGTTATCACAGACTTGTATGGCACACTACTCAGGGCAGAAATAGGTAAAGCAGAAATAACAGCAGAAAATGAGTAAAGCAGAAAAACATAGGAGGGGGAAAATCACTCTTTTTGGAGACTGCAGCCTGCTAAAAAGTATAGGAAACAATGAAAGAAGTGGCTGAAGTGGAGAGAATTATGCAGGCTTGGATCTGATCAGGGTCTCTAGCTCAGCACAGGCAGTTACCTCTATATAGAGAAATGTGGGGAAAAATGTCTGAAGTCCTGGGCAATTCTGCTTTCCCCTCATGGGTGACTAAGAGGGCAATGGATATTTTTTTCTCTCATCACAAATATCACTACTAGATAGTATTCCTGAGATCTGCGCTTTTCCTCCAAATGCCCCAGCAACGAATAATCTTCTAAAAAGTGATTTATTCGTAAGTAACCTATGACAGACTTCCCAGTATGATCTGCCTCTATTTTGTTTTCAGGATTAACAGAAGAGCCCATTCTTCATCTGTTCTCCATGATGCTTTCCTTTTCCTGACTGTCCTTTAATTCTGTAGCCCTGGAGTACAAGAGCTTCTTTAGGAACATCCTAAATGATCTTTTTTAATCCCACTGTGCATTTCCAATAGGTGCTATAATAGTCTTGAAGCAATTGCCATCTTTTGGAGCAACAAATGAAGCAAGTTTGCTGTCCATTAGTGGAAACACTTTGGAATAAAGATAAGGACAGTAAGACCACCATGGAACCTGTCACCCTGCTGTGGGGCTGAGTGACAGCAGTTAAGAGTATTAGAAATACCTCAGAAGTGCCAAGTCCATTGAGTTAAGACCACTGACAAGAAAATTGGATTTCCCTTGCACAATCAATGCTGCAGAATTGCTGGAGAAATCCAGACCCGAGTAACAAATGAACTCATATTGAGAATGAGGATGTTCCTTTCACAGGGCCAGATTTTTTGTTATACAGTTACCTTCTTGTCTCTGCAGTAAAGAACCGTATATGACATTTTCCCTTCTCTAATGAAGGTATCCAGAATGGAATTAGAAAAAGATTAGCTTTTCAAACTTAAGCATCACCAAAGGACTAAACTTCCTGAAAGCCCTTGCCAAGAAGCTAATTCACTGGCAACTTCTAGAGGCATTTGACTTTTTTCTTCCAGCTTTGATCTGCCACCTCCCGGCCCCCATGTCACCCTAGAGCATTTCTTACTCAGGAGGATCATGTGGAGAAGACCCAAATGTCCCCAGACTGCAGAAAGCAGCTTGTTTTCACCTCATCAGCACATAGAGGCCAGTCCATAAGTGCCTAAGCTGTTTTCATGCCAAACTCCCTTTTGAGTGACCATTTTAGTTCTATAACAGTACTGTGCTCAAAGACTATCTGCCTATATTTTTATTCTACCTGAAACCCAAATCAGGTAGAATGAGGTACTTTCAGTCAGAAGGGTTATCGGGAGTCCGGGCAAAGTGAAGCCCGACCTCTGTAGAATGCCTCATTTCAAGCAACGGACTATGGTCACACCGGCCACTTTTTGCTTTAAGATCAGAAATAACTTCGGAAAGATGAACCAAAGCTTCGGGGACCTTCTACTTGCATGTTTATAGATCTGAAGATGAAGACAGGAGTGAGACAGTAAGGAAGCAGTCCTGGTCTTATTAAAACACCTCCAATCACTCCTGGCACTCCTAGTGCCAAGACTGGTCCAGAGCAGCACCTCTGTTTGCCATCAAATGCAATACTACAATGCTCTGGCTTTCATCTGAAGTTTCACTTTTTCCCACTAATGAAACCATGATGAGAAAGATAAAGAGGCAGGCAAGAACAACTCCCATTCAGTAACTGTTTCCATAGAAACACAGAAATTAAGAGATACAAAGGACTTTTAACAACATGCAGTCCCTACACCTGCCCGCACAGCAGTCAGCAACAGTCCTGGAGTTCCATTCAGTACCTCTTTTCCATTAAGGTTTATATTTAACCGGCTTTCCAAGGCCCAGGAGGCCACTGCTCTGCTTTCTCTCATACCCAAAGCAGCTAATGATTTGTTTCTGTGAGTTAAAACACAGCTTTTGACACTGCAGAATTTGGGTTTGCATGCAAGAAGGGCAAAATTAAATGCTTCACATTGTTCCTACACAGTCTCTTCTAAGGAAACAAGTTAGAGTGCAGTAATACCTTTTACCATCAGGATATCTTGCATAGAAATCTTTAAACCTATTTTATATATGTACATATATATGTATATAAAAGTATATATATATATATCCTCTATGAGCTGGGAAGAGCTTGTGCCTGACCTCAGAAGATCTGGAGTCCTGTTGACATCCCAGCTCAAGAAACAAACTTGCAGACCAGGCACTGGAGGCTTCTTCTGGGAGTACAAGGCCACCTGCATCAGATGCCATCTGATTTGTTTTATTACACTGAACACACCAAGATGTCTTAATCTTCTTCTAGCATTCCTTATATCATCCTTTTAGTCCCTCTGCATCCCCACTTAAGTGTATCTTCTTAACATTGTGATTATAGTATGTAATATTCTAATTAAATGCTACCAGTACTTCATAAATAAGTACTAAATCCACTCCCTCTCTCCACTGAAAATATCGCCCTTGGAGAATCCCAGCATTAGCCCTAGCCCTCTTCATGCCTGGCTTGCACTGGTGATCGCCACCAGACTGAGAAGGAGAAGATAATATGAACTTATGTCAAACATTGTTTCATCCTTTTAAAGAGAAAGACAAGGATTTAAAAAAGATTAAAATGTACATGTACAAATAGCTGTAGACTAATCCCATGATAATTTACAAACGTAATCACAATACCGCTTTGTGATCCATTCTGAACAGAGCTCTGCACTGCGGTGATTTAATCACTGGATAAACACTTTTTGTTACCATTTCCCAAGGACACTCCTCACACTACAAGAAAGCAGTGGCAAGCATGAGATGCTCTCACACTATGTCCTTGCATTATATATATATATATTTATTTATATGTTTAACTGACACGACACATAAAAATCAATCATTATCATGAACATGGGAATTATTTGGGCAGGCTTAGAAGGTTCACAGCATCCAGATGGAATACACAACTCTTCCAAGAATGTGAATACCATCTTTTTTTTGAGCAAATTAATATAGGCCATGAGCCAAACGGTGTCAACATGAATACTCACATAAGCAAAGCAATCACACCGGGGCCCGTTAGTCTAACATACCATGGTATTACTTCCCATTGTTCCTGGTTTTGGAGGTAGAGCAAATTGAAGCAGCGAGCTATCAGCCTGCTGTTTGATAGCAAGATCTTGGAATTCCCAGGACTTTGACAAGAAATACATACTCTACTGATGGCAAGGAATGATGAATTTCATACTGTCCTTTGACTCTTATATGAACACTTGGAAATAGAAACATATGCGCCAAGAAACCCTGAAGCATTAATGAAAACAGGATGCTACTTCTTGTTACGTTTTAAATTTGATATATAACAGGAACACTGAAAAGTGTGCAAAGGAATGTTCTTTTCCCTTCCCGCTCAATGACAACAAGCTTCCATGCAGTAGTTTGCAACACTATCCCGTTCCATAAAAATACAATAAAAATCACAGTGAAAATCATGAGAAGAGATTGACAGAATAAAATAAGAACAAAATATAAAACTGAAAGCATCCTCTTAACTCTCTTCTTCCTAATCTTCCTGATGATCTTCTCTACTGCTCTGTTTTATTACCTCTCAGAAGGGTTTTAGCTTTAATATATATTGGAATTACTGGAGAAAGAAAACATCTTAAACATTTAGGCATCCTAACTCTTTTAAGAGAGGTTTCTTAACCTTTAATCCTCATTGCTTTACTCACAGGCCATGCAATATGAAATGGAAAAGGTCAATAATGTAGATGAAGGCAACAGTCTGAATCTAACCCACACTTCCTTTATCAGTGCTATCCACAGTTGCCGCACAAAACACCTCTCTGACAATTCTCCTTATGAATTACTAATTCATTTTGAATATCCCATGCACAGTTTTGAAGTACTGCAGATCATTGTAACTCTACAAAGAATGGGAAATAGTGGATTCAAATAATATTGAAAAAAATCAAATAAAACTGAATTTATTTTACCAAAACCTACTACAGAACTTGTTTTTTTTTCCTCCATGGGTAGGAAACAATACTGAAAACATCATGAATTCAAGGCTGGTCATAGGTTACGTTATTCATAAAATCCTCAGGCGAGATCCTTACACTGAAGGACAGTTTTATGAGGAAAAACAGTTCAGGTCCATAGATTTCATTGGAAACACATAACATTCAAGCACACTGGAAATGTGGCCCTTCCTTTTCAACATCTCCTGGGGCACTTTGTCCTGATAACCCTGGCTCCATCACACATGACTGTGCTTGGATGCAAACAATCAGCGCTGCTCTTGATTTACAGAGCGGCGCAGAGCCGGGCAGAGCTCTGTGGCACAAGGCTGGTGCTGCACTTGGCACAGGGCACGCAGCCCACCCGGGCACAGTGGTTTTGCCAGCTCACAGATGTGACCTGTGAGCAGCAGTGCTGCTCGCAGAGAGAAGACAAATCTTCCAGGCCACCCTCGGCCAAATCTAGCCAGAATAAGCAGTGCTGCAAAATAAGGCTCCTTACCTCCTGAAGGCTGGCAAGGAGCAGTGCCCGGAGCAACACCTGCCCCTCTGCTTTTCACTCGCATCACAGGACACCTATTAGTGGTACAAGCTGATGTGCTCAGATCTGTATTCTGGCAATTTTATAAACTGGTCGACATCTGCACACTGTGAAACTGTAAAGCTGGGCATATCTGATGGGCTGTGAGGGAGGGACACGAGCAGTAGTGACGGCAGACTGCATGGAGACAAATCCTTTCCCCAAGAGTTTACGGCTTGCAAATTAGATCCTCAACGAGCACAAATCATTCCTGCTCTCTGTTTGTATTCTGGAAGCTTCCTCAGGGTCACTGGTCGACCCGCCGACAGCTCTGCTGTGCAGTCTCTCTCCCTGAAGCTGTTGACCAGGTTCATTAGGGGCAAAAATCTGTCACAAATACAACAACAGACATAGGATCTTTGCAGATGCCCCTGTCACTACTGGGTACTGAAACATTTCATCTACATTTTTGGGTACTTCCTCTCATGCATTTTCTACAGTAAACATCAGTAGCAAAATCAATTCCAGATCCTTGAAGGCTGAGCAGCTTGATAGAAATGCTTAGCACTTCCATGATAAATATTCAAGAAGAGCTCCAGGGAATAGATCTTTCATTTCCTTTGCCCTCTTGCTAAAAGAATGACAGTTCTGGCTACTCAGTACTGCCCTGCATCAGGAAAACCATAGGGACGGGCAAGCTCTAAAGGAGTGTGCCAAGTGATAATGTGCTACAAGATATGTGCATGCAATGTAGCCGCTCGACTCCATGACTTTTCAAAATACATCCGTTTTATCTGAGTTTTAAAATGTTGGCCATTTGTGTCCATACCTGTAAATTTCATTTTATTCACAATTTATTTAACTCCTGAAAAGCTTCCAAAGGAATATCAGAGTGATATCATCAGCTCTGCAGAAAAGGACCTGGGCGTCATGGTGGACAACAGGTTGACCATGAGGCAGCAGTGTACCCTCGTGGCCAAGAAGGCCAATGGGATCCTTGGGGTGCATTAAGAGGAGCGTCTCCAGCAGGTCGAGGGAGGGGATCCTGTCCTTCTACTCAGCCCTGGTGAGGCCACATCTGGAGCACTGTGTCCAGTTCTGGGCCCCCCAGTACAAGAGGGACAAGTCGAGCTGCTGGAGAGAGTCCAGCACAGGGCTGTGAGGATGATCAGGGGCCTGGAACATCTGCCCTGTGAGGAGAGGCTGAGCTGGGCCTGTTCAGCCTGGAGGAGTCTGAGAGGGGATCTAATTAGTGTGTATAAGTACCTCAAGGGAGGCAGTGAGGAGGATGGGGCCGGCCTCTTTTCAGT
>JAWLRI010000978.1:274954-312175 GCA_034781795.1 Crypturellus tataupa
CCTGCGTGTGCAGGGGGGTTGGACTAGATGACCTCTAGAGGTCCCTTCCAACCTTAGGCATTCTATGATTCTATGTGAAATATATGCAACCAATGCCATACCCCCCAGTGAGAACTGCAAAACAAACCAGCCCAACATAGTTTGCCATAAGCCTCATCCTGGTGAAAAACAACTCTCTATATGAATGCAACCGAAAGGGACAAAACATTATAAATCCTTTCCAAAAGGCACATCAAATTCAGCCCTTCTGGTGGTTTTCCACTCTATCCACAACCAAGCTAAACATTTTGCCTCAAAGGAGTTTGCCCTCAAATTAATTCACTCTAAAAAATATTCAGTTAGAGCAGAAAGTATGGGATAACATGGACAAGGTGGAAAATAGGAGTGGGAGCAAAGCCTACTTTGCCTTTTTTGCAAGCTATACGTTGTTATATAGGTTGATCAGAACAGGCTGTGAGTAGCTGGGCTGGGTTGGCTCCCAGGGGACACCGCAGAGCAGTTTCAGCATCACAAAACTATGATCTTACTGGGGAGTTCTTTGTCCCTCTATGGAGAACTCAATAATGAGCTCATAGCTCAGATACTTTATCACCATAGTTGGTGATGAGCAACTTTGCAACTGCTCTAGGCAGATAAATAAAGAAAATTGTGCATTTTCAAATATACATAGATATGTTTGATAAAATGTGGGCATAAAATGTGGGCTCTGCTGTTCAAGAATACTGTATGCATGTTGACGTGGCCCTAGTTCACATAGTTCATAGTTCACATAGTTCATCTGTGAGTTTTAAACAAACTCATTCAACTCCAACTGAATTCAAATAATATTTCAGCCACAGGTTCTACACATACACCAGAAAAAGTTGTGGCTGTCCAAGTTGGGTATCTACCAACTTTACAGTCTAGTTGTGAAGTAACTGGAGATGCAATTAAAGGTTCAACAGGGAATTTTTGATACGTACTAGGCATTATTACTGCCAATGTAACCTTGCAATTTTGTTCACACTAGACTCATTTTTTTCAGGTCAGTATTTCTCTAAGAGAAAAACAAGATCAACTGAACACTTATGCCATTTTTTTTTTCTCAGTAGCTTTAAATATGCTGACAAATAAAATACAACAAGAAATTTAGAAAGCTTTAGGCTGTTCTTTGCACGTTTAAATATGAAATGCAGCACGTGAATCCATAACATTCTAAGGTTTTCATCATACAAGCATGGTATTTTCAGGCAACTTTACCCTTCCTTTGATCTCAACTTTTCATGCAGTAACTTTTAAAAAGGATTTTGACATTCACTTCTGAAGTTCATGTAAGGAAGTGAAGGGTTCTTATTTTAGGTTACCTTCAAAAAGGAGGTTGACACAAGCAAAATGCAGTTTTCAGGCAATTGTTCTAGTCATTGCAACAAGAAAAAAAGAAATCTTTCAGCAGCAAATTAATAGGTGTTTGTTTTTCCTAAATTAGTAAAAGGATATGTTAGACCTATTGAGAACATTTTATGAAAGTTATACAATTTCTTTTTCTTTCTAAAACACAAAAAGATATTGTATCATGGAACTAATCCAAAAATATTATAGCAAAATAACAAAGTAGGAATGAGAGTTTGGTAACAGAAATATACAATAGCTACACTAAGCAGATTTGTCAGAAGTATGTTGCTCTTAAAGATGCTCTCCAAGTTAACAGGTTTAGCTTCAGATATATTACAAAGTAGAATGTACTAAAGCAGTCACGTAATCAGCATTGACTCATTTCACTGTTTATAACTAACACTGCCCTATAATGCCACTTTTACCCTCTAAGTACGAGACATACTGTGGAGCCTGAGCACATGTAGATTCTCTGTCGCCCACCCACAATATGAAATATTTGGAGAATTATTAGAATGTGACATACCTTAATGTCTGGATTTTATTCTAATTTTCACTGAAACCATTGAAGGCTCTGAATCCCGGCAACAAAAATGCAGGTGAGACTTTCTATGAAGTTTTTGTGGATCAGTCCCTGAAATTCTGGGCACTTCTTATCTTCCTCTGTGTAAAACTCAGTCATGGATATGCTCACCCAGCAGTAGAACAGAAGCTTCCTCCCAATATTCCTGCTATTGCAGGGCATAGCATAAAGCGTGCTTCAGGGTAACTGATTTCCTCAAGCTTCCAGACAGAGGTTTGGTTAACTTCAGTAAATTTTTATAGAAAGGGCCTCCAACTGTCCTGCTTTCCATGTCAAGAGGTATTTTATCACAACATTCATCATATTTTCCATCTCCTCAAAGTGAGAAGCTCTGTGATATTCAATTTAATATACTGCCAGATGCTAGACTTTTTTAATTCACTGTCAGACAGGAACAGAGTCTAATAACTTGTAAGCAGTACAGAATACCATAATTCCGTTTTTTTTTGGTGAGACATACCTCCTAACTATGAAGATTAAATACTTCTAAAACAATAAATGAGGAATTTTGTGCATAAAGTGTCCATTGGTGATAGCAGTGTTGGAGCATGAACTTTGACTTCTCCAATTTTCTGAGTACTTCCCAGATGGAGAAATAAAGATTTACCAGAACAGACGAGTCCAATGAAAACACTGATTTTGATACAACTCTGATGGGAAGCTGTCTCATTACCTGCCAGCTCACCACCTAGCACATCTGGCACACAAACCTCCAGCAAAGTACCTGGGAACTTTGAAGACCAGATAGATGGCTGAAGCCCTAAGAGGTGGACCTGCCCAAACCTCCATATTTTGCACCAGAAGAAAGAGTGGAAGAGCTCGATCTCTCCCTCCTTTCAGATCTCTCCACCCAAGAAAGGCATTCCTGCGACAAGTATACTTTGGTCTAGCAGAATGGCAGTGCATCGGAGAAGTCTTCATCTGAAATACTCTTTTCAAGACCTAATTCAGGTTATGCAAAAGCTACTTCTGAAATCCAACTTTGGTGCTATCCTGAGCACTGAAAGTTTAACACCTGAATTCCCTATTCAGCCTCCACAAAGAGGCAGATTCAGAAGGCTAGGAGCACCCCTCAGCTGTAAATGCAATTACCTCCCAGAACATCCCCCAGTTCCACTTCCCAGGCATCCCAGTCATGCTGCAAGCAGTAGTGTCCTAAAGGTCTCCAGGGCTGCAGGCCATGATACCCGCAGGAAAAGGGAATCCCTCCACTCCCCACACGTGAGCAGGCAAGTTGCAAGCCAGAAGCAGCATTAGCTGCACATGCTGCCATCCCAAGCCAACTCTTACAAAATTACGTTTGTTTAATCCCTACCAAGCAAACGATAAAGCTTTCAGAGTTCAACTCCCCCTCTGCAACTGAAAATTAAAAGCAACAATAATGATTGAGATGAATTAATGTCTGCCTTACATCCTCAAATCCACTTTTACAGCCAGAAGGAATCCAAACTTACTCTGAAAAAACACAGGCAGGCAAACCCTGTTTGACCCCATCTGCTGATATCACTGATTTAAAGATAGCACCTGGGAGGCTACCCATACCCCTAACTAAAATTTTTCTTACCGTTAATCATCCTCAGTACAAAAAGCACTTTTCTACTGATGCTCTGGATTTTTCTAGAGACATTCTGAAACAGTGGATTTTATGATATGTCCAAAACAACAAAGTCCCTTACATTTGGAAAACCACTCATCAGGTTTGCTATTTAAAGGAGACCCCCATATTTGGAAACTACATATCCCAGGTTAATAGGGTTGATGCACTTCTTGTAGGTAAAAAAGTATGCTGGTTATTTAAAGTATACTGTGAGAGCTCGAGTGAAGTTCCCTCACCTCCAGCAGAGCTGGATCCCAGTCTGTTGTCCCAGAAAGTGTTTGCTCCTCCCTTCTATTCCTTTTGACAGTGTGTTCCAACAGTCAGGAGAGCTGAATGAGACACAGACCAATGTCCCAGAAATAAAGGAGGAAATCCCTTTCAAATTCATGGAAATAAATCTTGGGAGGTCTTTCCAAAAAGAAAACAAAATGTTGATAAAACTTATCTTATTCATTTGCACTACTTAACAAAGCCCCTATTTTCCCAGTGATAGTGAATAAATCTACTTGCAGCCTAGTATCTGGGGATGCCAGAAGAGAAAGGGATTGTTCATATAAACACATACATTTCCAGGGGAAGTTTGCTCTTCCTATGGAGAGAGGATGTTTACATTTCTAGAGAAAGAGCATGTTCAAGCCTTTCTTCCCTTCTACTTCATCACCATTTCACTAGCACTTAGACACAGACATTCCTCATTTCAAACACAAGGTTTAGCAATTCAAGCAAAGGCAGAGCAGCAGTTGTATATTCAAGACAAAAAAATAATGCAGAGAATGAAATGAATAAACAAAGCAAGCAGTGCAGTGACTCACAGGCAAAGCAGGACACCCAAAGTCCATCAGCTCAAAAAGCTTTCTAGTGCAGGGCTGAGCTCCGAGTCACATTCTTGGCACTTCTAAATATCAAGGGGCAGCAGCCTGAGACCTTTTTCCCTCTTCCTTTGCTTACTAAGCACATTTGGACTACAGGGAATGCAACTGGCATGTTATGAGATCCAGATGTTCTTTAGCTTACTTAGTGATTTGCTGTGAACAGGTTTTACAGACCAAAAAAATCAATGTCAATGATCTTAATTTCAGTGTAGTTGAGTCCTAATGAAGTTCAATGGATGCTGTTAGGTAAATTGCAAACACCAGCACTAATCACAGAAATGGAGATATCTCAAAAAAAAGTTTTAAAATTTCTTAGGCAGGCTTAGGCATTATTCTTATGACCACTTAACAAGTCTCTACAATATTAAGCTAAGCATCTACAAGACAAAAGGCCCCTCATACACCAGGTACAATTCCACTTTATTCAGAAGAATTACATCAAGGTGAACTTGGTCATTTACAGGTTATACAAGCAACAAAGACCCACAATAAGGATGAAACCCCGCCTTTGGAAAAAGAGGCAAGAGCTACACCTTTAATACTCACTGGAAAATCACACAAGGCTCTGTTTGGACGAGCTTAAGAAAATTTACTTCTCAACTAGCAAGCAAAAATGAAGCTAGAGGGCTTGTGTTTAGGGCCTCGTTCCTGCAAAGAGTGAAGAGAACAGCAAAGCATCCTTGGGTATGTGCTAATGTAGCAGTCTACACATTGCCAAAAAGAGCACGTTTCTCAGCAGAAAGGCAAGCTTCCCTTTTTAAGTGAGCAAGACAGATCGGCCATTCAGTAACCACATAGTCAGGATGAGGAGAGCACTGCGTGGAGCTGAGAAGACACTGAAGTACACATCATGCCTACCTGAAGGAGAACAGATGGTGGCTAACATTCAGAAAGGGAGCATTTTCTAGCCAGACACACTCGCCTTTATGCGGCCCACTTGTGTCCCCCACTCCTCGTTCCCAGGGGGTTTGGTTCAATACCAGCTTCTCATTTGCCTGTAGCAGGAGCCAAGTCCCTTTGCTGGCACTGGATGAGATGAACAGTTGCAAACCAGACATTGATTTGCAACACTGCATTGAATGGTACTAATTACAGATAATTAGAGATAGCCAGAGGAAAAAAAAAAAAACCCACCAAGGTGTAACAATCAACTAGATGTTTTCTGTCTGAACTGCTCAGCTGGTAAATAATTAAGACTACTTTTGACCTGTTTTCAAGTGTCATTCTGTGTCTGGAAGCAGTGCATGTGTTATAAGAATCCATAGATTTTTATGAAAATACAAGTATTCGACCATAGGAAAAGCTGCATTTTCTTGTCATGCCTCAGTAAGAGGAATACAACGGCATGAGAGATGTGAGTCAGCCCTTGCAAACTTCTGCCAACTCATGTGGCTGTTACAACCACAAGCTCATGGACTAATTCATAGGAGGAGAAACCTCTGGATCTATCAGGTCCAGCTTCCTGCTCAAAGAAGGGCCAATTCAAAATCACATCAGGTGCCTCAGGAGTTTCCACAGCTCCTGTGAGCCCATTTTCCAGTGTTTGACCACTCTTACAGTAAAAACTATTTTCCTAACACCTGATCAGATTTTCTCTTGTTCCAATTTGTGCCTCTTAATTCTATGCTGTACCTATATCACTGGCAAAGACACCAAATAGTCCTGGTGCCAGTAATGATCCCAGAAGGGCACCAGTAGTAACCAGGCACCAGCTGTGCTCAGCCTTGCTGATGACAGCTCTTTCAGCCTGGCAGGACAGCCAATTTTCCACCCACATTGTGCAATAAAGTACAGGTCAGCTGAAAGGCATCTGGAGAGAGCTGGGGTGGATACAAGAGTTCAGGAAGTGAAGAGCAGGGTAGGAAACAGCTGAAATGTTACACTTTGCTCATCTTAGATACCAAAATTGTTTTTCAGAGGCATCTCTGGCCCCTTAGTTTGCAGATTAATTGAATCCTGCAAGTTTGGAGATTGCATAGGAAACAAAACAGTAATTAGGGTTTAGATTTGGGTTTTCGGGCGGAGGGGAGTGGCAGTTGGGAAAGTTCCCTTTTGCACCCATCACTTTGATGTTGCCACTACTGCTCTGGCTCCCCAACCACTGCATCCAGTACAACCTGCTGAGGAAGCCACTGACACTAATGGGTAACCAATGAGAAAAGAGCATCTTAGTAACACAACAGGAAAACTCAGCTTTCAAACTTCACATTTTACTGTTAAAATCACAACAGGTTCCTGGACAAAGGCAGAGTTTCCTATTTTTATGTCCTGCCACAGCAGTGTCCCATGCAGTCTCAAATTCTGCAGCAATGTAGACACAAATGTAATCTGGAGCGAGGTGGCCTTTCTCGAAAGAGTCCACATACTGTGAAACACCAGCTCCTCAGGAATGTTCTGCATCTCACCAGTGCTCTGACACAGTCTTAGTCTCAAAAGAATCAGTTTACTGAACCTATATGTACTTTTAGAAAAGGATTTTAAGGTGATAAATTAGGCATCATCTTGTATGCATTCCTTTTCCTCTCTCAAACTGAGGAAAGTACTCTCTGAGGGAGGAATTTAATCAAAGCCAGCTGCTAATTACTTTCCTGACACCAGGGGAGAGGAATGTTGGCATCAGAAAGATCTGGAAAATTTTCATTATTAATATTTGATAAATCTGTAATTGGATCGTTTGATTTTGCAGTCCCTTTTGAATAGAGGTGGTAACTTTGTTGAAATTAATGTTTATGAATTCAGGCCATAAACTTTAGGGGATGATAACTCATTGATTGATTTAAATATCTCTAAGTGCTAACCCTAGAGTGAAGATAAATTGGGATTGCCTAAGGACAAGTTAATATAGACTAAATGTAATCTAGAGGGCACTCCTATTAGAGGAAAATAAATTACATTCCGTAAAGAGTTAAAGTTGCATTTCTCTAGTCTTTTCTTTTTTTTCTCCCCCTGAAGTTCACTTAATTTGGCACCAAATGAGAACTAGGTATACTAACATGGAATTAATAAAGTGGTTAAGAGCAACAAGCAATAGTGAGCAAATAGTCTCATTAAAAAAATACCTGAAACTGAAAATACCAACACTACAAATATCTATTATATTTTATTGTTTAGAATTGAATATAGAAATTCTCTTGCACCTAATAAAATAAATCAGTCATTCTATTAAATTCAATGGAACATTGTAAGACTGAATTTTATTGCTATGAAAAAAACCAAAAAATTTCATGTTGTTTTTTAGCTATTGAATTATGAATTTAAACCTTTAAAATTAGTTTAGAATTGGTTAATAACCCAGCAGTAAAGCAAGAAAATGGTCCAGAAATATCTGTTTTATAATTGAAGTAAATTGCAGGCCACATTCACTGTGGAATGTGATCAACTGATCTTTTAATTTTGAAGGCATGAGATTCAAATTGCCTTTCTTCCTAGCATCACTGCTCTGAATGGATAGCAACAAAATAGCAAGAAATAATATGTATCCTAATGCTAGTATTCGATTATGGTGTTAGAGAGGTTTCCTGTCTACTGCAAAAGGAAACATCAATACAGCTCTTTATATTGGCTTTAAAGATTTAGTTAGGGGCACCTATGTTTTGGTTTTTTAATTCAGTGTTGAGACAGTTGTGTTAGTATGCACAGCACTTTTCACATATCACATACTCAGGTAAGGAGGCTTTCACCTCAAAGGCCTCATAATCTAAATTAAATCACAGTATTGGGGGGGGGGGGAAAGGCAGAAAAAGCTACCTGAAAAGAAAACACAGTCTTTATTCCTCTCAAAGATTTCTCCTTTCCTCTTTCCATTCCTGTCAAGTAGATTGGTATTGAAAACCAGCTGAAAGACAGATTAGAAGGTTTACCTAAAGAAAAAAAAAAAAAAAACTCAAAGACAAAGACCACGAGGTTGTTCAGTATAGTACATGTGAAAGGATTGTTCAGAATCAGGACAAAGTGCTCAGAATTAGAAATTTGATAGTCTTCATAGAAAAAAATGGAAAGATGTAGCACATGAGAAGTCATGGAATTGGCATGTATAACGCGACATGAGAGGGTGCAGTGTTTGAATGGGGTGTGGAAAAGGCAAACACAAAGATGAAAAGAAAGGAACTAAGAAAATCCTTATTAGAAATACGATTGAGGCCAAAGAGGACAAATGTGTCCTATTTCAGGTGACAGACTCTTAAAATGATGAATATCCAAACAGAGATTATGAAACTGTGAAGATATGAAAGATTTTGGCAATATTAAAGGAAAAGAAGTATAATTCTTTGAAAGCGCACAGGGATGGGGCACTGGAATCTGTATTCTGCTTGAGCCTGAGTGACACAAAATATATATTATATATATATATTCTGAAGATAGGAGATCAGTAGAATATACATAGTCAATAGTAATCATAAGCTATCACTGTAGCTTCCCCTTTCTCTTGAGGCAAAAACACAGCTCAGAGCACCTTCAACCGAAGACTTTGAGTAGCAGGGGTTAAAGTCATTGCTCCTTCTCTCTCCCACAGGCACTGCTGAGCAACTCTTCCCACAGCAGGGCTTCCAGCAGACCTGCAGCAGCAAGCTGCTCAGGCAAAACACAGGGACAAATGTGCTCAACATGCACATGTGGATTGACATTAATCAGTTCTGCAGTTAATTAATTTTATTTATCAGTAAATAAATCAATTAGCAAAACTTTAAAAACATAGCCCATGGAACTAACTCAGCACAAATCTAGCTTTGAATGGAAAAGTTGATTTTAAAAGTTGGCTTTCCAAGCCAGCCTCATTCAAGATACCAATAAGCAGAATCAGCAAGGAAAGGTGGATTAGCAAAGTAAGAAAAGAAAGCCTGTGATCTGCTGAAAAAGAGTTTTGCTCCACTCTGTAAAAGAGTTATTTGAAGAAATTACACACCACACTTTGAGGACCATTTCCATTAGTAGAAATGGCATTTTATGCCCTTAGTGCTTAGTGACTTTCAAGGACAGTTCTACAGCCAGAGGTCTTAGAAGTCTCTGAAAATCTCCTCCTTTATTCTCTTTTATAGCAATGCCAATTTTCACTCATTTTTCCCCTTCATTCTATTTCTGAATCCTAGAAATACCCTAACTTACAGATTCTGGTTTATGCACATGCATATGTACAGGCATGCAGACACACATTTCATGTAAAGTTGCTGACACCTGGTGCTTCTTCAGAGTACTGCAGGGCTCAGTAATAAACGCCGATAACTGTGTGTTAATGCAGTTACCCGCATTAACTATGTTAATGTCAATCTCCAAATCCCAAGCAGCTCCAACAACAAACTTTGCAATTTATAGTGATGAGCACCATTAGCTCTGCCTAGGAAATAAGCTGTGACTGAAACATGAGTATCCTTTAAAGACAATAGAGATTGAATTAGGGTAGTTTGTCATTCTTACCTAGGAAAAACAAAACAAAAAATAAACATATCTTAAAAAGGGAAGTCTCCTTACCTGGAGCAAGGATATCTAGGTGTGCGGAGTCCCCATCTGGCACAAGAAGACCTCTCCACCAACACACCTAGGCTGTGAAAAAAGGGATTTTCAGAAAAAAAACAGCACAGAGAAACTAGGTTCTCACAGTAACACATAAAACTACTTATATTCACTAACTTAAACTGGCTATGGGTGAAGAAAGCACAGCAGACTCGCATACAACTGAAATAACTTTTATTAAATAGCTACAGTGAGAATAACAGTTAATAGGCTCGGAAGAATATAGCTTTGATTTAAAATTCAAGCTCATTTTAAAGAGCACAAGCCAGGCAACTAAGAGATTAAATTTAGAAGTTAAGCTCTTAAAAAAATAAATAAATAAATAAAGTAGTTTCAGCGTTTTGGGAGCACGCGAGAATTTCAACAGCAGGGAGAGCAGCCGTGCCGTTTCACCAGTGACACAGAAGGGCGCGCCCAGCCCAGCTACGCACACAGGGCCAAGGCGCTGCTATGCAATTACACCACCCCCTTCCCCCCAGCAGCACGCCCAGAACGACCACGCGCGCCCCCTCCCACCACAACACCCAACCGCCAACCGCCAACCGCCGCCGACAACTGTTTAACGGTCACCGCCCCCGCTGCCCTGCCCTCCGCCCCAGCCCCGAGCAATCGATGGCCATGTTGTCGGTCATGGATGTGCCTCCACCTACTGTCTTGCTCCGCTAATCGATGCTTCGGTGCGTCGGCTGCAGAGGCCTGGAGGCGAGCCGGACGGGACGGCGCCATTTTGTAGGGAGCGAGGGGCAGGTGAGGGCTGTGCCGGGGGGTTGTTCTGGGGGATGCGGCCGCCTGGACCCTTCTCATCCGCCGCCGCGCGGGGCCTTTCCGCCCGCTTCCCGCCGCCTCCTCCTCTCCCCAGTGTGGGGCATCGTGGGGCAGGCGGCGCGGAGGGGAGGGGAGGGGAGAGGAGGGCGGCGGTGCCTCAGCGCTGTGCCCGCTTCTCTTCCCTTGCAGGGGCAGCGAGGCGCCCGGGCGAGAGGGGAGCGCGCCGCCTGCCATGGCCACCGTGAGTAGCGGCGCGGCGGCAGCGAGGGGAGCGGTGCCGAGCGCTTCCCCGGCCCGGGATCCGCCGGCGGGGCAGCGAGCGCCGTGTAAACGGCTCGAGTTGGCCCCAAAACCCTCTTAGCAACGCGGAGCCCCCTGCGAGGGGCTCGTCTTCCTTCTCACGTTTAAATCCCAAAGGCAATTTCAGTGGGTATGATAAAGGTAACCTAATTATGGGTTAAATAGATCCCTTTTTTAATATCACCGCTTAAAATGAAATATCAAAGTCTACCGTGTTGCAATCAACCTGGAGTGAATCAGGCTGAAGAGTAAAACCTGCTTTATTGGTTAGCCTGGCTGCATAGACACGGATAACCTCCTGTGCTCAGTGGTGTTTTTTGCTTGTGTAATGTGTAAATGCTTACACACCTGCAAATATTTATCAGTGTGAGCATGGTTATGATCTATAATTAACTTCGACATTTGCATAAGTGTCCCCATGCATAGAAAAGCCATTTTTATTTCTTTTTTTTATGAGTGTGAGCTGTAACTCAATTTACATCACATCGTTTACATCAATTTACAAAGATTTAGTAGCCTTTCATTTCTAAGTAATGTTTTAAGTTTCCATTTTGAGTGTATGGTAGGTTATTTTTATTTATTTGTGTATATAATTGTATCATGGAAGTGGCCAATCTATTTCTGAAATATAAAAAATAGACTTTTAGCTTAATCAATAGTGTTTAAAAAACAGCAGTAATTATCACTATATAAAATATCATCATTGGGCTTCAAAGTTAATTCTGGTGCTCAGAACCTACTAGCCCCTTGGAGCACTGTTGCTGAGGCTGTTTCTGTGCCTAGGAAGATATCATTGCATCATCTTCTGTCTACTGAGTGGCTGAATCAACTCCTGAAAGAAAAATCTTTACCACTTGGAAATTATGTTGACAGTACAGTTCTGTGGTATGAAGCAGGTTTTGGGGTGTATTTCAAGGCTGGAATTTATTAAGGTTTTGTGCTTTGCTGGCAGTTTGCCCAGGGTACTAATTCATTTACAGCAATATTCATTTATGAATATGTAAATGTATCAAGACTGCAAATCTAAATAATACAGCTTGTACTAACTTATTAAGTTTTGCACATGGTAAATATTTATAGTATTTGATCTGCAAAATAGAGCAGCTGAAATGGTCATCCCCACCTGCTTTGATGTGTATATCACCTCTGTAATTTGCATTGTTGGTATGTTTTCCTTGCTGGCAAAGAAACACCTGTGGATACATGTATATTTGCTTCTAGATAAGAACTACAAGATTTCTGTGATATTATTGGGGATATTTTGTTTGTGGGTGTGTTGTGTTTTTTTTTTTTTTTTTTTTTTAGTTTGTAACTGTGAGAAGTGAGAGCATGGGCTAAAATTTGCGCTAGTCTTCAGGGTAGAGATCTTGCATATCAGCGTATACTAGCCTAACAGTATTTCTAGGTATTTCTTATAATAAATCTTATGGGCTTATTGAATTATGACAATCATATAAATAAATTTTTTTCCCATGCAAAATGTAGTTTATAGTTTGGTGTTCTAGTGATGCAATTTATACTTTTCTGCTTTCTTCCACAAGTGAGGAGCCTTTCAGTGAGGATCTCTGAGGTTCTTTGTTAATTAAAAAAAAAAATCTGTGTATATATACACACACACAGACATACATACTTGCATACACACACACACTTTAAAATAGGTTTAAAAAAGACAGCTGAAAATAAATTACAATTGTAATTATGGAGTGAGGTTTGATCCTCTGTTCTACAAAGCTTTACTTGCACACTGCTACAAAAATAGTAGTTTAATACTTGCTTTTGTTTTGCTTTGTTTTCCTCCTCAGGTGCTCTGTAATAGAGCAAGATTGGTCACCTACCTGCCAGGGTTCTATTCCTTAGTCAAAAGAGTTGTAAATCCCAAGGCTTTTTCTACAGCAGGTTCCTCAGGCTCAGATGAGTCTCATGTTGCTGCTACACCTCCTGATTTATGTAAGAAAAAGCAAATTCATTCTCTTTGTGCTTATGTGCTGTCAGAACTTTGCATCCCATATAAATTTTAGGGTTCTTAAGTGTGCTTTTTGTGACAGGAACTTTAATTTTACTTAAGTTTTGATTGCTTTAATCACAGTCATTCAAAAGCAAATACCTGTGTTTCACTGGGGAGAGACTTTTCTGTCTGTTTGTCTGACTAATGTAAGTCCTTGGCTTTTACAGGTCCAAGAACTGTGTGGCCAGATGAAGTGATGGGTCCATTTGGCCCTCAGGACCAGAGATTCCAGTTGCCTGGTAATATTGGGTTTGACTGTCACCTAAATGGTACAGCTTCTCAGAAGAAAATCCACATTCATAAAAATCTGCCTGATATATTAGCAGAGCCTTCACCAAATGAAAGGCATGAATTTGTAATGGCACAGTACATCAATGAATTTCAGGTAAGACCAAGCATTTTCTACATATAACTGATATTTCTTGTCTGGAGTAAACCAACATATTTGATCTCACTTCTTCCTGAAAAGAGGTATTGATGTTCCTAATGAATTTTGAAAGATGAATTTTAAGTGAGATTTTTTTTTTTTCTTTTTTTCCTTTCATGGGAGGGGGGAAGTTTGAGTCTCTTTGTCTGAACATCTAAGCATAACAAAGTAACATTTGTTTTGTTTTTTTCTTTGAAAATGTAGCGTCCATACTTTCCACAAAAGCCCATCAGGCTCTTCTGGCTCTTCCTGGTTAATGTAAACTAGGTGTGCGTAATGTATGTGTCTCTTTTCTCCAACACAAAATCTATCAGTTATAATCATGTTGACTATTTTTTTCAGAAATTTCTGCATAAAGGCTATGGAATAAGGGTTGCAATGCAATATAAGGAAGTTTGACATTTCTATAAGGTTTAAGTAATAGTAGTTTATACCTATACCTGTTCTGCTTATAATATTTTAGAAATAAATGTTAAATCTTACTGCAGCTCATCTTTTGTGAAACAGGTCTGTCTGCAAACACTTAATCAAAGAGATGTGGTATACAAAGTTATTCTTGTTATGTATTAATAAATGTGAAATTTTACTTTTTCAGGGTACTGATGTTCCACATAAACAGCAAATAAATAATATTGAAGCTTATTTTGAAAATGCAAAGGTAGAATGTGCAGTACAAGCTTGTCCTGAACTGTTAAGAAAAGGTAACATTTTCACTAATTTGACAGCTTAAAAAATAAGCACTTAATAAGTAAAAGTGTGCGAGTAAAGACTCTGATATTATTGATGTCACAGAATAGGTACTAGAAAAGAGTTAGCAAATAGTGTATTGTCTACAGTGAAATATTTAATGTAAAAATTTAACATATCTGTAGAGGTTGGTAGAAGGTAAGTTCTGGATGCCTCTTTACTGTTGAGTAGATTCTGGGACTTGCTGTCCGAGCTCCTCTTTGGGAGGAAAATCCAGCCTTTCCCCCTGCTTCTTAGGAAAATAGCAGACTGAAAGTACAAAACCATTGAATGATTTGATATTGTATCTGTTTTTTTTTTTTTTTTTTTTTTTTGCATCAGAAGGAAATGAATCAAGTTTAATTAGGATAAAAATTTCTGACTTTAATGAGTAAAATCTTTTCTTACTGTTAATTTACAAAAGAGACTGAAATTTGGCTGAAATCTTAATCTAGGGGCTGAAGACATTAGACTGTTCAAAGAGCAAGAATGAATAAACCCTTGGATTTTTCGGTTCTGCTAAGTGTGTCTTCCAAACTGAAGACAAGGGTCCTTGTGCTAATCATGCTTAACTGTAATTTTGATGCTCATGTGCGTTCTTGTTTTTAGTCCAAGAGTCATTAGGAGGAGGATAGTTCTGGTTTTGGTTGGACACACTATCCCAAGTAGTGTCTGTAGTACAGTACCAGTATTCTGCTGTCACAACCTGGGAACATTCTCTTTGAAGATCTCAGAAACTTCTGCCGGAAAACTTAATGTAGAATAAGTTATAGGAGACCGTGCATGTGCAGTAGCGTTGGACTAGATGACCTCTAGAGGTCCCTTCCAAACTTAAGCATTCTATGATTCTTAAGTATGCATAAATAATATAGTGCAAATCAGAAAGTATGTCTCTGCACATTTTTTTTTAATTTTGAAATGCTAAAATGTTACTGTACTTTTGCAAAGAAAGATACTTGTTTGTGAACTCCAAAATGTGCAGAGTGGAGGGGTTTTCATCATCTTTCCAATCCATACTTCAGAAAGGTTTGTCCAGTCCAGACTTCTCAAAGGACCTGACCAAGATATATTGCTTTTTTTTTTTTTTTTTAACCAAAGCAGAATCAGTGTTTCAAGCCAGTCTGCTATACACTACAAGTCACTCACATGCACACAAACATATAAAAGAAATTGGAGGCCCTAAAGCAGAATGACTAATAAATATGTCTAAAGCAGAAAAATCTCAAGTAAAATGTAAAAGGACCCCATTAAAATGTTGGTTTCACTTTCTTTAGACTTTGAGTCAATGTTTCCAGAAGTGACTGCTAGTCGCTTAACAGTACTGACTGTTACCCAGAAAACTAAAAATGATATGACTGTCTGGAGTCAAGAAGTGGAGGATGAGAGAGAAATGCTCTTAGAAAATGTAAGTAGCTCTCAATAGCATCAATTTACTTTGTTTACAGGTGGAACTTCTAGGTACTGTTTACATCTTTGATCCATTTTAAGTGATACCAATTTACTGTGTTCTTTCTAAGAGTATTTCTGAGCTAATCCACTGTATATTCTCTTCCTGGTAAAATGGAGAGATTTTTCCCCTATCTTTGTAACTATTTTTATTCTACTTGAAATGTTTCACAGATCCATTAAGTTCCTTATAGGAGATGGAGTCAGGAGTATGTCAAAAAGACTTTTAAATGGTGTAGTAAACTTTTAAAGATACTTAATTATTACTCTGTTGCCATTCATAAGGCACAGCAACTGTTTTCCCTTTTCAGCTGTAGTATAATCATTCTGTAAGCTTTTACTGTGCCCTGTTTCTCCTGTTTCTCAAGTTATTGAGATTCCTCTTCTGTGTCAGTGTGTGCCTTCTTACTGGTAAGAAGGGGTTGGTCTGTTTTTCTTCAGTCTGTCAATTAATGTGGTTAGTGCTTTTAATCTGCGTAGCAATGATACTTTGTACACATTAAACTTCCAGATTTCCAGGAAGCTCTGTTGTCCACTAGAGGTCTCTCTGAAAATAGCCAATTTTTGCATTTTTCAGAAGTTGTAGTGAATGGCCCGGCAGGTGTCGCTGTTTGCCACAACTGGCAATTTTTTCTTGCATCTGAAAATATAAAAAATTAATATTATTTTAATATTTTTCTAAAACTAGTAAAAATCACCATGTGGGAATTTAATTTTTGTGGTCAGAGTCAAATTTATGTTTGAAAATAGACTGTTTTTCAATTCTGTAGATTGCAAATGAGGGCAATGTAAGTAAAAGCAACCACAGAAAAAGAAGCAGTCTGAAGAACTTCCCTTCATTTTAGTGGGTTCTTCTCTTTGAATTATTTATGGTCTGTTGATCTTTGGCATTGTAATCTGGTCTAATTATATGTTAGTTGGCATCTTTCTTCCTTGTACACCTTCCTGTCAAGTCTAATATAGTCACTGTAGGGGTTATAGGATGTTAGATGTAACCTCCTGGCCTAAAGGTTACTAACAGCAAATTTGCAATAAAATGGACTGTTTAGTTACTCTTTAGATGAGGGGAAGTAATCCCTAAAAATAAAATAAAATAAAATTTAAGAGGCTTGTGCTCAAGTAAGGAGAGTAATTTACAGCTGGACCTAAGCTGGACCTAAATGTTTACAGTAGTTTTCAAGTGTTTATTAGCATCACTGTAAGGGCTTGCTGCAGGATTGTTACAGCTCTGGATCAAAAGATCAGAAAGATCAAAAGATATGAAAGTGTGTCCCTTAAGCCGTCTGCAGATGGCTTGCTTACATTTGTGACTTAAAATTGAAACATAATTAATCTTCAGATCAATTGAATATCAAAATAGAGCACTGAACCGTTCACTGTTCAGGTTAAATTTTTTGATTTGGGCCGTGGAGGAACTGAGGCCGAATAACTGATCTTTTCATAAATTCAAAACCTGAGCTGCTCAGAGTAATAATTCCAGAGAACAGTGCAAGAACTTCAGAATAAACAAATTCATTATTTACTTTCACATTAGACACAGATGTATCTTTTTAAGAGCCGGAGGAATTTCCTTTATGTTCAGAAATAACTAAGTGAACTGCATGAGTGCTTTACTCCAAACCAGTATATTCAGCTGTTTAGATATTTGCATCTGGAGCTGTTGTCCTCAGAATGCATGAAAGCTCCTAGGAACATCACATCATCTAGATTTTCCTATTTGTTTTTCTCACTTACCTTTGCAGACTTTCTTAGCAGTTTTCCCTCCTGGTCCGTATAACAAGGATTGAAACCTACTGATCTAGGTGATGGGAAGCACAGAACTGAGGTCTCATGTTCTTGCTGACTTATCTGTGGGAAAAATGTGTTACATAGTCTGTGGATCCTGTAATTGTGTCCCATGTTGTGATTGGGAATAGAAGAGCATAGAACTAACGCTGGACTTAATCCAGTGGCTTGGCTGCTCAGTGTGTGTCTCGGCTGTAAAGGTACCTGAATTTTGTGGTGTTTTTTCTTCTGTGTCTGACAGAGCTGCTGCTCTACAATAAAGAGTGAAAACTTGAGATGATCTGGGGTATTAAGCAAATGTGAAGAAGTTACTGCAAAAATATAGATTCTGTAAACTCTCTCTCCAGAAATAGTAAAGCACTGGAGAATAGGAGACTTCTTGGCATGTTGTGTAGTTTTTGAAAGGATTTTAGGGGATATCAACTGTGGTCCTCCAGTGTTTCTGAAATATGGCCGGTAACTTCAGTTGTCTAATGGAAGAGGCTGAAATCATTATCCATCCTGGTCATCAGTCAAATGACAGCATGAAAATTCATGTAGATCACTAAGGTCAAATGCTTATGGAACCATTTAATATCAAAATATTAAAATATTCTCTAAAATCATTTGCAGATTGATGCTTGTAATAGAAAAGGAACTAGTATAAGAAGAACTACTTACTGTGCTGTTGGCCATGATAGGATCTTATGATGAAATTATATTTTTTGTTTCTGATGTATTTAATGCCACATTTAGTGTCAAATTTGTTAAATTTAATTAGATCTGTAGAGAAATACCTGAAGTAATGCTTGTTGTACTAACAAGTGTTAAGGCTGCAGTCTGCTTGAATAATCAATGCCATTGAATTACTCCTTGTGCATACGGTTAATGCATTACTGACTAGCACAAGAAACACTACTAAATCTCATTGAGTAGCCTAACGTATGCCATTGATTTTATTTCTTTTTCTTTAAAGGATGTTGAATTTCCTTTTTTTGGGGGGAGAAGCTAAAAACTCTGTGCTAGTTCATTTTCAAAATTTGATATGTTTTCTAATGTGTACCTACTTGGCAAAAAAAATCATTTAACACTTTTTTTCTTTTTTGTTCTTTTTCTCTTTTTTTAAAGTTCATCAATGGTGCCAAGGAAATTTGTTACGCAATTTGTTCTGAAGGGTACTGGGCTGACTTCATTGATCCGTCCTCGGGACTGGCAGTAAGTTATGGTGTGCAGGGACTATACAGTGGGCGCTGCCATGTACTAACTCACAGTTGTATCTCTGTTCTTTCCTGTGGGTTAAATCCAATATTTTCATAGTGACCAAAAGCTATTACCACAGCAAAATTCCCCTCAAAAGTTAAGGAAAGAAGGCCCTGTTCAAATTTCCCCATTGTCATATGTCACTGCAGCTGGCACTTTGAAGACATTGTTCAACAATAAATTTCAGATAATTAGGAGTTGTATACAAAAACTCCTGTTCAGTGCACCAGTAAGACCTCCGAAGGTAACTTGCTTGTCCTGACACCTAATTATCGAGGTAAAAGTCCTTAAGATCTCTTTCTACTAGTCAGATCTGTTACGCAGAAGTAGTGAACATATTGTTCCTATTAAACAAGGCTGGTTCTCACTATCAGGTTAAACCAGTTTTTTGCAGGAGCTGACGGTCCTTGCACCACCAGCTTTACCCCCCAAAGACATCTGTGAAATGCAGCATAGTCTTAAAACTGAAAAATATCTGTAAGAATTGACATTTCTATCAAGACACATTTGACTGTGTATCTTTTGTATGAGAATAATTTTTAACCTTAATTACAGGTGAATATAATTATGGTAGAGTTCTACTTAAAATCACTATGAAAGGCAATTATTTATTGTGGCGTTAAAGACAAATAGGTTTAACAGGTGTTGTTGAGTTTGAACACAATTGAAGGTATGTGTGGCACTTAACCTTCCCTGAAAATTTACAGAATCACAGAATGATTCAAGTTGGAGATCATCCAACTTGCACAAGCATGTGCAATTCCATGCATATGCCATTCCTCCATTAATGGCATTCCATGCATTAAAAAAAGGAATAGCTACAGATTAATAAAAGCAGACTTCTTCCTATGGGCTTCCATCCAGTAATAACATCCCTACCCATAAGATATTCATCAGAAATAAACTTTTGTGTCAGTATTAAGCTTCCTCTTGTTTTGAGGTGAAGCAACTGAAATAACTAATTTACTCTTAATAAATAATGCACTCTCCTTTTTTTGTGGGGTGGACTCACTGAGAACATGCTTTCATTTTGCTGCCTAAAGATCTGTTCTATCCTTAATGCCTATTAATTTGTTTCAAAACCATTTTTTGGCATATGTAACTGATTAGATATTGAAACACTGATATGTCTTCAACTTTGTCAGCAGTGAAGGGGATTTAAACATGGGTCTTCATTTTAAGTATACCAGAGGTCCTTTGCTTAAATTTTCCTGCACAAAATACACTTACTCCAAAAGATGTAACTGGCATTCCCAGGCTTTTTTGTTTTAAAAAGATAATTCTGACTCTGTTGAAACATAAATGATTTGTTTAAAATTGTTCTTTTTTAAATATAAATTATTTTAAATAAAAGTACACTCTGGAGTGCTTTGTTACTGAGCTGTCAACTCTTACAGTCCAGAATGTTCTGGGAAATGTGAAAACTTCTCTTTTTTTTCCCACCTAGTTTTTTGGAACGTATACAAACAACACCCTATTTGAAACAGATGAGCGTTACCGGCACCTGGGATTCTCCATTGATGATCTTGGCTGCTGCAAAGTTATTCGTCATAACATCTGGGGTACTCACGTGGTCGTAGGAAGTATCTTTACTAATGCTGAACCTGACAGCCCCATCATGAGAAAGCTGAGTGGAAACTAGGAACTAAAAGTTTTGCAAGTTCGTGTATGACCTCTGCATTCTTGTTGCTTCTCTGTAAGCATTGTCAGAAGATGCCGCACTTGGTAGTATCTTACGTGGTTAATAAAGTGTCTGTTATTTATTTTAGTCTTTGTGAAATAAGTGTTCACCATATCGACAATGTTTTAACAGATACCAACATCTGTCACATGAATTTTAAGCTGTGAGTTTCCTTCATCTTGAATGAGTTTGAAAAGATATGTACATATTTATCTCTTTTCTTTTTTAAAAAAGCGTATTGCAAACCACTCTAATTGACTGATTTATCTTTCAGTGTCTCTGACAAATTTGTAGCCTGTGCATTAAAACTTATGGGAATAAGGTTATTATTTTGGATGTTATCCCAAAATATAAAACTTGAAGCAGTGAGTGTTGGGCTAATCTTTCTTTCACTGCTCTGAGAAGAGACTAATGAGAGAAGCTCTCAGCAATCTGTATCTATGAGTAATGCTTAAGTAAGGAAACATTCCCTTGATTACTACATCCAGAGACTCTTGATTAAAAAGTCTTAAATTATGTTAGAATTAGTCATCTCTTTTTTTTTTTTTTTCTTTTTTTTCCCCTTCATGGTGCTTGGGATTTTATTTTATCAGTGTTAGAGCTAAATATGTTTAATTAGCTTATATATTTAAATGCAATTTAAAGATACTTTTGTAACTTTCTTAGGTCATTAAATACATTGTTTTCAAAAAAGATAAGTGTAATGACAATAGCTAGATCCAAGTACAGGAAAAAACATGGCTAGTAATTGTGATTTGTCTCTGTAATTTTGCAATGCCTGAGCAAATGGCAATTATGATCAATTATAAAAGTATTTCAATAGGAAATTGTAAACAGCGTCAAGTTACTGGAGAAAGAACCAGGGGAAAATTCAAGATGTCTGAGATTCTGAAACTCTGTGTCAGCTGCCTCTCTACAGAAATTCAGCAACAAACTAGATTTTAATCTCTCGGTCAATTATCAGGGCCACTTGTTGATACCTGGCTGCTGTAACTGTGCCAGTTTATGCAACAATGGGGATCCTTTAGCATTGATTCAGTCAAAATTTAATGGTGCTCTTGTCTGGATAGTGGCTGCATAAGACGATGCTTGGAGAGATTTAGCTTCCTTTCAAGAAACTAGGGCTTTTTATTTATTTATTTTTCCTTCATCATGTTTTTTCCCTATATTGAAACTATATTTAAAACTTCTCTTTCCTGGTTATGTATACGTTTTCTGTTCCCTCCTTGAGTTCTAACTCTGTTATCACCAAAATCTTTTTGTTGATTTTAATGAATTTAGAACAGAATCCCCCACACTAAGTGCCTGCTATGTCCCTGTTAGTAACTATTATAATCCCACACCTTTCCTGTGTTATGGAGACAGCAGCAGTGAAGACTCCCTGGGAGAACTGAGCGCTCTGTATGTTTAATTCATTGTCATAGAGTTTCCAGCCAAGAGTTTAGCCTCCAGTTCAGAGTTTATCTTGCTTGCCTGTGTCAGTCATCACTGTTGATTCCAGCTTGTGCCTGCTCCAAGGTTGAGGTATATTAGTGCTAAGGTAGGATCTGCCCCTTGCTTTGTCATGGGACTTGACAGCTCTTGACATTCTCTTCTGTCCAAGAAACTCGGTGGGATTTATTCTTTTTGAATTCATCCGCAGAGGAGGATCCAAAAATACTCGAACAGGTTTTCTTGAGGATGAGGTCTGAAAAGAAATCCCCAAATAATCTGCAAAATGTCAGTTTACAAGACATCTGAAACGATGATTTTTGCAGAATGCAGATAACCTCATTTGACAAAAGAGGGCTTGTGTCTGCATAGTAGGAATAACAGTTGTAGAAGACTTCATTGGATAGATACTAGAAAAAAATCCTGTGAAATTCTGTATGTATTTTAACTGCCTTAGAGACTGTTAATACTATTTTTTCAGTGACTTTGCTGTGCTTGCTTTTATATGTTTTATAATGCAGAAAACAAGTTGTCAGGGAGCTATCCAAATTAAGCTGTGGACATTAGGTTTTGAATCCTTCCATCCTTCCAAGTTTCATGCTGGAAAGGTATGCAGTGGTCTTTAAAGTGACTAAAATGGCTTTAACCAGAGGCAGAATCATGTCCTGACTGAAGATAGTTTTGTCTTGATGTCTCTGTTATTTCATGACCAAATTGGAGGGGAGGTAGGATTTCTTGGTATGATAATAAATGATAGCTTTTTCTAATACTTACATAGTAAAATTCTCTGAAGAGGCTAGTACTGTTCCAATTCTACTTCCCTCTATCAAAAGAATTAATGTATATTAACTTTCTACTGTGAAATAAAAGTTCTTGAATAGAGTGTAATTAACTTCTGATAATAAAAGCCAAAACTTTTTTTTTTAATATTACAAAGTGATTTTTCTTTCTACGGTAAAGAAAAATAAACATGTGAAAAGTGCTATTTTATATAAACCACATATCTCTTGGGAAGTATTACTGTTTTATGGGAAACAGTATTTTTGTTACTCTGAAGATGCCGATAACTTACAAGAGTTGTTCATTCATTACTGCATATGACAGCAGTATTTTTTTTTTTTTTTTGCAATAAAGTCCATAAAAGTTATTTGAAGTGGTGATGTGGACCATCACAGTTGTGATGTTGTACTTACACTTATACATAGTGAATATTCTTGAAAATGATGCTAGTTGATAAATTACTTGTATTAACCAGAAAGCTAAGGAACTTTTATAGATGTTTGTTGCTTAGGTGCTTTAGGGTAACGCAGAAATAATTAAGCATGAGTTGCACAGTTTCAATTAAAGGGAAGAAAAATAACTGGAAATAGCTACTGATTTGACAGAAGTTGCTGTTTTTCGCTTGTTTTCTTGCTTACTGCTGTTACAAAGCTTGTGCTTTGGGAAAGTATATGCTTAATGGGAGTCTGTTAGAGCTCCTTTTGATTTTATGGTTTTTGGTGTTAAGTTACTTAAGAAAGAAAAAGAAGTCTGATGTGAGTCATTGATGTGATTAAATTCTTCAGGAGCACAATCCAGAAGAGCTGATAGCGTTGTTGCCAATGACTGTTGCTTTGGCAGAATTTTAATTTAAAATTATGAAAACCTAGCTGAAAAACTGAACAGAGATTAAATACTCAGAACAAGACATTGAGAGAAGTGCTCAGCTCATAGTTGGAAAAGGGTGTGTTTCTCCCGTAGAAGACAAAACTGTTAGAGCTAAGCCCAAAATAGGAAGGTGTTGCCCGATCAGTTGAATCAGTAGAGGGAGATACTTAAGTATCTTGAGGTCTCTCACAGTTTGCAGTTCTCAAAATGGCCCTGACTGCATCCTCTTCTTACAGGGATGAGGATCTTTCCCCCTGAAGACTCAGATTCTCAAGTCTGAACACGGGGATAGCTGATATGTCCATGATGTGTGTTCAGGTAACAGTGCAGATGTTCGTACTTAGCTTCATATTAAACAATACTGAACTTGCAAGAGTACATTTTAAACCACTCTTTCTCCAAACAACTGAAAGTATTTTACATAAAACACACCATGTGGAAGAAATGAGTAAAAATACTATTAGCAGTGATGTAGTACTGCACTAGCAAAATAATTGTCACCTACTCCCATGTGTCCTGTTCTTTCAAGGATCCTTTTCATTAAGGGTCATTTTCACAGCTTCTATTTTTGTGCTGGATCCCCAAACTAGTCTACCAAATGTGTTTTCTGTGCATGCATTTGCAGAAAACAGGATGATATGTGCCCTGCTATTCAAGCACTCTGAAGTAAGTACGGAGTGGCAATACCACTCTGTACACTTTATACGCTTGGTGATTTCAACTCAGGAGTGGAGCACACTTTCTAAGCTACCTTTTGTCATCTCTGCTTTAACAACGGAGCAGAGCTCTGTGCAGTTTGCCTGCTGGACTGAAAACAAATCTGATGGTCAAAAAGATATGTGGGGAATTGCCTTAGTATTGTTTTTTGCATCTGTAAAATCATGTTCTAATTGTTTATAAAGGCATCATTGGATGCATGGCCTATGGAAGCTTCTAAAATGCCTAATGGATGCACTAAGGAGGTTCTGTTATTGTGACACTGTGTTGCACAATATGCAGCTCACATCCTTCTGAAATCATCTCCCTCAGCACTTGGGGAATGTTCTAAACCCACCGTGTAAGCACACAACTGCTCAAGTAATTGTGTGCAGTAAGTGAAATCCTCTTCCTGTCAGGCTAGTTCTTAGCAGGTGCTGATAATTATTGTGTGTGATACCAAATTAGTGCCAGACCTGTCAAAAACTGACTGGTGGAGAGTGAAGCGTACTATGTGGATCCCTTGAAGTCCTGGTAAGTGGAGAAGAGAGGATTGAAAGGTTCCCTTTGGTTCAAAATGCCACATCTCATATAGAGATTTTTTAGGTATTCATTTTCTAGAAAAGCAGGACATTTTCACAGGAAAAAAAAAAGATACTTCAAAATAAAATAAACATTTTCTCTTTCACAAAGTCCATAGCTTGCACATCCATATGCAGGGCTCTTGATGGTGTCTTACTGAGTAGATTAAGAGCTCAGACAGTATCATTCTTTTTCTAACCCATTTCAAAAGCAAGGTATATTTCAGTCATCACAGAGCTTCAATTGGTTGTTAACTCAGACCAACACTAAGACTTTAATTCAAGTTAATGTATCTGAATTATTCTGTAATGAAGACAAGGCAGAATGCATTAACGCTTCTACTCCAGTGTCCCTTCAGGGGAAAAAAGATATGCTCATATGTACTTACTCACTAGTAGGGCCAAGTTCACATAGCTGACTGCTTCCTGCACAAATTACTGTATAGATTTTGCCAAGTTTTCATATAAGTCTTTTGAGGAGAGGTATCACCGATGCAGCAAGATTTGCAGTCCCTCAGCCTCCTGAATAAATGTTTTCAGGACGTGATGGGAATAGAGTAAAACCAGTATATTCATTTGCAGCACTAACAACTCTTTGTAATCTTTGATAGCTCCACTGAATAGCCCATTCTTTATCATCTCATTTAATCCAAAAGGGGTAAAATACTTAGCTTAAGATCAAAAAGAAACTAATCTGTAGTTCAGCTGGAATTCAGCCCTCTGTTGCCGTATGATACTTTTTCAGGGGAAGTAGCTTTAATGAAATGTAGAAAGTAGGATGAGAAATGAGAGAACCACCTCTGTAGACAAGAGCACAGATCAAATAATAGCGCTACGGTCATACAGTTGAAGATGAAAGCGCCTTAAACTTAGGCTGCATTTCTGCTTGCTTTCCAGGGCAGTTGGTTGAAGCCTCTTGTGCTCTGTACATTTCATGCAGGCTGACACTTGCACAGGGGAAGTTTTCCGTAAATCTGGAAGCAGTCCAGGAGCTACATGCACATACGCACACACACATGCACGCGCTCAAGCCTTGGGCAGCTGCTTGGTGACAACAGTAACGTCCTGTATCAGCCAC
This sequence comes from Crypturellus tataupa, assembly GCA_034781795.1. NCBI lineage: Eukaryota > Metazoa > Chordata > Aves > Tinamiformes > Tinamidae > Crypturellus > Crypturellus tataupa. The sequence continues at coordinate 300,693 of JAWLRI010000978.1, forward strand.
AAGGCTCAGTCATGTGTTGACTTCTTCCTGGCATCTCCTCCATTATAATTCCCTTTGTTTCCAGGAGGATAAGGGTGTCTGGCAGCGTTCTGCGGCACAAGCCGATCCTTGCGAGGGGACGCACGCAGCACATCGACCACTTTTAGGTCTCCTGTAGAGGAGCAGAGCTGCCCGTGAGGGTTTGCTGTGCCCTGCTAATGTGCAGGGTTTAACCTCAGTGTATCCGTGCTAACGTGGGCCTTAATCAGGGGACTGAGACCGAGCTGGTTGCTCTTGATCACGTCCTCAATCCTGCACACCAGAAGTCTAAAGTCGTCCTCTGTCTGGGGGCTTATGTGATTGATAGGGTGGCATTACCTCAATTTAGGGAAGTTTTCTTCAGAGCTGAGTTCTGTGAAGCCTGAAAGGTACCTGAAATTGCTGTCTGAGCACTTGGTTCCCAAGGAAGGCCGCGTGTACATCCCACGGGTTCCTCCAGGACGGTCCGTAGCTGTAGCAGTACTGAGCAGCCCCAGGGGCTGAGCTCATCCCTGCTTGTCCCTGCATGCTGGACGGGACCCAGAAGAGGGGCAATCCGAGCTTTTAGCGGGAATTCCTGCCTGAGCTGCGAGCCTCATTTGTCTCTGAGCAGCAGCTTGAGGAAAGAGACTCAAGCATGAAATCTGATGCAGTATGTGCTGAGGAGCAATATGGGGAGAGGAGAAAAGGCCTGGAGACATTCAGGAAAGTTTTGCGTTACTGGAGCGCTTGGATGGGTTGTACCAGCTGGAATTTCCTCCGGGCTGGTTTTGCTGTATAAACCCTGTGGCTGCTGATCAGCCAGATACCATGTGGCTTAAACTAAAATGTTGTAATGTTGTTACTGCAGACAGCCTGAAATTGGAAAAACCTTAGGCCACATTCCTTACCAATTTGAACAGAGCTTCAACCTCAGAGTGCAGCTAACCAGCTCAAATACACATAGTTAGTTAATAATTTTCAGGACTGCTTTGTCTACTTCAGGAGTTGCAGAGGTCTGTGGGGCTTTTTTTATTTGCTTTGCTTTTTCATTTTAATTTTGTCCTGTGATCGTTGCTCCCTCTAACTAAGCAGGACTGTTTGTACAACTAATGTGTATTAAAACCAGAAGTGCAAAGATTAAGGAAATGTCATAAAACAGAGCAAAAAGATGATAACGAGCAGTAAAATGAGAAGAGCTAGAGACGTAGGAGAGTTACCTACGAAAAGAAGTGTGAAGGGGGAGGTTTGGTGTTCAGGCATGGGGAGAGCCGTCCCCGCTGTGATTTTGGCCCATAAAGCATGAGCAGCTGGGAGAGGGGAAAGATAGAGAAGATCAGGAAAGTTTAGGATTTTGAGACACAGAAAGAGGTATCATTGTGTCATTATATCCCCTAGAGTAAGAATCAAGTCAATCCCAATTAGTTAACTCCATCCTGTTATTTATGAAAGTTTTGGAACAAGAAATGTAAAAATGGGATTCCTAAAATAATTCAGTGAAGAAAAGTACTGGTTATGCAGCCTAGATAATTTTCCAGTGTTTTCTTCCCTCACAAATTAAGAGGTCCCTTTGGCAGGGAGCATCCCTGTGGACGACCCATGTCCTTTATAGAAACTTAAATCATACAGGTTGACCCAGCGTAGGCCGGCTCCTCGCAGCCCCGTTAATGGTGCTAAAGAATGTGCAGTGCCTGTGGCAGGATGAGATTAGGAATCCAAAAATATTTGTGTTCTCCAGCCCCGTGTGTTGCCTTTTACAATTTTTTTTTTAAACAAAACCACAGTTATTGTGGGTTGATTCTGACAGAAATTTGATACCTCTGGGGGAAAAAAAGCAGGGGGGATTGAGTGGAAAGCTTATGATGTGGTCTGTCTGCCAGAAACAACAGGGAAGTGAGCAGCACGGTCTGGGCACTGCAGATACAGTCATTTTTATATCAGGCTGCTTTGTTGATCTAATCAGCTTTTATGTCTCTTTTTTTAATGATTCACCCAATTAAGTTCATTCGTACAGTCTATTGTTTAATGGTAAATAACATTTAAAAAAACCACCACCTATGTGGTTGCTGTACTTGCTAGTTCTAATGTAGTTATTCTATCTATTTGACTTTAAATGCATATTATTTCCTACTCTTTTGGGCAGCAGCTTTTCACTAAAGACTGCAGATCCAGCCGCTATCTGTGGTCAACTTGTTTTTCTCCTTCGGGATGTCCTGTCCCATGTTTTGTTTTGCTTTCTGAACCAATATATATGCAGTATATGGCACACATAGTGGGCATAAATGTGTGTGGTACTTAGATGTGTTAGTGTGCCTGTGTGACTCATATACAACTTTATGTGTATATATGTCAAAGATGAAAAAAATCCATATTTGAACCCAGAAATGTTTTCTCCTTTATAAAGGGGGTTTCTTTGAGGTAGCTTTCACTCTGTAATGCGAGTTCCTTCCCCCATCGCTTCTCGTGTGGATGGGATTGTACATAACATTAGCTCCTTTAGGAGAACTGGCATCTGATCAAGAAAGTTTCCGAACGTGAAAGTCAAAATATGTTTTTTTTTGCGAATGAAAATAGCTGACCGGGCTCGTGGCTCTGGTGCCCACACTGGGGACGTGTCCCCTTCCTGCCGTCCCCTTCAGCCGTGTTTTCTGCTGCGGCCGACAGGGAGCTGCTGCTTGCAGCGTCACTGAGTCTGGACGGGGCCTCCGGAGGTGACCTGGTTCCACCCGCTGCTCCTCACAGCATCACCCAGAAATGCCAAGTCAATGAAATGTCAGCGAGCAAAATGCCAGCGATAAAACCAAGCCCCGCCAGCCCTCCTCCCCCTCGGCATGGATGTTGCTGCAAACCTGCCCTGCAGCAAGGAAAACAGATTGAACCGGTCACCAGCGCTGCTGTGGCGGAGTCCTCGTGTCACCAGTGAGGCCTTGTGCAGCCCGCAGGGCCCACGCGGGCAAGGCAAGCCCCTCAGCTCTGTGCTCGGAACCCTCCTTGTCTGGCGTTTGCTTCCTGAGGGTGACACGGGGACCCAGAACCCCAGGAGACCCTGGGGACCCCGGGTAGCGGCTACAGACTGAGCACAGCTCGTGGCTTCCATTAAATGCTTTAAAGTGATGATGTGTCACCTTGGCAATGGCAGAGCTTTTTCTTTTTTAAATAAGACTTAGACTACTATTTCATGAATTGCACAAATACAAAGATTAAATCACCATGGATTCTTGCAAGGGAAAGAGGACGGGATTAGGAGACTGAAATTTCATGCAGCTGGATGTCATGCTTCACTGAGAGCAAACGCGGCTCCCGCAGTGGCCGAGGGCCGGGATAGGGACAGTCTTAAGGAGGGGAAATGTATTTTTAGGCCTGAGCTTCGGAGCAGGTTCGGTCTCCTAAATAACGCTATGGAGCTGCAGTAAGGTTATCCATGCTGTAACTAGTGCCATGTTGTTTTAAAGCAAGGGTATCGAGCTAAAAGAGCGGTGGGGAGCTGCTTTGGTAACAAAAGCAACTGACCCGCTCAAGAACAGGCCCGTGGACAGCTGGGCAGGCCTCAGCCGGAGGAGGTAACTACGGCCTTGGCTTTAAACACATGGATCAGGCTTGACCCACTGCGCCAGACTAGGAAGCATGAACATAGCTGCACTTTATTGGCATCTTGAAAGGGGAAAACCTCCCAAGCTGGGGATCGGCCTTTGCGAGAGATGGAGAACATAATGCTGCGGGTTTGGCTGATAGTAGCAGACTTCTTCATACTCAGTTTGTGAATGATGTTGCTTTGTCAGAAAACTAAATAGCTGAGGTGGCACTTGTTCCTTGTGACTTGACTCTTGACTGCTGTTGTGTTATATAATCTTGTTGTAAAAGTCACCTTGGCAATGAGAAGAGTGACATGTGGCTCAGGGGCTTGGCTGAGCACCAGGTATTTTAAATCACCCACATTATTGTCTCGCCCCAGCGGCCTGTTCAGCCCAGGAAATACTGCAATGAACCCTCATGGCTCTCCGGAAGGCAAACACTGCGGGCCTGAATCACTTCCCAGCCCGTGCCGGGGTCTGCTGCAGAGCAAGGGCAGATCACGAGTCGTGAGCTTGTTTTCCTCATACAGAAGTGTTTTAGGGTTATTTCTGGGCTATTTTACTAGAGGTGAGGGCTAGATACATCCGTGAGTCGCAGCCCATTAAAATCAAGGAAAGCCCTTGTCCTGAACACAGCCTGCTGGGTTCTCCAAAGGAGAAGCAGAGCATGGTGATGCTCTCATAGTATTTCAGGATCTTAAATACTATCCAGGCACTACTGACTGATTTCTGTCAGTCTCAAAATCCATTGATAAACCTTGTGCTTCAGGTTTCCAAGAACTAACTGCTCTGCTTAAGGAATAAAGGAAATGAAAAACTAGTCATTTCAGTTCTATACACGCCGAGTGTGAGAAGAGCAGAGGATTTTCCACTATTACCTCATATTACAGATTTTTTTTTTATGTCTTCAATTTATGTATCTTTTTAGAGCTTTAACTTCTGTCTCTAACGTTGAGCTAGAGCCTCTCTGCATTATGCACAACAGCTTTGTTGGAATTCTTACATTAGTTGCTTACATCCAAAAAAGTCTCAGTCTCAGGAGTGTGAATTCAAAATAACTGCAAAGAGAGCAAAGGACAATCCATGGATCATACACAAAATGCCAAAAAATAACAGTTCCAAACTTCCCGCTGCCACTTTTGGCATTTTATTGCACAAAACTCTGTTTTTTGTAGCACTAATGCTTAAGGGAATGCAAGGGATGGGAAGACTGGCCCAGTAAAAGGTTGTGGTTTTGGTTTTCAGCCACTTTCTCAAGATACAGAGTCAGATAGAAGGGGATGAGGGGAAAGAGACGCTTGTTCCTGAGCGGGATGCGAGGCCGGCAGCTCCCGGGAGAGCAGCTCTGGTGCAAACCCACCATGTCACCAGACGCAGCACAACGCTGAATACTGAAAACATTTATTTATACAAATGTACAGCATTTACAATAGTTTTAAAAATTAAGCATTTAAAAGAAACATACCATTCTATAAAGACTACAAATAAATATGGCGCAGCTTGGGATTTCCGTGCGTGAGGAGAAGCGGATCTGCAGGCAGAGCGGCCGCTCCAGAGCACAGGGAATTGCGGGCAGGTCCCCGCCTTGTTCCCAAGATCGCGGCCAGCCACGTGTCACCCAGCTGCACGTACAGAGCCCGCGGGGACGGCAGGTACCAAACCTCTTGGTGCTTAGTGCTACTGCAAGTCCAACATGGGTTTCCTTTGTGGGGAAACCGGCCCTTTCTGCAGCTTAATCCATGTGGTTACACGTGTCTAGCTCCAAGGTACAGGTTAGAATCAGGGAGTTGTGTTAAAGTTTATGTATCCGTCTGTTAAATAATGTTAATATGTGGGGACGTGTAGGGAAAGGTGGTAATGGAACAAGGACGCAGGAACCTCACTGAAAGGTAATTCCAGGAGGTAATTTCTGCTGCTTGTGCTGGCTCTGTACTTATTTACCGGTCTTAAACGCACACGTTTAACAGTAGGGTCCTGAATCCAGAATGTAAATCCCTAAAAGGCAGCTCAGCTGCAGTAACCGCCTGCAGTGGTCAGGAACACGGGAGCTCTGCTGCCAAACGCCATGTGTGACATGGGCCAAGCCTTGAGCACACAGGTCACAGACGCAGTATTCAGATTCCAGCATTTTATTCCTTTTTTTCCCCTTTATTTCAGTGTATCAAAACCCCTGTACTGCAGAGCATAAGCACAACTCGATAAAGTGCAAGTTAGCTTGGAAAACCACTGAGTGAAGCCTAGTTCATAAAAGAACAATTTACAATTACTGTTTTTAAAAAAAATCCCTAGAAAAAAATGTTTGTTGTAAAACCAGTCCATGGACACCCTGGTTTTATTACTAATCTTGCAAAACAAAGTTGATTCTTTTAAAATATTAAAATATTATATATATGTGATAATTTATATATTACAGGCTTAGCCACGTGCAAAGTAACCACTTTGTTCGGCAGTATCATTATTAAGAAATTTTAAAAAATACTTTGGATCCTACTCAACATACAAAAATAAATATTCTAGAAATTATTTCCAAGCAAAATAAGAAATACCAGTCATCAGACTCTGCATAGATAGGAGTGGCCCCTACTACGTAACAGGAGCGTGTTCAAGAAGGTCACAGAAGCTGCTCAGAATTTGTTCCGCGTCCAGTAGCCGTCGCGTCCTCATCCAGACAGTCACCACCTTTCACATACTTTAATTTAACCCTTTTCAGTTTAAAATCCCTAATGATGTTCCATGAGCTCCTTCCTGCCTATTGCTGCATTGCCATTAATCCCTCTTTTTTTTTCTTTTTTTCTCCTTTTTTCTTTCTAGAAGGTGATAAGGGGAGATTTGGGAGCCCACAAATGTGCAATGTCTATATTATTTACTGCATGTTAACAAGACAACAGTTATTGTCGTAACAAATTATTGCAACAATGCCACTAATAGTGACAGGGATAAAGTACTTATAAATAAAACGTTTTTCATGGAGGAAAGAGACATTAAGAAAAACATATGCATTGGTCTAGCCATAGATTGTGAGAAAATTTTGCATGAATTGCTAGAGAAAACAATGAAGAAACTCAGGTTTTATCCCTGCAGCTGCATACCAGTCACTAGGTCATCACTGATCAAAATATAGGAAAATCAGTTTTTTGAAGAGATTTCCAAAAATAAGTCTTAAGGATGTATGAAAAGGTTGAATGTTCATGCAGATGTTTTCCTCCAGTTCTTGACTCTATGCACGTGGCAGCGCAAGCCAGTGCTATGACATAAATGCCCACAAGAAACAGGCTGCTGTCAGCACCGCATGGCCTGAGAGTCTCTGCGTTTTGTTTATGGGGGACAGTGTTGTAAACACTGCGTCCGTTGTGTTTCTTGGCAGTGGCAAATTGCAGATGCTTCCTTCGCAGCAGGAAGTGCAGATCTGAGAGAGAGAGGGTGTTAACTCAGTAATTATTTGAGAAAAACAGCAATGCAGAAAAGAAAGCTTTGGTTACAAAGCAGCAGTGGCCGTTTTTTTTTTTAATTAATTGAGACAACAATTTACCAAGAGCATCCACCTATAAGAGAGCTGATCTGTGGTGCCCCTCGCTTTCCCAAGGGATCAAGGGATCTATTATTAATATCCGAGCAGAGCACATGAGTTTCAGAGCAATGAGACTGCTAATGTACCTAAGACTAAGAAGGCATAAAGTTACTTGGGAGCTTTTGTTTTCGCTTGGTCTTACGTGTTCACTTTTCACCCCATACACGTGACGGTCCCCTGAACAAGTCAGACTTCTGGCCAATTCTGCCAATTTCTGCTAAAACCACAGGTAATTTCTACCCTCACCTTGTATCCTTCGTGTTTTATGTATGTGCATCCCGCAGACAGACAGTCCTCTAAGGGCACGCAGCGCTTGGTGACAGACACGCTTTCCCCGGTGATTTTCATCGTGTGTTGGCTAAAGCAGTACCTTGTACCTGAGAAGAGGAAAAAACAGTTATTTTCCCAGCAAGGTCAAAGTTGCTGATATTCTACAAATAGGAAAGAAATTTTCAGCTTTGAAAACCTTAGGATTTCCAGAAGTAAGAACTGTGTGTGTGTGTTGCAGTAAGGGGGTGTAACTAGGTACGTCCTGCGCACATGGCCCTTCGTGCAGCAGGAAGGGGGTTTTGCTCTAAAGCCAAGGCAGGTTTGGGTGATACTGGTAAATTAACTATGTGCACACACGTGTGCACAACCAAATTATGGAGCGAGGTGCACAGAGTCCTCCCAGACCTTACATGTCCCTGGTTTTATACGAGTTACCTGCAAAAACGAGAGCCTGCAGCATCTAGTTGCACCTGAAGTTTTCATGCTTCTCACATTTAGGAGTTTATTTTTTTCCCAGCTTCATGTACAACCATTTAGTCCTCAGAAGCACCTGACACTGTAAAGCAGAATGCGGTGTTTCCATGCAAAGGAGAGCACTAACAGTCCCTGCTTGAGAGGAAGGTAATAAATACATAGGCCTCATGGGGCAGTCTGCCTTCTAGGACATGCCTTTTCCCAAGGCTGCTCAATGCAGGGATTTGTGTTTCAACTACCCTTTTAATAAAGTGTGTTATTCCACCAAATGTGGTTCTTTTCAGTAAGTCCTTCTTTCTATAGTTTACAGGTGTGCTTTACTTCGTGTCTCTTTACTAGCATTCTGTTAAAAAAATATATATCTATAGCAAATGTGAGGATGAGATTTTGTAGGCAGGACCATGAAGTCCTCCCCGGCTCCTGCGGCAGCCCTAGCCCTCCTGCCCTCATTCTGCAGCTCGGGAGTCCTGTTTATGAGGCCTCCCTATTTGAAATTCCTTTGGAAACTTAAACCAACAAAGAAAAAGTTGGCTTAACAAACAACTTCCTTACATTAGTTGGTAAAGCTAAGACGTAAAACCAAAAGTTCTCAGTTTTGTGGCATCCCCAGTTCCCTTTTCCTAGCTCCCCAGTGGTTTAAAACAGTAGCTCTGTCTCAGCAGTTGCTCCTTAATTACCGCAGCGTAGATCATTAGGACCAACAAATTTTCATCCATTTAAAACCATTTATTAGCAACAACATAAATTGCCTCTGTGTTAAGTACAATCCTATGGCATATGTGCTCCAAATGCCTCTATGATCTGCACCTTCCTCCACAGCTGCTGCAAATCCCCTGGGTTTCGGACAGACGGGAACTGGATGGCACATCCAGCTCCAGGTCCCAGGAACACCCTGTGCCCAGAGTGAGGCCATCCGTGTCAGCAGATAAACAGCCCCTTGGTACAAGGATTAAAAATAGGTTCAGCTTTCCAAATAGCCCATTCTTGTCACTAAAATCCTGTTTTTTTCTGCATCTCTAGTAAGGGAAATTAAAGCATTTGTTCTTAATTGGTATCTACAGTCCAAGCTAGTGACAGTAACTAATAGCTCTGGTCTGTGTGACCACAGCTAATGAATGAGGCTTGCCCGGTGGTGATTTTCCCCTTTCCTGGCCAGTCACTAAGTGCAAATTCTCTTTCCAGATGATTAGCATTGTCTTGTTTAGTCAATTTTGTTCATTATTACTAAACACAGACCTTGCAGTTACTCTTGTCTCCTTAAATAGCAATCCACGAGCGGTGTCTAAACGGTTACATCATGTAAAGGTATCATGTAAATACCTTTTATTCCTGTTAAAAGAGGGAGAGTCTGTGAATATCAGCCTCAGCTGATGATTAGGACCCGTACACAGAGCAAGACAGTGAATGAAAAGAAACAAACATGACGCGGGCAGGAAGCAAGGGAGGCTAGATCCTTGCAAAGAATTCAAATGCAACAGAACTCAATTAACTATGTCCATAGTTGGGATTTGGATTTTTAGATGTTTAAGTGAGACTTGGAGGAAAGACAATCTAAATGCCTTGTGTTTCTCCATGACACAGATGCCAAGGGACCAGGAGATGCAAGGATCTTGCTGGTATCCAGATGTTGGATACAGGCACCTAAACCCCTTTTTGGTCACCCCCTCCTTGAGGATCTGCTCAGTTATGAAGCTAAACAACTGAGCAAATAGAGATGCTGGCCGAGAAGTAGTAGTTTCAGTAGCACTGACGGGTTCCTGAAGCATGGCCGTGTTGTAACTAGTGGGAACTGCCCCAGTGCTCACCAGTAAGAAATACAGACTTCAAATAAACATCAGACTGGTTTAACGTGCAACTGAGCTACCTGGAGTGTGGCTACATGGAGGACAGGGAGCTCTAAACCACATCCACAGCGGAGATGCACAAGCTGAAGGGATTATTTGTATCACTTTTACACATCCTCCTTGCCAGGGAGGCTTATGAATGCAGACGGCGCTCACCAGCTCTAAGAGCAAAACGGGAGCCGCGTGCCGCTACGGCCAGGCTGTCCCGGGCAGGTTTAACCCAAACGCTAACATGTCATCTGTTACCTCTTGGACAGTAGACGTCCGGAGCCCAGCGGTTGCACTCGTAATTGTCCGCTGCCCTTTCGCAGGTAAAACACTTAAATCCATGCGGATACGGTGTGGCTGAAAGCAAGAAACAGCAGTTGGTTAAGGACCACCTTACTCAGCTTTGCTTTTCAGGTAGATGTAGCAATAATTTTTAGCCCGTCCGCACGGTGCAGACTCTGCTCAGGCTCCAGGAGTGGGTCTGTCTGGCATGACAACGTGAATAATGTAGGTAGTTAAACCTGAGAACAGATCCTAGTATAAACTTGGCTTAGCTCTAGTTATGCTAAGGGGAAAGATCAGAAAAAAAAATGGAGATGAAAAAATCGAGGTTTTCCAGGTGCAGAAAGCAGAAAGCCAGATCAAAACACACAAATCAATAAACAAAACAAAACATATATTGTCTGATATATCATAATGTAACTTTACATTATCAATAAAAACTTCTAGGTATTTTATATGGAGTGAACTAAGATAACTGGCTACTAATAGCATGAAATTTCGTACTTTAAAATAATTCAGTAACACTGCTGAAAGGTGTTCTGCTTGGAGACAGGGCTCTTCTGCAGCCACCCAACCTGGATTTCTTTTTGAAGCGTCTCTTTCCAGATGTTCCAAAATTATCTTTGAAACAGCTGCTCAACTTAAGAAAGAAACTTTACATGAACTATCAGTCCAGCCACTCCATAGTGCTCCCTAATGAAGCTTTGAATCTAGCCTTGTATTATTTTTCTTCTCCATTAACTACACAATCTTAAAGACAGGGTATCGGTTTGAGCAGTAGATTTAAGAAGATTTTTGGTGAGGTTCTCCCCACATAGACTGCCCAGGACTAATACTGGGCTCATCGCTAATATCCAGGGGGCAGCTACAGCCAAGGGACTAGATCTGGTGCAGAAATAGGAAGTTCTCCAGCTCCTTTCAGAGGGGCTTTTTTTTCTCCACGGCTCAGGGTTTTACTCATACCGTGCAGGTCTGTCTAATACCTAACGCTGCGGGACCGGGGAACCGGTAACTCCATCTATTCAGGCTGCGCGGTTTAGAGCAGGGAGCGCCACGACGCTCCTTCAGCGGCGCTTCTCCCCGCGCCGCAGCCTGCACCCACGCGCGTGCGGACAGGATCTTGTACGGTGACCTAAGCCGCACATGCTGGCTTCTTGCAGAGCCTACGGGCATCGAGCCCACCTGTGAGAGACCTCACGGCTCACGGGGCAGCGGCAGGCCCAGCTCCGCGTGGCCTCCTCTCCTGTGGAGACGCACGGGTTCCCATATGGAGCCACCCGCCCGCAGCTGCGGCCGCGCTTGGGTTAACCGCGGCCCTGGGGCCTTCGCGCCAGCTCCCCAAGGGCCGGCGATCGGCCCAAAGCCCCCGCGGCGCCCGGCAGCCCCCGCGCTCCCCAGCGCCTTACTCGAGGGGTGCAGGTAGACGATGTCCTGCGCGCTGAAGTCCCGGGGCTGCACGGCGCCGAGGCAGGCGGAGATCGGAAGAGC
>JAWLRI010000978.1:312275-339023 GCA_034781795.1 Crypturellus tataupa
AGGCGGCGAGGAGGCCGAGCGGCAGCAGCCAGGCCCGCGCGGGCTGCGTGGCCATCGCCCGCACTCATGCGGCCGCCCTGGGCCCGGCGGAGCTCCACGTGCCGAGGGGAAGCGCCCTGCAACGACATGCGAGGGACGTGAGCGCGCATTAAAATCACCCCCTGCGCGGGGCTTTTACACACAGCCTGACGAGGGCTGGCAGCACACGCGTGAGCAGCCTGCAGAAGGCGACCACGATGACTCCGTACACCAACAGCCACTTCTGCACGCGCGGCGGCTCCGGGGCTGTGCTGCAGCCTCCCCTTTGTGCTCTGGTGTTTGTCCCGGGAGTTGTCCCGCAGCCGGCTCTTATCTGGGAGCTGCCCTTTTCCTGAAGCACCACGAGATCCATAAATGCAGCGATAACCGCAGTGCCGCGTCGGGGAGAGGGCAGCGCCGGCCACACGGGCTCACTGCATGCACGGGCAGGGGACAAAGCAATCCCGCCTGGAAGCGGAAAGGAAGGAAAACAAGGAAGTCAAGGAAATAAAGGCAACAAGGAAATCAAACAAACCTGTCCTGGGGCGTGGAGGGAGAAGTGACCCCGGCGCTTTTTGCAAACACATAAAGAGCTGCAATCTGCGCGTTCAGAATCGGCTGCGTTCAAAGCGAAGCCTTAAGAATTGTCAGAGATGTAACAGGCAATTTAACAATCCCAGGCGTTTGTCAGGACAGCTGTCAGCTATGCCGTCTCCTCTCCAAAAGGGTATTTTTATGGAAAGATGGCTTCTCCTCCCAAGCCACATAAGCTCTGGAAAGATTTGTTAGGGATCCGAAGACTTTCCTTCCCAAACAAGCCCACCTGGGCACTGACACAGAAATCTCGCTTAACTCTGGCCTTCCGGCGCCATCGGCACTCGGCGGGCGGAAAGGCCCCGGCGCTGGCGCTGCGCTGGGATTACTCCTGTCTGCCCTCTGCCCTGCCCCGCGCTATGGAAATGAACCATTAGATTCACAATTGCTCCTTTGTCAGGTCTCATTAGGGTGGCCACATGTCCCCAAGTTGTCACCTGCTCTACAGACAAAGGCATGTCAGAGCCCTCGGGAAGCAGGACGGAGCTCCTCAAGCAAAGGCCGGGCCGAAATCAAACGCTCGGGGCTCCGGAAGGCGACTTGTCAAAGACAAAGATTATTTGTGCGGACTCTGACCCGGCCCTTGCTCGCGGCCGCTCCCGAGCTCCGGAGGGGTCTCCCCGCGCGGACACGGCCAGGGCCGTGGCGCTGGGCTCCGGCCGGACGAGCGGAGCGGGTGCCCATCACCCTCGGCAGCTCTCTCTTCTGAGCAGAAGAAAAAATCCCAGAGGTAAATACTCGTCACGAAGGAATTCCTGGTTTGCGGATGTCTCGGGGGTTCCTCTTCCACACCCCAGCCCTGCTCAGGGCCCTTCCGCTCCATCCCATGGGAAGCGAAATGTCCCTCTGCTTTTGGGCACAGAGGCTGCCCCATTTCACACCATTAGCTAAGACGTTTATGTTCTGTTGCTGCCCATATCCCACCTCCAGCCTCCTCCCAAGGCCCGTGCTCCCCCGTGCCCGGCATCACGGCTCTCCGCTCACTGCTCCGTGACCTCATCTCCTGCTGGGATGATCCCTCACCTCGCAGCACCCAACGCCACGTTGCTCCTTGCAGAGAGGAGAAAGCAAAGGCAAATAACCCCTCCCTCAGATAACCCTCTACTCAAACCACAAAATAGGGGCCCATTTGTGCCTTCCTAAGCTCAAAAACAGCCCAAAAAAACTGCAGCGTGACCGCTGTCCGAAGCCAAATGGGAATCGCAATGAAGGATTTCCCGACGGAGGAGCCGCTGGGACAGGCTCTCGGAGACACCCCGGCTCTGCCAGCTCTTTGGGATGTCCCCAGGCCACCTGGAGCGGGAGAACCTGCCAGGGCCGTCGCAGAGGGGCTCGCGCCCTGCTCGATTACAGCGAGCAAGAGTAATTACACACGCACACACAATCCGTGCACAGGTTGCTCGCCTAAATGGGGACGATCTAATCTCCTTGCTGCTAATTGCAAAGCCTAAAGTTCATTGAGCTAAAAGCCCAGGTCTGGGGGACATGCAATATATCCCCTCTCACACGGCCCTCTCGTGATACAATTTAATCCTTATCAAGATGCACTTTCAAGATTACTCTTATTACAAGTATTGCACTAACTATTGCACAAGTACCTGTGCCAAGGGTTGCTTCCATTTCCAGTTTGATTTTTCACAGAGTCTCATATTTTTCTTAGGACTCGCACAAACACCTGATACAGGCCCAGTTGCTTCAGTGGCTTTTATTAAAATCTCCTGCTCAGACATCACCCCCCAGGTGACAGCCCAGCTTCAGAGAAGTGGCTCTGCGCAGACTGAGCAGCAATTAAATTCTTTCCAAAATAAACGTTTGGGTTCAGTGGGACACCTGCAAGGGCTCTGGCTCCAGGAAAAAGCAAGACAAGGGCCTCAGCCCCAGGATGAATTCAGTTCCTGCGGGAATCTAAGGAACAACAGCAATGGGGGTCACCTTCTGGGGCTGCGTTTTGTCCCCAGAGCAGAAAGGTGCCAGGTAGGATCCCAGAGCAGCTCTGCCCAGGTGATTTGGGCAGGAAAAGGGAAAACAAAGCCCAACACACTACCACTAGCGCTCAAGGGCTGGAGATCCCAAAGGGACAAGGGAAATGACAACGGCCAACAGAGCACTACTACAACTAATGCACTTTAAGAAACACGTGTCTAATGGGACATAAGAGAAACAATAAAGCTCCAAAGGGTCTCTCGGGTCTGCAAAAGGAAGGTCATCAAATTTGAAAGGAAGAACAAGCCCAAGAGGTGCGCAGGGCCGTTTGCAGGGCAGCGCTTTGCTTTACCAAGGCAGCCCTGCAGCTCTTCACTAAGCCTAGGAAAGGGGGTCAGTCTCGAGACCAGACAGATCATCAGTACAACTCCAGGATTTTTAAAGGATCAAGCCCCTGCTGGCTCACCTCGAGGTCACTCCTGCGGAAAAACACAGTTTACCACATCAACAAAAGATTCAAGTTGGAAAAATTGCAATGGGGCAGATGATAGAATTTTGTGGAAAACAGGTCTGCAAGCAAAGGAGCCCTTTCTGAAGGGCCAGTGTCACGGCTCTGGAGGAGGAGGCTGCTGCAGGGAACAAGTGGGCCAAAGCAGACGGCCAGAACGCCCCGATGACCGAAATGATTTCTCCAATTAACCAAGCATGCTCGGGCTGAGCTTAGTGACATCTCAAAATCTGCTTGGCACAAAGAATATCTGTAAATCCAAGACTGTATTTTAAGTTCTTTTCTACTCTCCTGCAAGGATTAGTTCAACATTTTTTTAATCAACACCCTTGACAACAAATCCCCTCTTTTGCTGCCAGAACGTGCAGAGATGGCAGTATCGAACAATACCGAAGACGTTACTGTTGTGGAATGGGCTGAAACACTTGTCCCTAACATAACAAACTGTGCTTTAATAAAACCATACATCAATCTACATCATTGTGTCTTCAGTCTGCTCATGCCTTCACCCTCCGAGCTGCAGGGCTCCTCGTGACAGGTCGTATTGTACATCACCCGGCACATTTGACATGCTGGATTAAACAGGGAATCGCCAAATGCCCAGGTTCAGCCCAAAGGGAGGCCAGAAAAGAGAGGAGCGCCGGAAACACGATATGGCAAAAATGAGATCTTGTTCTATTAACTAATATCGGATTTGAGCCTTGCCCCACAAATGAGAGCTTTGTCGCTGAATTTAATGTAAACAGGATTAGGACATTAATAGTGATGGGAAAGATATTAATGAACTCGCCGGCTTTGCCCATTCATGCCACGCAGCCCTTTTCCAAAACAATTTACCATATTTCTGCAGTAGTTAATGAACGCCAGGTGGTTTTGTTCCAGCTCTGGAGCCGCCTATAGATTATCCTATAGGAGCGCTCTGCCGCTCGGCGGTTCACTCAGAGTTCACGGCGTTTCTTCCCTCCCCGCAGCAGAGTTGCCCTTGGCGCGGCGCGGCGAAGCCCCATGTCCTGTGACACCCGCACGGGGTGATCTGTGCTGAGCTGGGCCTCGCACAGCAGGGCTCGAGCAATTCACCCTTTCTCCTGATGTAAAAACCCTCTCCCATTTGGGCTCATCCACCAACAAGCCTGGGATGGCATCGGAAATCCAGCATGTGCATGCAAATAACGAAGACCTTTCTCTTGCAGTGCTTTGTTATTAGCACTGTCTGGTTTTGTCCCACAGGAACTTCAAAAGACCTTGTAGGAAATCTCCCTGTGCAGTAATTTCCATAGTCAAATTATGTTTTATTGGTCTAAATAAAAGGGCAAAATCAATTCACATTTTCTATCACGTGCTATGGAAATTCAAATACTTTTCTCATAGAGTTTTGCATAAAGTTGTTCAAAGGCCATCCTTCAGGTTTTAATGTGCATTTTATTTGGTTTAAACTTCAGAAAAGCTGCACACTGTTAAGTGAAAGACACCCAAATTAGAACTGACAAAATTGGGGAAATCCAGTTGCCCCATGGAGTAAACAAACTCGACTGTTCAGCATCATTAATTCACTTAAGATTTTAAATAGCTTTTCTGAAAAAACAAAACCCAACACAACCCAAAACAAACAACCCGCCTCTGCCTTTACAGAATGGCCGGGGTTATTCAAATTCAATGACCGATTAATTATGTGGCACCCGTCTTCCTAGGAAAGGCAATTTAATCCCTTCATTTAAAAAAAAAAATTGCTGTTGGAAAGGGGCAAATGAAAGAAAACGATCACCCCCATCACGACGGGAAGCCCGAGACATTCTCTTTGGTGCAGCCCCGCTCCAGCGAGCGATTCGCTCTTGCACCCACCGGGGTGTTTCGGGGATGTTCCCAAGGAGCCCACGTGCTGCGCCACCCTCCCGTGTCCCCACCAGGACAACGCGCAGGGGACAAAATGCTCACCCAGAGCCCGAGAGCTGTGGTGGGAGCCGCCGCGTCCCGCTCCAGAGCAGCCCTGGCAATCCGTGCCCCGCGTGAGGGGCAGACGCTCGGCTGCTGGGCGCGTAGACAGAGGAGGATCAACAGCCTCAGCAGAGTAATCGTGTGTGTATTACACGCTGCACAATCTGGTTAGCCTTGGTGTGTACTGCTCATAAAAGAAGCAATAGCCAACTTAATCCTCGCTAGAATTCATCTTCCTGAAGATGTTCTGATCTGAATCTTTTTATCATTCAGAGTTCGGTTTGGTAGCCAGAAAATTCCATTCTGCATTGTACCAGCTTCCTTCTATGTTTGCATTTGCATTTTTAATACAAATTTTGTATCTTCACTGTGTTTCATTTATAGCTAATTGCTACCAATCATTATTTTACCATGATGTACAAATTGTAGCAAGGATACAGGCATAATGTGACATATTCATCAATATTTTGGTATGTGATACAGCTGAAGGGGAAAAACACTGCCATGCTAATTATTTATCAGCAAACATGTCATAAATTTAACGCATGTATATTAGTATTTGCTCTTTTTAATAGTAATAAATCAAGGCACTGCACAGAGGCTACACTGCTGCCCTAGACCCAGTGTAAACATGAAGTCAGGTTTCCATAAACATGAAGGCAGGTTTCCATCCTCCCGGATTTCCTGGAAAAGCGACTTAGTCACTTGGAAAACGTCCCTTCTTCTGCCATTACTTACATCTATTACCTTAATACGCCAAGCGCTGCCAGGGCAGACGGCAGCACGGGACTCAGGAATGAGCATGATTTAAACCACCCGGACACTGTGTTTGGCAGCTTCGCCAAACACAAGCTCGAGAGAGAAACTAGCCTGTAATATTGGGCTTAAATTTCAGAAAATATTTCCTCCTTTCATCCCAGAACACTTCTGCAAAGAAGGAATTGTTTCTCCCTCAGCCCTGCATGGGGCTAGTGCCTCCGGGCTGGTGCCTCCACATTCACAGTGTGTTATCTGCAATGCAAGCGTCTGCCAAGGAAGAGATGGGATTTTCAACAAAACGAGAGGAATTTACCTAAAAGTTGTGCTCAAACTCACACGCCTGAAATGCCCACTTGAAGTATACGCTAAAAGCAGGAGTGTTTTGCAGGATGTGCCCTGACCCAGCGGGTGCAACAGGACAGCCCCAGCCTCCCGCACTGCTGTATTTTTTAAAATCACTATCAATACATTTCCATTTTCTTTAAAATATTTGAATTGAGTTTTTGTACAGTTTTGTTCTCTGGGTTATGCAGAAGAACTGCCACTTCTACATGGCCTTTTTGGTCAACACTGAGATTTCGTAGTCATTTGAAAGGCTCCCAAGGTCCAGAAGGCAGGACCTCACCTCTTGCCTCGTGCTGGTTTCACAATACACACACTTACAATTGGGCGGTTTCACGATGTGGCAGCAATTTTCCCCAAAAAGTGGCAAAAATCCGCTGGTTGCAATTGCAGTTGGAAAACACGACCTTCTACCCTTCTTATCCAGAAATTATGCTGAGACCAACTGCCAGCACAGATGTTCCTGAGCCCTGAAGAGCCGCGCGGCGGAGCAGGTGAACCAACTCGTGCTCCTCCTTCCTCTGGGGCCTCCTGTGCAAGGGCCATGGGAGCGAGACAAGGGCTGGTGGCACAAGCAGGACAGCAAAGGGGGCCCCCACAATTGTTTTAGAAGAAAAAAAGAAATATTAATGCAAAAACAGAGCATGCATCAAGCTCTAGGAAGACCTGGTTATTTGAAAATCGTCACAGTTTGTTAAAAATTAAAAGAAAAAGATATTTAAGTTGACCTAGAAGAAAAGCAGTTTACTCACTGAAAATCAACAGAGAAGTTAATTGGCAAATGGACTGAAAATTCAAACATCTTGATGATCTGGAAGGATACCCGAGAATATGCTTCAGGAGAGGAGTTTTGATTTTCACAGCACTATCCTCATTAATTCTCTTTTATATTTAACTGCAAACTCCTGAACAACTAAAGCAGCCTTGCACAAGCCATAAGTTGGGCTGAAATCAGAACTTACAGAGAATGGTGGCCTCTCCAAGGATATTTTATGTAGAACAGACTACGCTACCATCATCCCCACCACACTCACCCGGAGCTATACATTCTTGCACTTTAAATGATTCATTTCCTTACCAGCGATACCACAATTCACTGACTATAAAACATCTAAGCATTTAACTCCACGCTGGGTTCTATCTACAGGAAAACGCTGGAAGGAATTTCTGTTCTCTTTTTCATTTGGGGAAACGCGTGTTAAGTGTGAATATCTCAAACACCCAGCGCAAGACAGATATGAAAGCAAGAACCGTAAAAGCCCTGCAGTGGGAACGCAGTATGGAGCAAACCAACGCTATAAAGAGATAAGAGCACCTGCTAAAACTGCCCTGGAAAATGTGACAGAAATCCCCCGGCCAGTCCCCACGCTGCCGGGGCTCGCCGAGTTTGGCACGGACTTTCAGTGCAAACGTGTGGTCCTGGCAGGGCCGCAGGTCTCCCCGCTGCAAATGGTTCGTTTGTGCCCGGCTCACCTGCTCCAATACCCAAAACTTTGCTCGCCTGCCACAGCCATGAGAACTGCTTACCGGGAGCACTGGGTACGCAGGGTAAAGTCTGAGCTTTAGATTCTGTCATCTGAGAAAGGCAATTTTCCCTCAGTGCCGAAGCAGCTACAGCTCGCACAAGCCAAGCTGGCGTATGTTCCTATCGGCCAGGGTAGATTCATGATTTTTTTTCTTTTAACGCTGAAGTGGAAACACGTGCAGTCTCGATGACTATAATTCATGTATAAATGTTTAGACCCAGGTCGAACTCCGCTCGGCTTTACCTCCTTGGCCCAGAGCACTAAGGCACCTACCTCATTTCAGCAGGTCAGGAAATGCTGGTTGCCACCAGCAGCAGAAAGAAATCCCGACCCATTTTCTGTTATGACAGGACTAAGCAGATGTCTCAGTTTTGGGTGTATTATTGGTGAGTCTGGTTTGTGTGAAGCCGGGATGTCACTGCCATCCCAACAGGGACAGCGAGGGGAGCCAAACGAAGTGGCCTGAGCGACAGCAGGAACAATGCGGCGTTTCTGCAGCGCTGCCCCAGGGCTCATGGAAATAGCTGTGTCCAATTCAGGACACAGTCACCATCTTATCACATTATCAGCTCCCACACGAGCAGAACACAAACCCAGTGTGGGCTATGACATAACTTGGCTATATTTAAGTCAGTGCAGACAGACACTGAGAGACTTCAAAACTGTGGCAGGAGACAAACGGTCGACTCAGAGCAGCCGTCTGCAAGACATTCCTGCCTGGCTGCTCATTTTCCTAATCTGGAGATGTAAATTGCTGCCCCAGTTGTGGAGAGAATAATTATTCACTCCGAACCTAACGCCATTGCCTGTCGCTGTTGCTGGTGGCGGTGCTGGGGGGACAGCGGTTGTCTGCAGCCCACCGTGCCAGCAGACACGCGGCGGTGCCTCCGTGTCGCCCGCTGTGGGTGCTGCAGAGCTACGAAGAGGCTGCAGATAGCGGGTGCAGAAGAGGACGCTCCACACTTGGCAGATGAGCCAAGAGCTGCACAGAGGTTTCTGCAGGGAGGGCTCTTGGGGACACCAGGGTTGGGAGAGGTCTGTGCTAGTGTCCATACTCAGCTGCTCGGAGCAGAAAGCCACCCCTCCATTCGCAGAAAAAACCCACCCTCTCCCAAACCTCCCACCACCAACGTGGCTAAACAGCGCTTGGAATTCAGGACTCCGGTTAACAGGCGGGAGCAGAGAGCATCTGCACAGCACAAGTTGCACCAAGTCCATTTGCTCTCCCCATGGCTGAACAATTCTTCACAGCCTCAAATCTCTGACAAGATGGACCAGCACCCTAGCAGATGAGACAGCTGAGGACTATGAAAACAAATATGCTTACATGTCCTGCAGGTACAAGGGCACTTCGTTTCTCACTGGAGACTACAGTACATACCCCCTTCACTCCCAAATGATCAACTATTTTTAATGAAATTATTGTGAGATATTCCAGACTGACACAGACTTGCAGGTATTTAGGATTCAAAAAGAACAAGCAGACATTAAAATCTTACTTGAGTTGCTTGGGAATAACATGGAAAAACCCAACAAACGAATGCGCTCAGACAGCTCTTGCTAAGACTGTTAACTGGGAGGCCAGCCCTGCCAGATGCTGCCGACAGCTCCTGAGGGCACATGCAAGCATTCCAAGGCAAATCACCTTGAAAGTAATCCTCTCTCAAGAAAGCTTATGATAGCCAACACATGTAGACCATCTTCAGACGCCCGTGCAAAGAGGAGGATTGTAAGGTTCTCAGAAAAGCAATGGGACTTACACTAGCGACAAGGGCAGGCATTCCCACTGGGACACACGCAACAGCAACGCAGAGGCTTAAAGAAACTGCAGGTGCCAGCGAACACGGTCACTGCTCAGTGAATTCCAGTCCCAACAGACATAATCGCTGAGCAAGGGCTCCCCTTCCCGAAGAGCCAGCAGGAGCTGCCGCGTGTCCCTGCAGTGTGCACCTGCACTGTCAAACCCATCCAAATGTCACTGAAATACAAAAAACAAGTGATTTTGGCACATCGGTTTTCCAATATCCAAAGCCATCTCAGAGCTTAAGAAATGCGTTAGCCTTTCCCATCTGCAAAAACCCTACATTTTAATGCAAGTTACTGTATATAAACAGATTCCACAGCAAATGGATCCTCTGGAGACACCACTAGAATTCACCCTGCTGAGAACAAGGGCTCAGCTCCTGACCTCAGTTTGGTTCTTAACCAGCAGCAGTTCCTCGGTACGAGGCGCTGGGCGCCACAGAACACGTGCGCAGCTTCCACAGCTCAGCATGACGGCCCTGCACGTCCCAGCACACTTGTGCAAAGAAAGGTGTTTTGCCATTTGTAACAACACAAGTGGGCATTGCTGTAAGGTCTAATACCTCTTCAAATAGCGGGTCCTCTGAAGAGTATGAGATACAATCTGCTAAATACACAAGGCTTGAATAAGTGTTGGACCAGAATTATCACGGCAATAAAAGTATGTCCATGATATGGAATTGATTATAACATCGATCCTACTTTTGGGAATAATTTTTGTTCGTTAATGTCATAGAGCCTTGTTTTTGGTACTTGGGTTTTTTGTGCTAGCCAGGCAAGGACTTTCGAGGTGTAAAAATTAGAAGAAAACTGCGACAGACACAGAGCTCCCCACCTTGCATGGCCAGCCACTGGGTGTGTGAAGGCCAAAGCACCATAACCTGTACTAATCACCTTGAGCTCATTAATCTACAAAGCTTTGGCCCAACCTTAGCGGCTGGCAGACGATCAAGCTCTTAGATGGTGCAATCCAAACTAATCCACTAAGAGGCATTTAGAAGACAGCTTGGAAATAAACATTTTTATGTTATTAGAAATGACAAAAAAGTTCTAATGCCCCCAGGCTCCTCAAGGTGAGGGAAGCAGATTGCCCTTCAACTTGCCTCTCCTTTGAGCATGCGGCTCCGCACACGAGGATGTCCCATCTCCAATCCCACTGAGCACCCAGGCTGGTGCCCTCCCTCATCTGCATGTCTCCAGTGGGTGAATGCAAGTCGAGCTCCAGCATTTCCACAAAGCCAGAACCTTGTTGGCATGTTCGAAGGCCAAACTAAACACAGGAGCATTCCCAGCTATTTTACAACCGATATGGTTTTACTTTTGTTAAGCAGGGTATAAAGTCCCTGGGTCAACAGTGTTTGCAGCTGCGTCTGCTGAAATTGGTGCAGCAAAGCAGCTCCCCAGAGAAACATGAAACAGCAAGGAAAACATTCTGTAATTTTGTCATTCCGATATGAGAGCTTGGATAAATGTATACTGGAGTAGAAGGTGTTTGAAACCTCTCTGTATCTGGGAAAGTGTTAGGAGTTGGGCAATTAAAATAAGCATTTTAAGAGCACAGAACTCCACACCATATTTTATGTTAAAGTACTATGCGAGCTAGAATCTTATGGCATAATAGCAAAGAAATTTTCACCACAGGTTGCTTAACGCTGACAAAGGAACCTTCTGAGTCGTTCAATCCTTAAAGACCAATTAAGAAAAAAAAATACATATACACACATTATCATTCAGCAGGGACAGGAGCTAACATGAGGAGGACAAGGTCACTTAAGCTTTTCCTGGGATCGGGCAAATCAATAGTTTTCTCACTCTCCCCAGATCTTGTTTTTGACTCTTTTAGATGCTCTCTCTAAGAAATACTACAATTATCATTCACCAAATTGGAATCCTCGGAAGCTGCATAAGCCAAAGTGATGATGACTTCTGCAATGATCCAAGGTGCACGTTGAACATCCCCCGAGCATCTCTCGACACCGAACACCTTCTTCGTTTCACTTCCCGGCCCCGGGGTCTCACTGGGTTGGAAGCTCCTTAGTGGAATGACCCATCCAAAGTGCTATTAGCTCCTCATAGCTGCAGACTGGCATCTGGTTTCCCTGCGGTTTGACCCCAAATGTTTGTCTGGGGAGATGGCTCTAAAACCCATGGACATTCCTACAAAAAGGAGATAAATCACTCTAAATCCTGCCAGTAGGTTCTCATATAATACTTTTGATTTGGTTCACCTTTAGACTGTTAAACTAATGCAATAATCCTGTGAAAAGAAACTTCTTTGACTAAAAATTTAAGATCAGAAAAATGTGAGAATGCTTTGGACATCTTCCTCATCAGCCTCCACAAAACAGAGGAACCTCATAGATAAAGCAAAACCAAAATATCTAAAATATATTAAACTCTTCTAAGTGTTTATGCATTCACCGTATTGTGTAAAGAGCATTAGTCAAATGGGACTTGAAAACCCTCTAGTAGTCCTTTCCAAACCATGAAGGCCTCACTTCCTTATGGAAAACCAGTTGATTTTGTTTACGTGTATTTAATCAAAGTGCCATAAATCCTATGCAGTGCCACTCATGCAATTACCATCTCAAAAGGTACCTATTCATGAATCCAATTTAAATCAACTGCATTTGCACATCAAACCATCCAGCTGATAATCTAATCCAAATATGCTGTCCTGATCGGTTAGAGCAAATGGACTGCATTGAGCAACGAGCTGCAGCTCGGGGAAGCTCTCCAAGACAGGCGCCGACGCGGAGTTGAACTGGGTCATCCCTAAGCGTTCACCACCATGGGCGAGTCACGCACCTAAACCCATCCCAACCTGCCGCAGCGACAGGCACAGGCTCTGCTTCCTGCATTCCAGGAGAGCAGAGCCCTTCTGCAAGGAAGAAAGTCAGGTGAAAAGATCTGGGATGCTGCAATCAGCTGCTGCCCCTTGGGATTTGGAAATCAAATCATTGATTGCTTAATTTCATGTTATGCACGACCTCAGTAACAGATGCACAGACTTAAGATTACTTAAGACACAGTATCTTTAAGACTTCTAAAAATTTATGAAGTGCTTTCATTATTTTAGAGACAAGTGTGGCTTCTACTCATATCTGTGATATTTGGGAACCTGACTTTAGTCATATCCTTATTTTTCAGGAACATCAGAGACACACAATTACCCAAAGCAGCTTAAAACAACCATGGATGTCATTATTCAACAAACAAAAAACAAAAAATAACATCGGCAAAGTAATCTAGTTGAATGTCCTTTGTTTAATTCGAATATCCATACTTAACATGTTCTAAATTAGCCAAGGCCAAAGCAATGGAGCCCTCAGCACCTCTGAATATAAAATTCCGAGAAAATACATTTCCGTGACTTCCCGAATCATTTTTCCACTGTACAGTAGACTAATTTCCAAGAGTCCCGCAGTTTTTTGGAACCTGCTTACAAATATTTCTGCTTTCGCGCTGCACATGCCGCCGTCGATACCAAACCAAGCAATTTCCTACCCTGCGGAACGTCCGCGGCAGCTCCGCAGCAGCCGGGCTCTGCTGCCAGCCCGGCCGCAGCTCGTGTGTGCGGCAGCCGGGGAGATGAAAGGAGCTGCCTTCAAAGGCACCGGGCTGACTGATACAGCGTAATTGCAGACGGAATCTGATGACAGAACTTCATGTAACTCCATTAAAGAAAAGCAGTCATGTAGGGAAAAAAACCCTAAAGGGTCAAATAAAATCCCCAGAATTTAAATATAACACACCCAAGATTTATGCGCTAGACAACCATATGCGAGGAAAAAGGAGACAATAAAACATTTACTTATATCCTCCTCTGTTCCTCCCATCCCTTCTTATTTAATACAAGCCCCCATCTCAGCTACAAGCAGCACAAGCCCCTGCAGCAGCTTACTTGGAAACACGGGACCAGGGAGGATGCTTTGGTTGCTTGCTCTCAGCACATCCCGGGATTCAATCGCGAGTTTTCCGGCGGCTGCTCCGAGCCTGCAGCGTGCCGCGCGGCCGGAGCGTCTGCGGGAGCCACCTTGGAGAGCCGGGCTGGGGGCAGTGCCTGGCATCGCCGCGACGGGATCAAGGGCAACATTGTGGATTCAGAGCAAGCGGCGGCGCACGTAGGCACTGGGTACCGACAGCAGCCCCTTCAGCTCTGCGCCGGGGGCACGTGCCATGGGGAAACAAAAACCTGCTTGGAAACGCAGGCGTTTGTTTTGATTTGCAAAGGGGGAAAGCGTGAAGGGGTTACAAGTGCTGTACGCCCTGGGATGAAACAGGCCCTCCTAGCCCTATGCACCTCTGCTATATTGTGTATTGCTGCTTTGCCAGCAATACGGAAACGGTCTGAGAGACAAGTGCAAGGCAGGCAGAGCAAAACAAAACCCAGCACTTCCCCAAAACCGTGTTTGTTGCAGGGAACATATGGTAACGGAAGGATAAGAACTGCGCTCGCCCGCGAGTAGGTCACCCCGCACCACGAGGGCACAACCTGCGCATGGGCTACAGCGGTGCTTGGCAAAGAGGGAAAACGTGAAGAATTACTGGTTTATAAGGAGCAGCGAGCTTCCCAGCAGGCAGCCAGTCCTACCGTTCAGACTAACCTGCCCTGCCAAAGACTCATGGAATCCAAATCAAAAAAAAAAAAAAAAAAAAAAAAAAAAAAAGACATAACCACAACCTACATTGGTACTAAAATCACTAGTTATAGCAAGTACTGCCCAAGGTAACCCCGTCTCCAGGAGCACCAAGGCAGTTTTTGTGCTCTTACCTCTCACCTCGCTCTGTTCTCCATCAGTGACGGTCTGCTCCAGAAGGCAGATGCCCATCAGCAGTTCCATAAAACACACCACATTTTGCCCAGGGACCACACCAGTCCCTCCAGGCCTGAAAGTGTGTTTGTTTTAAAGGAAAACAAAGCTCTCTTTAGCTAAACACACCTTGCTGGCGGCAGCTGCCCGGTGGATACAGAGCTCCCGGTGCCCAGCTCCGCTCGCGCATCGCCCAGGCCGGGCGAGCTGCTCTGCTCCCTGCAGCACATCGATGTGACAGAGGCCACGGCAGCGGGGGTGGGAAGGGGACACCGGCTACGCATGGTTGGCTCGTACCGCCACACGGCCAAGTCTCCCGGGAGGTACCGCAATTCCTGCAGTGTTCCCAATGCCCCAGTGCAGTGATTGAGCCCGTTTCGAGCTGTGTTTGGAGGCTGTTTCAAACCCAGGAATTCAGGGTCAGGTGCATCTGCAAACCCCAATCCCACTCACCAGACAGGAACACCTTATCTTTTCAAACTACACTTATACTTGGCCTTTTCTGTCTGACAATGTGAGGAAATGGGATTCAAGATCTGGCACAGAGGACACGCAGACAGCACATAAACAAAGTTTTACATTTTCAGCAAACTGCCTTCTACTTCAGTAAGCTAGAGATGACTTTTTGAGTATTTTTATACAAGTGTTGCCATCAAAGCCCAGGGGACCCGACAGGGTCACCCTCCTTCCCCACTGGCACTTCCCGAGCCCGACGGGCACCAGCAGGGCCAGGCCAGAGGACAAGCCCGATGCCAAGTGTGTGCGCAGCCTCTGCACAGCTACCCCCGGAGGGGTTGGAATCGCTTTACCAGAGCAGTGCTAATGAGCTAGGGCTCGTTATCGCTGCCGGGATCTCACCACCGCTTTGCTGGAACTTTGCTCCAGAGCCGAGGGAAGAGACGAGCCCTGGCCAGTGCCTCTACTGCCCCTAAAACCCCCAGCGCTGTGACCCGCTGGGCACAGGCTCGGGATCACTCCAGCTTTTCATACCTATCAACCTAGCCATTCCTAGGAAAACGCGTGCTGGATACAGAGGAGATTGCATGGGCACAGGAGTGAGCCTATAGCTTGCCTGGTACAGTGGCGAGCTGCAGCATTTAGTGCTTTCCACCTCACTACTTGTGATATATAATTATCATTAAGAAACTGTTGGTAATTCCCTGGACGAAAGCCTATTTGAGCAGAAAAAGGAACATACTGCAGTTGTAATTGAGAAGGAAAACATTTCTCTGAGAAATCGTGTTCTCTAGGTCACAATACCTTTTTAAGAGCCGGAGCACGGGCCGTTTTTCCTGCCCGGCTGCAGCTCTCTGCTGCAGCCCGTTACTATAACGACCCCCTTCACTTTTACTTTGAAAGCAGTTGGTGGAAAACCGCCCGGGTGCCCGGATGGCCCGCGGGGCGGCTGCGAGCAGAGCCCACGCGAGAGCTGCCGGCGTGGGAAAGGTAACGCCCGGGGGGGGGGTGGTCCCTGCAGGTCCCCACGCCGCGCGCCTACCTTGGCAGTGGGTATCGGCGCCTCCTCCTCCTCCTCGCGCGGCGGAGCGCAGTCCGCGGGCTCCAGGGCCGCCCGTGCGCTGCGGGGGGAAGCGGAGACCCCGCTTGGGGGACGTTCCAACCGCGCTCAGCTCCGCAGCAGGCTCTTTCGTCGCTCCTTTGAATTAGATGCTTATCTCAAGCAAATGTATATCCCCTAATAACTGTACACATCAACTGATAGTTGCTGCACCTTTAGCCGATTCTTCCAGGCTGGGAGGCAGCCGCGGGTGCAGGTGCCTCTGGCGGCGCCGCGGGAATTGCGGCCGCTCGGGACACAGCCGGGCTCCGCGGGCTGTCCCAGCAGCTCGGGGATCCCCGCAGGAGCCGCCTCCGGCCCCGGCCCGGGCTCTGCTCCGGGGCGGCGGGGCTCCGCGGGGCCGGGCACAGCCGGGCTCTGGGCTCCGGCAGGGAGCATCGCCCTGCAGGTGAATCACGCGCTCCCTCCCAGCTCGCCCTCGCGACGCGCTTCACCCCAGCAAAACCCAGCCACGAGGCTCCAGGTTTTCTTCTCTTGCCAACTGCAAGCGGGTTTTGTTATCATTTGGGGAATGTAATTACGTTCACCTTGCTGTGTTCAAGTGCCTTTCTCAGCAGCGCGAACAGAAACACGAGCGTTCAGAGAGGCAGCTGCGTCACCCGCTGTTCAGATAACAGCAGCACCCCATCCTCGAGAAGGCAGAGATTAGATAAAATATTGAATAAGAGCTATGACAACCATCCCCTTGTCTGTACATCTTAGTGTAAAGTTCAGCGGCGTTTATTTTGGCACATTAATTAGTTGTGCACAAAGCATTCCCAAGCGAACACGGAGCAGTGCGTCACAAGGGTGGCCGTGTTAAGTCAGCGCTGGCTCCAGCTGGGAGCTGCTCCGATGCCCGCGGAGGCTCCTGCTGACGCAGGGAGCTTTTCAGCCTGGCCCTGATTCGGATCTTGCAGGAGTTTCACCACTGAGGGCCACTGGCTGCAGCAGGGAAAGAGCTTGGAAACGCCGGTATTTCCTGTCCGGATGCCTACGTGGATGTAATCATCAAAAGAGGCTCCCCGAGCGGGCCCAAGGCCCCGCGACTGGGTTTGACCTCTAGCTTCTGGGCACTGCTTACCCCTTGGGAGGGCTGCAGGGTCAGACCAACCTTTGCATTCGTCACTTACCATTTACCTGCACGGCATGGTGCAAGTGCTCCCTCTAGATTATGGTATCCCAGATATCAGGCAAAGGCTGGAAAGTCTCAGAGAGGTGACTGGAAAAGAGAGAAATGCTCCAGTGGGACCAGTAATAAATACCAGTCTTGGAAACCTTTTAAGGGACCCAAGACCAGAGCAGCTTTGCATGGGCAGGGGAATATCCCCTGTCCTGCAGCTGGCCCAGGGCAGGAGCCTTTCTAGGCTCACCTGGAGGGGATGTAGATGATCAGAGGATGTGGAAAGGCATCGCCCAGGCGGATGTGAGCTCTGGGTGCAGGAGGAAAGCGGGGCCGTCCCCGCTTACACACAGGCTGTCACCTTGATCGAGCGGGTAAGTTTTACGGCTTACAGAGCTCGTCGGAGGGGTGCTCTAAACCGCACCGGCCGTGGCACGCTGTGCGTTCGCTGCCAGCCACGGTCCTGCCTGAGCAGACAGTCCCTGACGGGAGCCAGCATTACGGCTCTAAATACGGGGGTGAAGAGCGAAATTTCCTCTTCTTTTGCACTACCACAAAAGCAAAGTTAAGAGCACAGAATAGACATTGAGTGTCACTAACAGAGGGCCTGCGCCCCAGGCCTGGCTCATGCCAAAGTTTGCCCTGTAGAAAAAAACAAAAATCCACAATTTCAGCCCAGTACACAGGATTTAGGAATACTCGGGTAGTTATTGCCATGCTTATTCCCATGAATACTAATCAATAAAAATAGACTCATCTAGCTGTGGCTCTAAGTATTTCTGGCTCACCCCGGTGAATCAATGGCAGTAAAGCCCATCTATTCTGCAGAGCTTAATGACCAGAGGACAAAAGCAGCAGCAAGCTCTGCGGCAGCTTGCAGCCGGGCAGATGAAAGACGTTTAAGAGGACAGGCAAGGAATCCCCCAGCACTATTGGGATAATAAGGCCATACATCTCGTAAAGGTTATAACAGCCTTGGGTTTCAGAAGTGAGATAATGAGGACAAGGCATGCGGTTGGAAAGGGCTGTGCATGAATCAGCGTATTTCAACTCACTTCTTTATCAGTAAAAAGTTTACATACGTGTCCATGTGCATATGTATAAAATAGAGATATTTCAAACACTCCAACAAGTTTGTATATAGACTGCATTGAAATAGCTTGTAAAGTTATGCAGGCTATGAAATAAATTGCAAATTAAAGAGAATTAAACAAATAACGGACAATAACAGAGGCAAAAAAAAAAAAAAATAGGTAACTCATTACGAAAGCTCTTTATTCCTTTTCCCGAGGAGAATTGCTCACTGCCGCCAAGGCATCAAATGCAGACTTTTGTTGGGGGTTTGAACATTGACACACGATCCTCGAAGGCCAACTGGCGACCAGCAATTACCCGCCCTGTTCCACCTAAGTGCTGCATCAGCTCACTCCAAGTTCAATTTGATAATCTGAGAGCATTGTAGGCCGCCAATTTGTAGTTATTACTTTTAGTTCATTGATTTAAAAGGTGAAATAAAAGAATTAACAATCAGACAAAACTGTCTCGCAGGATTAGCTCTGTTGATATTAAACCCTGCTTTTGTCTTAAAGGAGCATGATTTTTATTATTATTATTTTTACTGCCTGGACCCATTGTATAAAAAATAGCTTTCAATTTTGAAATATCTTCAAGCACATTCTAGTTGGTTGGGCCTGAAACATGTTACCAAACAGCAGCAGCAGGGCAGCCCTTTGCTCAGTGTTACCTTTCAATGCATTTTATTCATCCACTTGCTTGCAGTGGTTATGAATGTTCGTTTCATAGATGGGGAACAGGAAAGTCATTTCTTTAGCTGCACTGGTTCATGCCAACAGTAGTACATGTCTGTGGTTCTTAATCTGCTGGATCAGATTCCTCAAATTTCCTGTAAAAAGCTAGGCAAATAGCTAAACTGGGCCTATTATTCAAGTGTCCATCATAAACTAGTCTAATTTAGGCAAAGGGCTGAACTTTGCATCCTTGTCTCGGAGACATTAACTCCCCTAAAAGTGTGTTTATAGCTCTCTTCTACCAGCATCAGATGCAACATGTCTGTCTAAAATTATGCTATATCCTTTTTAAAAGCCTTCTCCTGCCAGTTTTAATCAGCTTTATATCTTTACTGAAGCCTTGCCAAGAGCATCCAGCATTTTGTGTTTCTGAAAGAGCAGCTCGGTGACTGCAGTATCGGATAGCCCCCAGAAAGTGCACTGCATATTTTCTATAACCTCCTGCTCTGGGATCAAGATTTTAGAAGACAAAGTCTTTAATCATCAGTCTTTAATCTTTGTTGTTAATCTTTGGGCTCAATGGAGTTAGGGCTGGATTTCCAGGGAAAAGCCAGGGAATGGGAGAGATGCTAACACACAAATTGCACAATGCACTCCTGCTCTCTGAGCAGCCCTTTTTTTCCAAGCCTTTTCCTGGCTCTTCATGACTTGGGGTCAGCCCAAAACCAAGAGCACCTGGTCCCACTAACCTCATCGCTTGGGATCTCACCTTGAATGTGCTGCTAAAAGCTTTAGCAAACTCATGTGTTTTAGAGCAGAGAAAAGTTCTTATAACTTGATGGAGTAACACAACTTGACTTTTCCCATTGCTTTATTTCCAAAAAGAGAAGCAAAAACACCACAAAGTGGCTTTGGGTGCAGGGAGATGATCTCCAGCCCTTACCTGAACCCGCACGCTGATCCCAGAGAGCACCCTTCTGAGAAAGGGCTGTCACAGCAAGAAGAAATTAAACATCAGCATCACGGACATTAAACCTGATGCCACAGAAACACAACTCAAAGTATGACATTTCAAAACTTTATGCATGTTTAATTGCATTTATCTTAATTGATAGAAGATTCAAGGACAATAGCTTGGAGACATATGCTAAGTTCTCGTTATTTATAATCGTATTACAGATGTAAGGCTTAGCTTCTTGCATGCCCAAACAGTCCTTGATTTCACACGGAACTAGTGACATAACTAACAACATTTAATCATGTTTAAGAGATTTTCAGAGCCATAAAATCAATGAGCAGTCTAAATAGTGTCTTTCTATGACTTCAGAAACACCGATTTTTCCAGTCCTCTGAAAGAAATTAAGGTAAATATCTATGGCATTCTGGTCTCTAGCATTTAGGAAAGACTTTCCCCACTCACAAAACTAGAAACACTGCAAGATCACAGCATTTTTGAAGAAGAAAAGACACACTGGGCAGGCAATCATGCCATTCATTAGACTACACACATTTCTTGGTTTAGAGATCACTCGAAGGAAGATAAAAACGGGTAAAATATTTGTTTTAAGTGCATCCAGTCTCATCCTTCCCCCGCAGTCTACAAAAGAACCTCAAAAGAGGATTTTATATCAACTCAACATCCCTTCGTGTTCAATGGTAACTCGCAAATAGGATTTCTCTCAGCCATCCCTTGGAGAGATCATGGCTCAGCAGAAACCAGCCCTAGCCAACCTGTTTGATGTGAAACAAAACAGCACTTCAATTAAACGAGAAAGTACTATCAGAATGAGATAAGGTTTACAGAAAGAGGAGGATGTAAAGAAAAACTGGAGAGAAAAAGCCAAGACTACCTCAAAGACAAGGGAAAAGTGCAATATGGAGAAGTAAACGTGTGGGGAAAGAGAACTGAAGACTTAAGAGAAGCCGTAGCTGGGTGACTGGGAAAATCCCCACATGCCCAGAGGACTGAAGTCCTCCCCTTGCCAAGAAACTAGATTAATTAACCTGTGCTGCAGCAAAGCATACGTACACACTCCAAGAATTTCTTTAAGGTTTGAGAACTTAACAGTGTCAGAGTATGAAAAAACAGTAACGCCCAAGTCCCTAAGGAGCACAGCCCTAGCTCTGGCCCAGCTGCAACCACCACCAAACCTGTGCTCACCCTGTAACTTTATATTTCCTAGTAAAAGGCAGTGAAGGTGTGTGGCATGTTCTAGCAGCACACTGCGTTATGAGCCCTGGGCAGGCATGCCTGTTATAGCCACCAAGAAATACAGGAATAAAAAGCAAAAGCAAAAAAAAAAAAAAAAAAAAAAAACCAGTGGAAGAAAAGGAGGGTTAATTTTTTTTCCCTGCTTTTATGTTGGATTTTTTCTTTTGCAAAGAGCAGGGAGAAAAGTGACAGTCTTGAAAGAGACCCCAATTGCCTGTTAATAACTGCTGGTAGCACCATTACTTTATTTACTAGAGTGAAAACTAATCAGGAGACTAATGAGCGGTTTGGTGCAAGGCACTGTGGCGTCTCCTTACAGGCTGGTGGAAAATTGGAAACGAACCCGATAGCTCTGTGCTCAGTTAACTCTTTCTCCAGGATCTGTGTGAAAATGCAGACACGCTTGTCCCCTCTGTCCCACTTACCAGGATTGCTCCTCTTTGACAACTTTAATCCTCTCTGCAGAAGGGTTCTTGCTATATCTTCTCTTATGTCTAAAATAGCAGTATTACAACATTAAAATGAGTTAAAATTTAAAAAAATGCCAGGAGGGATGAATACAAGAAAACCACCTACAAGAGAATTAATACATTTTGAGAACTTTTTATGGATAGAAAAACAGGACACAAGCAGGCAAGTGGCCCTGAAGCATTCCCCAGAGTGTAGGGTGACGGTACAAGCGGGTTTGCCAGTTTAGTATTCTAAGGCCATTTGCTTCTCAGGCAGCTACAAATTTACAGAGAAGGCCGGGGCACTTTTTTCTATTGCTTTAAAGGTAATCCCCACTAACAAATATATTCTCTTTAGGAAAAAATCCATGATGAATTTCTGTCCAGTGTAAATGTGACCTGCTCTGTCATGCAGAGGGGAGGGTCAAAGCAATTTTGCATGATTTGGGGAAAGGGGAAAAATATCCCCAACCCTCCACCCTTTGCCAGCATGACACATACAATTTTTCTCAGTTTTGAGACAGTTCCAGCCTTTGTTAGTACCATTTGAGCTGTGAAGTGCCACAGAGCAAAGAGCCCTTGCTTGGGCTGAAGTCAGGTATCTAACTTCATTAAACACCTGAGCCAATTCCCACTAAAGTTGAATTAACACAAGTTTCCCATCAAGCAGTGGTCACTTGATTAAGCTATAAAGCAAATACAAACTTTTCTGTTTACTGTGTAGATAAACTTGGCAAGGGATTAACAGTTTGGTTTGATTTGTTCAAGACATCTTGTCTTTTAGCTCTCTTGATTTTAGGTCATGAGTCTTGGATATATAGTGTCAGCAACCTAATTATTTGGGCTGCTTCCCTTGTTTTGTGGAAGAAGTTGCTTTTCAGCTGGGTGTCTTCTTTGGGCTTGCACCGTACGCAGATAGAACATGAAGTAATGGAATGGCAAAGTTGATAAAAATGATTCTGTGTAGAGGGAAACAGTAATTGTTCATACCAGCAGTTTGGCAGGACTTCAGAGTGATGTTGCCATATGTTTAATATAGATTTTAAAAAGCTCCAAGTTTGATAAAATAAAAAAAATAAACAAAATAAGGGGGGAAACCATTGGGAAATACTTTGCAAGGTCTTTATAGTTTAGATGTTGGATGGTCCAAAATAACATCTGTGTTCTTCCTACATTCTTAAAAGAAATCACTTGCTGATTAAGTTAGATTGCTTTGAAAGCTCACAGCAGATTTATTATTTCCTTTGGAAAGATTGCACTTTGTTCTTCCTACAATATCATTCCCATCAACTGTAGCATGCCAAAAGAAGCTGCTTTGGGAAAAAGCCAAAAAGATTGAGACAATGTGGTATATTCTAAGCACAGACTATTTATGGGCTATGAGAGAAAAATCCTTTTGTAATTTTCAAGTCTGCATTTGGTGCAAGTTAATGAGAAAGTTTGGAGAGACTGAAAGGTCTCATTACAGCATGTCACTCCAAGATTGCATCTTTGTTTTCTTAATTTTCTTTTAAGCTACTCCCAAGCTGGCTAAAAAGAATCTTTATGACACAGGATGAGATAAACTCCAACAATATGAACGTAAAGATGGCCAGGCCAGATCTGATCCGCTTATTTGGCTGTTGTGGTGAGCTCGAATGAAAAGAGTCTTCCCGTCCCCATAGGAAAGAACCTGTAGACAGAGTAGCAAAATTCCAGCTCCACCTTTCTTCCACTCTGTTGGTATCCTCTTGGGCTGAGCACAGAGTGCCCGATTACTACAAACATTATTTGTTATAAGTATAGACCTCTCTTCTGTTTGAGGAGCTCTTTTTTTTCCCCCAAAATTGTAATAATTTCCCCAAACTATTTATTAGGCAATCCTGAGCATCAACTGCAATTCAGCTACAAATTAATGTGCTCACCAATTGCCAGCCAAGGCTGGGTCTTGCTTGGCTGCCTGCCCTGCAGGGCGAGGCTGCCTCTTTCTAAATAGATGGCTGAAAATTACTTCATCACTAATAACAGTTTATTTCTGCTCATTAATTTTCTCATCTGATTAAGTAAAGCCCTTTGAAGAGTAGCTGCTTCCTAAATGGACAACGAAAACGTAGTCACATGAATATCAGGAAGATGTGCAAAGCCCAGAGTTGGGGTATGCAGTGGGAAGCGACTCCTGTGGTTATTCACCAGCTTGAAGACCCCTGCATTAAGTGCCTATTGAAAATTAATACAACTTCATGTATATATGGACTAGGTCTTCTGAGGGGCTCGTGGTGCTGCCTCCTGCTCTCACAATGCAGCTTCCTGGGGCATTCTGGCCGCCTGGGATCGGGCTGCTGGTTCCTTGGTTCACGGCACTGCTCCTTGACGCTGGGCAGCAATGCAGGTTGTGCAGACCAGACCTCCAGCTTGTGCAAAACGAAGTGATGAAGGAAAAAAAAAAAAAAAAAAAACACCAACAGGGTGGTGGGGTTATCTCCTGCCCCTCTTTGGAGGGACCAAGCCAGCACTTTGTTGTTGTTTTAAGTACGTCTCTCCCCCCACATGCTGTTTTTTCCTGATCAGCATCTAATTCTGGTTAGAGTCTGAGTTAGATTGTTCCTTTCATTTCTGGAACTAACACTAAAAAAATAAGTTAGAGGCAAAAGTTCAAACTTTTCATACAAAATGAAGAACCTAACATCAATTACATGAATGCGCTCACAAGTTTTGAATTTCAGTATGCACAAAAGTCCAGGAAAAGCAGCTCAAATAAGTCTATAATGACTTAGGCCATGTAGAAATGCTACTATGTGTCACCCATCGGCCATAAATAAGTTTCCTTTTCCTTTTGCTGGCTTAACAAGAACTATTTCCAGGGATTCTTTAAATTAGTTAATGACATTAAAGCTAAACCTAGGAATCTTCTTATCTATGAATAACCAATATTTTGAAGGATTTATCAATTAACCTGAAAAATAAACAGCTTCTCCTATCTGTTTGCTTTCCTGCAACCAGCTTGCATTAACAGGGCTGGAGCCAAGCAGTCTGGTTCTCAGCGGGAATCAGGAGCTTTGAAATTGCATCAGTGCAAAGAAAAATGTCCTCACCAGGGAGGGACAGGGATCCACAGCGAGCAGACAAAATTGTGAGGTGAGACCTGTCCCCGAGTGCCACGATAATAACAGGGTGACATGTGGACACTCCCTCAGAGCACAAAAATAGAAAACAGCCAACTAAATCTGGTCATAGAATCATCATGGTTGGAAAAGACCTTCAAGATCGAGTCCAACCGTAGCTTCATCCTCTTGCTACCGCCGCACACAATGCAAACAGGTTGCTACCTGCTGTTTTCCAAGTACTTCCAAATCATTGGAATATACTGCTATTTTGGAAAGTATGAAGGGTTCTTGCGTATCTCTTCCCTGAGCACTGAAAATCCAGGTTCTCTCTCCAGATTTTTGTTATGAACATCAGATACTGAATAGATATATTGCACCAGTGGAAGAGAAATCAGCAGTTAGTCTTCTTCTTACCATCTTCCCACTTTGTGTGTATTCTTCAAACTCCTCAGCTACTGCTTGAGCCGCTCTGTTCACAAAACACCATGATGTCAATGATGATCTTCAGCCTATTTTCCTCATAGAAGTCTTCATCACTGAGGCTACTGCTTAGTTTCAAACAAAGAGACCAACACAAACACTCCATCCAAGAATAATTAATGCTCTAACAAACCGTGGCAGCTATTTGCTGCCACTCGGACTTATCTAGTGTTACTGGGAAAGACAAGCATATTAATCAAGAACATATCTCAATGAAGGAGTGAAAGCCTCATTAACATCCACAGAGCTCTCCATCTCTCCTTCCATGGTCAGGCCCCCAAAAGCAAATCCAATTCAGTGCAGCCACCCACATGATCCAAGTTACACGTGTGCTTAAAATAGTTTTAGGTTGGGATCTAATCCAGCTGGCAACTGTAACAGACTCATTAAGGGGTCATCTGGACCAGCAGCTAGAGCGGGGATAAAGCCTTTCATTGTGGCGCTGGGGGCTCTACAGGACATGGAGGACTTGTGTACTCATCCTGAAAGGCCAGGAGGTGATGAGAACCTCCAGCTTCAGCAGACAGGGCTGGCGATGAAAGCAACCCTCGCAGCAAACACTTCTGTGTTAGGACGCGAGCTACAAAGTCCATCAGTGCTGACAAAAGATGAAAGCGAAGCTGAGGGTGAAACACCAGAAATGCTGCACAGCCACGTACTGCTAAAGGGTTAACACGCAAGAGGAGCAGTAGCAGTGGGAACCCCCTCCCTGCTGCTGTCTCCCTGGGGCTCATCTTTGCACTCTGCTCCCCATTTCACCTCCCATGTCTTTGCTTTGGAACTAGCTGGGAGCAGAAGGAAACAAGAAGCAGAACCAGTCACAGCCGCTGTGTCGCCCTTGGTACTCCCAGACGGACAGGGACCTGCCGGGGAACATCGAGACTTGCGCTCCGCAAAACTCCTGAGGACGAACAGCGCGAACCCAGAAGCTCCCGAAGAGGCAGCCCCACGCAGACGAGCAGGGGAGGCTGCAGCAGGGGAGGCTGCAGCAGGTTCCCTCCTCTTAATCAACAGGGGACAAGAAGCATCCAAAAGAGCAATGAGCAAGAAGAGGGGTCTGAAAACCAGGACCATGAAAGACTTAATGCCTGGGAGCTAGTCAAGCTACAGAAGTTTTCCAATGGAATGA
The DNA here is from genome assembly GCA_034781795.1 of Crypturellus tataupa. Taxonomy (NCBI): domain Eukaryota; kingdom Metazoa; phylum Chordata; class Aves; order Tinamiformes; family Tinamidae; genus Crypturellus; species Crypturellus tataupa. Next base: position 338,274 of record JAWLRI010000978.1, read on the forward strand.
CTGATAAGTTCACTAAGGACTGTCAAGGGACAGTCTATTCAGCATGTTCAGCTGGCTGAGAAGTAAAACACTTCCATTAGAGAAAAAAATGACTCTATCCAGACAGGGAAAAAAAAAAAAAAAGAAAGAAAAAAAAGCAAGCCTAACAGGGCAGTGAGGCACAGGATCAGTTCCCCTGGGTTGCCATCAGTGGAGGTCCCTAAGTGCGGGTTAGACGAGCACCTCTGAGCAGGCTTCCATTCACACCTAGCTGAGACTTCCTGAGGTCCCTAACACACCTCTCAGCTGTATGCAGCAATAGGAAACATCCCTAAAATGCATAACCGAAAGAGAATAGACCAAAATAATCCCTGTCTCCCTAATGATCGGCGGCACCCCTAGGCAGACAGGACACCTTCCCATTTGTACCTGCCTTTCATCGGGTTTGTACAGCACAAGTGCTGCAAAAAGGCGGTTCTGCTTCCTTACGCATGACACCTACTAGCTGCTGAGTGTAACTGTGGCCTGCCATGAGGATATCCCCATGCCAGCGGAGCACTCCCCTGCAAAGGGCTATTAGGAGCTCTTCAGCTTTAGGAAGGTCTGTTCCAGCCACTTTTCAGTTGTGGGACACTCCAAATTACACTGGAGAGCTCCAAACATGTTTTTCCCACTTGTGAAAGAATACTTTATCTTGTCAATCTGAAAAACTGGAAAAGGCTGTCTAAGATTGATAGCAGAAATTGTAAAAACAAATCTGCCGGGGGGGCG
>JAWLRI010000978.1:340738-359934 GCA_034781795.1 Crypturellus tataupa
GGGAGGGAAAAAAAAGTGAAAACAGAAAACAAAAGTACCCTTCCCACCATACCAGCACACTGCTCTGAAGGCCAGAGCACCTCAAACCAGCAGACCGCTTAGATCAGTTTAGCAAAACCGGCATTTTCATCCATCTGTTTTTTTGGATTGGCAAGTTTACATTTCTGTACCTCATTTTCCAATTTCCCAGTGCTTATGAAGTGGTTTAATAGCCAGCAGTGGGCCTGGCTTCTCTGTTCTGCGGATGAAAAATAGGATTTTTCCAATATCTTTTCCTATACTGTGAGGGTGACAGTCCCAACTTTGTCAGACTTTTGTCTGACTTTGTCAGTCATTCATTTTCCATCCTTGAGGACCAGCATGAATAACAGCTTTGTTACCCACAGAGCGGGGCCCTCTGCTAGTGTTACGTTACTGCTGGAAACCAGGAGGTTTTGCATTGCTCCTCCCTCCAAGGACCACGTTTCATTTTCTAAAAAGCAGGACAACATATCAAGCAAGCAAATGCTATAGAATTAATGTTGCACCTCTCTCCAGCTCTTATTCAGGAATCAGAAATATGAATTTTGATTAGCTACCAAAGGTAAAACAGTGCCTTTCTCCAGATAAAACAGAATATCCCAGCCTTTCATTTGCATTATCTGCTTGCATTTATCAAGTTTTAACTAACAATGGGAATACTGAAGAAATTCAGAGAGGAAACACAGAGCCATTGAGCTGTTATGGCCTATCAAGGATTCTATCAATCTTAACGTCTAATGCTGCATTCTTCTTCGCTTAGATTTCAAAGGATACAAGGAAGAGCTGAGCAAATTTTATGTAATTGCCGTGCACTTAAGAGCTTCAGAGGAGACTGCATTTCAAGTTCAGTCACTTCACAAGGCACAAAACCGAAGCAGAGGGTGCGCACAGCCGCCTGCACTCACCTTTGCTGGCCGGCAGGGCAATCTCATTGTACCCATATTCATCATCATTATTTGATCTTCAGTTATAATATCCAGAAAAAAACAAACAAAAAAAAAACAAACAAAAAAACCCAAGCAGTCCCCAAAGGCTCTTACCAACACAATTAAGTGCATCCTTAGACCAAACTGATGCTATGTTTTCTGGCTGTGGATAGCCAGCTCAGCAGAGAGAGGAGTATGAAAAACTAGTGAAGTTGCATTAAGACGAATGACAGCGGCCTTATTCACTGCAGAATGCATGTTTGTGCGGGTTTACCCTCTGAATTTATTCAGGATTACTCACCTGATTAAAACATTGAAAAAAAAAAAAAATCTGTCCCTCAGTGGATTTCTAAGGAGCTACAGCCGTACAACCACAAAGCAACAGAAATAATTATTGCTCCTATTGGCCAGGGATAGTATTTTGAGGTGTGCTTACTGACTCGTGCCTGCTCTAAAAGTTTGGCTTGAGTATTTTTGGCCAAGTTTTTAAAAGTGCTATAAAATTCCTTTGGAATACAGAGGTTTTAAAAATGCTACTCAGTAGCACTTCTTAAATTTTCAGGGCCAGATTTTGAGAGAACTTTATCCATCATCTTTCTGCCTTTTTAGTTTTGTTTCGTTCCAGAAAGGAGACATTACTACTTAGGGCTTCTTCAAAGCTTTTATCCCATGACTGTGCTTGTTAGCTTTATGCTCACACAAAATCGACCGAGATGATGGGCACGTCCCACCTCACTGCATGCTCCGAAGTGGATTCCCCGCACCGTTTTGGGGGGCTGAAAAGTACAACCAAGTACCAAGATCTAGGATATGCCAGATTTCTTTAACATACTACTGTGATACCTCCGACATACCTGAATTGTACACTGTACAGAACAGCAAGGACAGGGAAATTAGTGCAGTGCAGCAAATTAAAATGAAGAATTAGCATCACCCAAGCACTCGGAACAGTTCTGTGTTTGTTTCTTTTTTCCCCTGAGCCTTTATGACTGGCAACCTTTTCTCAGAGCTATTTTATTAGCTGTGGCTGGAGATCTAATTACTGCTTAATCCCAGGGAGTATCACGGATTTAAACAGCTGCACGGTTCTGGGGGATATCGGTGTGGGACGTGGCCATAGGCAACCAGCCCTGGCGCACATACGTTGTGACATCTGGCCAAGAGTGACCAACAAATAACTATTATCCTCTCATCGACGTCAGGGACAAAAAAAAAAAAAAAAATGGTGCTGTGATTTACAGTTTGCAGACACAAGCAGGAGATGCAATTACCTTCTGCAGGGATACTTGCTTGTCAGTGCTGAGAGCAAGATATGCAAAACCAAAACAAAATCATAGAAAAGGATATTTTTCTGCAAAATTATTTTCTTGCACAACACCCACCAAGGATTTAATTCCAGGGAGAAGGTTTGGTTTGGTCAGATGGATCCTTTTGTTTCACTTTGCAACAGCCAGAGAAACCTGAGTGTTTTTAGCCCCAGGCCCCACATAAATTCTGCCCGTCGTGGCAGACGTTTACCTGCAGCTTTGCAGGGGGGAGAGCCCACACCTCAGTCCCTGTATCCCATGCTCCTGGTTGTCACCTATGAGCGTTGATGCCTTGGAAATAAAACCCACAAAGCCTAGATGACATCCTATACGGACTTCTGTTAGCTTTCAACTGAAAATTAAATGGATGGGGTCCATGGGTTCCCTCAAGGTTCATTAAAAGAAAAAGCAACCGATGAACATAAATGAGGTATGGCCTTGAAGAGCAAAGACTTTTGCTCCTTTTCTGGCTCCTGGTGCCCATTGCCACGTTTAACCACGAGAAGCAGAGGATGCTGCCCAAAAAGTTACCACATCTCTGTACCAGCAGACCCTCTGCCGCCCAGGCCAACCAGCAGAATGAGCAGCAAGGGCACCCAAACCCTCTAGGAGAAGCAATGGACAGTATGGAATATATTTATATAGTAATTATTTTATAAAGATTAAGAAGCCCTAGAGTGTTCTTTAAACCATTAAAGTGGCACCCAAATGGCTTCTCCCTTCCAACATGAAGGAGCGTGGCCTGTGTGAGCACTCGGGCTCAACAGGTTTTGCCCCCCAAACCTAGGAGTGGGGCAGGGCTTGATCAGTGGTTATTTAGCTTAAAACTCCTAGAATCTTTTTATCTTAAATATACTAAGGCCTCAAATAATTAGTTACTGTCTTCACTATTTTACCTAGGACCCAACAAGCAGTTTATCAAGTAATTCTTTAATCCATATCAGTAATGGTTACCTCCAAAGGTCCAGTCCTTCAAGTCTTTTCAGAAAACTTCTAATTTAGTCACCTTTACTATCTTCAAAATTATCTACCTATGCTGAGTTCATACCTGAGAGATTTACAGACTTAATGGCAGCAAGGGTTGGAGGTCAGTTAAGGAGGCTCTGAAATTACTTGCCTTAGGACAGCAAATTCCAGGGAAGCTGCACTAGAGCACAAGCGAAACAACTCCTTTGGATGTGCTGATGACAGACGGAAAAAGGCTGTGTCACTCGCACGGTGCCACCGTCCACGTCGAGTGGTGCAGTTCTGCTCTCGGCAGTCTCGTCTCGAGCCGAGGCGTCTCTGGAAGCATCACGAACACCTGCATCTTCCTTCGCGTGAAAGCGGCAGCGTCAGCCCAACCGCTGCTGCAGCTGGGGCAGGCTGCATGCTCCAGCGCAAGGGTTATCTCCGCGCCTCAGCCCACAAGGTTTTAGGTTTCAGATCAAATTTACACCCTGCAGTTATGAATTGTTGAGCTACCACAGTTTCACTACCACAGGCCGCTCTTTCATTCTTCTCTACACAGCTGATTTCCATAAGTCAAGTTCCCTCATGCTGCAATGCTTTCTCTCTTTTCCCTCCCCAGATTTAGCGCTCTCATTTCTTTTACACGTGCTTAAGAAGCGCTGCCTGCCCCATCCTCCCTCCCTATTCTGGCCATGCTGCAGTGTCCCAGCAATTGCATTCTCGCCACTCTCTTGCTCTTATAAATCCTACAGTGAGTGCAAGTATATGTGGAATTTCAGACTCAGAGGAGCACAGACATGATTTAGAGCTGTCATTCATTAGTGATGTATAAGAGTATAAGTGAAAAAAAGAATAATAACTGCATGTCAAGACCAAGTCCAGGATTTTTGAGATCTCTTATGGGTGCAACTACAACACTTACTTACAGCTGCGATGACAGAAAAAGCCGGTTCTGGAAATTATTCACAATCAGAAAAGTATACAGTGCGAGTCAAATGCTATTCAATGAACCCCATTTGCACTGATTTTTGACAGTTATGGTAAGAGCTATATTAGACTTACATTAGTTTGAGAGAGAAATTTATCATAATTTTAAATTAGTCAATACATTTTCTGACCCAATAGAAAGAAATTTTAGAGGGATGGAAATCCTGTCAATGATGGACAGGGTTCACTTTGAACAAACAGTCAAAACCACAAGACTTGCATCCTGTTGCAGTTACTGTAAAAAAAGATTTTCAGTGGGACTCATGCTACATTTCAGCTGCAGAACCTTCCTGAAAGTCTGAACATCAGCAATCCTGCAGCATTTCTATTTGTTACTTTTAATTATAACAACTGTTCAAATAGGGAGTTAAAGTAATGTTAGAAATAAGACAAACTCATATTTATGTATGTTAGACAGACATCCTTTGCTCTCTTACGCTATTTTGTCACGACTGGCTGGTACCTAAGTGGAATTTATGAATTTGAGGGGACTGTAACATTACATTCTACATTACATACATAAATATGAGTTTGTCTTATTTCTATTAAAATTTTGTCTGCACTAGCATATCCTAACTGATTACCTAGACTTGAGAAAACTCATTTTCAACCAGAGAAGCATATTGATAATATGTTCAATGAGCTCTTGTTTTATGGAAGAATGCACAGAACTTCTATAGGGCCTGCTCTGCTCTTCTCTAGGCTATAACACATCCTAAGAGTTCCACCTGTAGCTAACAGGCTATGATACGGATAACTTAAAGCTAATTATTACTGTGGCTGATGCGGCTAAGCAATGAATTTCCTGACAGAAATAATTTCAAGTCACTAGAGTCCTCCTCAATTGCCTCAACAAGGTTAGTATTCATCTAAATTTCCTTCCTTTAAGGTTTCCTGAAATTTTTTTTTCTTTCTTTTCTGCTTTTCAGTTCAATCTATTCTTTCTATTTATTCCAGTGCAGAGCACTAGCGAGCAAGAGATGATTTATTTTCCACAGCCCAATGAAAAGTTGGTCAACAACAGTGAACAACAGCACAACAGAACAAGCTCATTAGTAAGATACTGCTTCCATGAGCTTTTTCCCTTGTGTTGTTCTGGTACAAACTTGAGAAAGTGCCAATATGCATCCACTAACTAGGCACAGCAACTGCCCTCTTGAACTAAAAGATGATCCTCAAATGACTGGGTTTTATGTATTTGCATATGTATCACCCCAGTAATGCAGGCAGTACAAGTCCTATGGCTCCAATTAAGCTGTCCCTAAATCCACACTTGACAACTTCAAAAGGAATGAAGTGATTCACAGGCCTAGAGCTGGCTTTCTCTATGGAGAAGATAACATTAATTATGAAGAAAATAGCATAACTTTGATTTCTTTCTTTAGCGTGTTACATAAGAAAATATTTTTATTCTTTTGCATATGTATATTTTGTTTGGCAAAAAAGCAGTATTTTCTCCCCACTATTTCTTACCGCTGACAAATCCCAACACTGTTTAACAGAGCACAAGTGAACACAGAGGAGGCGCCGGCATTGCAGCGATTTCTACAATTCAGGTTCCACTTTTTTCCAGTAAAGCAAAACTACTTTCTTTCCAAAAAAATCATGCACAAAATGGATCAATCTCGTTCTGACCCAAGAACAAAAAGAAAAAGAAATTCCAAGAATTCCTTCTCATTGACGAGTTTCACGGGCCGCTTTCCAGAGCAGTCCAAGTCTGGGGGGTTTCTGCGGGGAAAACTCATTAATAAAACGTCCCTGGGACGCGGCTCCGAGAAGCTTGGTCGAGCGCCAAGACAAGCGGCCTGGCTCACCGCGAGCGCTGCCCTCTCAAACCGAGCGGCCCGTTTGCGCGCAGCGCGGCTCCCGAGCGGCTCCCGAGCGGAATGCGCTGCTCTGAGCACCCCGATCTGCGCTGCTGAGCGGGAGGCGCCTCCCAGCAGCCCGGTTTCTGCCCCAGACCCGTGCCCCGCTTGCCGGCCATCGGGGAGCGAGGAAAACGGGCAAAGCGGCAAGGCCGGCTCCACAGCAGCCCCTGCCGCGCTCAGCAAAGCCCCGCGCAGCTACGAGCACGGTCGCCCTTCACTGAGGGCTGCAATAGGCACAGGGAGCGGGGAGGCAGCACCCCAGCCATTTCAGTGGCATTTCAGCCATTTCCTAGCACAATTACGGTTGGAGAAGACCTTGAAGTGGATTCAACAATGTAAGCAATGAATCAGATGCTTTAAAGTTCTGGGATGCAGTGTTTTCTATTTGCGCTTTATAGAGAAAATAGTACTATGGTTTTCATTTCTGGATTTTAAACATCTTGGGATCCTTGGGTTTCAAATCCTCTCACCATTACCACCAGATTGCTGTAAAATCAGTCCTATGTCTCAGTAAGTCGTTCACCTGTGGTGCCAAAAAAGCAAGAGTGTAAAAAAAAAAACCACCTAAAAATGATGATACTACTTACACCTTTTTATAATTTTTTTTTAAAAAAAAAGAAAATGTCTTTCTACCTTTATCTTTCACATAAACAGTTTCAGCTGCAAGGAAAGTCAAGCGAGCACACTTCTGTTTTACGTAAAATCATTGGGTCTTCCTAATAAGTCCATCCCAACGACCACATCACCATGACTCAGGTTGTTGCAAGCCAAAGTATTTTATATTTCCTATGTCATATTTCATATAACTAAAATTTAATCAAAGTGATACTATAAGTCAGCTAATTACACAGCAACTGCCATATATGAGCAATAACCACACGTACAGTAGTAAAACCCCAAACCTACTAGAAACTGGGTTAGAATTGCCCTCGGGTTCGATGGAACAAGCATTCACTCGCAGCATCAGGGCCTTCCCAGGTGATGACACACAAGGCTTTTCCAAACACACCTCATGACAACGGTTCTCTATTACTGCCTTCTCTGGCAGCGTTTTCTTTTTTCCATAGTTAAATAGGAAAGAACAAACAGCATATTGGACTGGAAATACTGGTCATCAAAGAAAGTGATCCCCCCGAAATGTATCTGATGACAGATTTACCAGTGATATGAAGGGTGTCTTCATTCAGCAACGGGAAAAACACAAAAGGATCAGTATTCACACAGAAATAACTATTCTGCCCCTAAGAAAATAAAACAGCTCTGATGTGCTATAGCCTTCTAGATATGTACAAGTGACTTCATACGCAACCATATTAATAAATAGAAAGAAAAGCCAAGATACTGCAAAATATTAGAACAGGACTTGACAATGACACTGTAATCAAAACTGCAAATAAACAGATGCTTAGTCTGCTGTGGAAGGGTGGAGATAGCTCAGGAGACAGATGACCGTATTTTAAGATGTGCCTTTAGAATAAAGGACAAGTAACTGTGGTTAATTGATTTAAGAATACTTAATGATGATCATAAATTGGAATTTTTTTCTTATTCTACTATCCTTCTGTTCCCAAACCTTCAGATTTAGGAATCCTTTGCAGACTGGTCACAAACTAAAATTCAGTGGTTTAGGGATTATCTTTCATTCAGTGAGCATGTGTTTATTCTTTAAATAAGAATAAATTTGGGAGGGAAAAAATAATCTTTAAACAAGCACTAAAAAACCCAAGAGTGAGGAGATGGGGGAGGAACCTGTGTGCAAGCTTGTCAGTGCATAGGCAAGGAAGGCATGAAACTAAAATCCACGAGAAAGCACTAGCCCTGTTTGTAAGAGCTAACAGATACTTTTCTTTCTTTCTAACAGATACTTCCAGTGACATCCACCATTTTGATTAAGTTCTACAAAAACAACTAGGAGTTTAATCTAATTTGCCATTCACCTAATTTTCACATTAATCAGAATTCTGCTTATCCTGCCCATGCTCATCCACATTTTCTAAGTAAATACATTCTATTTTGCCCCGGCATTCCTATTTCAAAACGGCACCAAACCACCCTGCTCATAGTGGCACAACACAAGGGCAGAGATTAGAAAACCCCAAATAAATTCTAAGGCTGGAACTAATTAACACAAATGAACTATGCAATGAGACCTTTAAACCTCCCTATAATACATTAGCTTTATTCTTGTATAAATACATTCCCTCACTCAAACTTTGAACATCCTTAGTTTTCTTTCATTTAAAAACTCCAGCTTAGTGCAGTACTGACAGTGACCTTAGAAGTGACCTTGCCAAATCACCATGAAATGCAATCAGTCTAAAATAATGAATTATGAAAAATAAATTATTCATTCTCATATCTCCAAATCCTCTCCCCACAAACTTCCAGCTGTTTCCTTGATTTCTTGTAGGCAACAGCAGAAGTAGAGCAGATGGTATTGCAGTCCACACAAAACCTCAGGTATGTACTTTCTGCAGAGAGATAATATGGACTAATTAGTTACCTGGTGCCTGCCTTACTCCTACGGGCTAACGAGCTCTCCTGACCTTTGCATCAGGCTGTCATTTGTCCCAGCTGAGAACCTGACACGGTGCCTCCCCATGAAGGTTATGCTGATTTTTATCACTGCTTTTACATTTCATTCCCTTCATCTGAATGGGATTTTTCAGTTGTAAATCCTTAGTGGGCAACAATATCTCTAAATTTTCCTCTGGGTTTGCCTAGTTAGTTGAATGTATCATCTTATTGACCGGCAGCTTGAGGAATCCGATGTGCCCCAGCTACCCCAAGAAATAAGCATTAGAGTCTGCAGGCCCCAGAGGTTCAAAAGGGAGAACTAAAATGGATGGAGTGGATTTGGCTGGATCTCCCTAGCAACTTTCTGTAAAAGAGTAAGACATCATTTCATTACAACCTGTAGAAGAAATTCAGGGCACGAGCAAGATGAATAAAGTGGTGGATCAGTGGTGCTTCTCGCCCTTGCTGCAGAAAAAGAGGTTACAGATTTCAAATCAGAACATTCTTCTCAGAAAACTGTGAAAAATGCAGTGCAATATCCTACCCAGGGAGATCTCAGGATTAACAAAGCAGTTCTTCCTGAATCTAAAGGGCTCCACAGCTGACAATATTTCTCCCTTAGCTGAAAAAGGAGAAACTGTATCCATGGAAAACAGCCATAAACACCGGAAAGATCCTCAAAACTTAATAAATTGCTGCCACTTCAGATTAACCTGCCCTAATTGATCAGGTGGAGTACAGCAACTGTATTATTCAGGTGCATAGGAGGAAAAGTGCTCCCCCTTCTTCTTCACGAGACCTGCCGTCCCTGTTCTCTTTATTTTAAACACCTGCAAACAGCAAGTCCTGTAAAACCATCCTCTTCTTACAGGGCTGGGCTTCTTTCAGAGCTACCCTGGGTCAAACAGACAAATACCTTGTGCAGAAATGGATCTGTGCTCTGAATGAACTACCATTTTTCCCCACATCTTCATTTTCTTTTAATGTTTTGTGCTTGAATAGAATCAGAACGAATCCCTACAACACGTTATCCTGTTTAAATGAGAAAAGTTCATAGTTTGTTCAAAATACTGGCAGTTGAAGTTATGCTGACACTTTTCTTAGTTTTAATCTGTATCTGGGCTCCAGATTTTTCTAGTAGGTAGAAGGCTAGCACAGAAACATCTTTCTTGCTTTGATGTTTTTCTGATGAAATGCAGTAGTGAAACACATTTTCACTGCAAAACTATCCTGTGGAATTACTTTCCTAATGATTGCAGGGACAGCGAGTTTTCAGAAATACAAACAAAACGCCTGATTTTCTGCATGTCTTTAAGTGCCTGGGGTCCAGCACGTCCTTCAGGGTAAGGTGCCCTCCAGAAGGCAGGACCGGCTCAGATGGAGTTTCCCAAAGCCACTGGGATGGCCAAAGGAGATGAAATTGTAACAGCACTGACTGCGGCACAGGACTTCAGCTAAACTCAGGTTCTGCCCCTGTATCCTCAGGTTTAGCAGTCGGGTTCCCCAGTACCCATATATGCACATACACATTAAAATCCGGGTGCTGCTTTCAGCTGCCCAGCGTACAGGAACGCAGGGAAACTCACAGCATGTTGCACCTCTCTCCATACACTGAGCCAGTTTGTCATTATGTGGGTTTTCTGAGGTGTCAAAGCTCTTTTACATCCTTAAAAGGGCTCTTGCTTACACTGCCTGGGGAAAAAGGACTGTCCACCCCGTGAAAGACGTGATGTCCCTGGAAACAATTCCATCAGGAGCTGGGAAAGCTGGACCCCATCCCCTCCTCCTGCAGGGCTGCCGTGCTCTCGTGCCCGGGCTCGCTGACCCTGCGGCTCTGCCGGGCTGCCCGTCCCTCCCGTCTCCCTGTGCTCGGGATATCTCCCTGCCTCCTCTGCACTGAATTCCCAGCTCATATGAGAAGAGAGGAGGAGCAGGACCTGGCTTCAGGGCCAGCTCAGCTCAACGTATTCCCCAGTTTGCCACTATTCTTTGTCAAACTCAATAAATTTCACAAATGGATTTGTCTTAAATGGCCAGAACCGATAAACGGTAGAATAATCTTCTTCACAATTGGTTTTGTTGGTTTAAAGAGCAAAAGTTTTTTAATCATTTCTGATTTGTCACCACAAATATTTTCCACCAGCAAATATTTTAATACTTTTTAATTAAAGTGCCATTTCTGAAGATTTAAAATGGTGATGAAGAGATAAGAAAGTACCATACAAACCAACAGTGAACAAAGAAACAGATATCCTGTATTAAAGCTTTTAAAAATAAATCTCTCACAGACTGTCCAGTGCAACGTAAAAAAATGCAAGACTATACACAGAGATCATTAAACAACATATATCTTCTAGCAACTGCATGAAGGAATTTACTGTCCAGTACTCAAGGACAAGAACAAAATTCTGTTGAGGTTTTTGGTGACAGGGCAGTATGGAGGGATCGCACAGCCCACGGACGCACTCAGGGGTGGCACCCACTCAGGTTATCCAGTGCCTGCTGCTCCTGGGGATAAACCTGGCCCCAATCCCAAATGAAAACACGGTATTTTGGGCCTTGCATTTGCACAGTTAATGCAGGGATTAACTAGCTCTAGGTATTTTAAAGTTATAACATATAAATGAAGCAAATTGGTGTGCATGGAATACATACATTATGAAGCTCCTGAAGATTATTCCTCTCAGCTCAAATAATTCTCTTACAAGCTTCCCAATGTGTATTTGAAAGCTATCTGAAGAGAAAATATAGTTGATACTTGAATCCATCTCATGAAATACAAATTTCTGCCATAAATTAACATTGTGATTGCCTATGTGGTCATTTATAAATGCAAAAATACACATTGTGCTCACTTTTAGCACTATTTGTTCTAAAAGCAGCACGTTACTTTTCCTACAATGTTTCTATTTAACAATGGTCTAAAGTAAAATGTGATCAGAAACATAAAGGTTTTACACATATAAAAAGCAGCAAAGAACAGAGTCACTATTCAATTCGCTATGTCCTCATCCAAGTGACTATTTGTGCAGTATTTAAAATACAGCAACAGTTTTTCATATTTATTAAAAAATAATAATCCTAAATTCTGTGCCAGCAAAGACACTGATCTACCAGAGCTGACCAGAATTGATCCAGAGCTTCTTGCACTATTGGATTTTTTTTTTATTATGTGAAAAAAAAAAAGACTTTTGGCAGCATCAAATCCTGTCTTGGTTACAAAGGAGAAAAACAAAATCAAACTGGTTGTACTTCAGTGTAATGCTTCATTTTTTCTTTAAAGAAGAAAAAGAAGCTTAAAATGACTCAGAAATTCCCCACACGTATTTATGAACAGGTTTCTTACCTTTGCAGTGTGTTGGACCGAGAAGTGCCTGCTCTGGGACAGCCGGCACTGCCACGGAGCCCTGCTCCATGGGAAGAGGCCGGGAAGCTCGGCCCAGCTCCCGGGCAGCGCTCCAGAGCGGCCCCGAGTGCTTCCGAATGGCATCGGTGCTGTCAACAAGTGTCGGCACCTTTCTTATTATTAACTGTTTACAGTAAACTCCTTTAAAAGCACAAGCAATCTTGTTAAGATTGCAATAATTATTCCCAGAAACAACTACTGGAGCACCTAGCACTGAAGGCAAAAATAGGAAAATGTGGAAGGCAACGTGCGTTCATTTGCCAGGGAATTCCCCTGAGAGCAGACAGCAACCCTGCTGGGAGCATTCCACATGGAAAACCATCCAAGAACCCTAGAGAGATCATATAACAACACAAGGTTTAGGAATGAAAAATACTGAACAATCTAAATTGTGTGTGTTACTCTGTATGACCCCAAGGTTAATGCTACGGATGTGTTACCCAGGGGTGATCTTTGAGAAAAGGAAAATGTTCCTTGGGAGCAGGTTCAGCCCCTTGGCCTGCAGAGCAGCGGCTCCCACAACCCAGGGCCTGGAATCTCCTGGTTTCCACAGCAGGAACCATCTTGTGTGGGCTGCGTGGGCAGGAAAAGCCCTTCCAGGCTGCAGGGCCTGGCAGTAAAGCGCAGGCTGCCTTTAGACCTATTTAAAAACTCTGAAAATAGTATCTTTGCATTTTAGAATGTGGTCAAAACTTCAAACATTTCAAAACCAGTGTTTTCACGTACTAATTTAAATATATTAAGCTAATATTGAAGCCAATAATTGTGTAACAAAGAAAATCCCCATTTCTATGGCTATTTGAATTTTTCAGAGATCAGTTTGGAATCTCGTTTTAAGAGCAGGTTTTAATGAGCTCTCTTCTCTGCAGTGTATCTTAACAATTTGCTAATTTTTAACCAACTCATTTAAGATTAAAAAAAAAAAAAAAAAAAGCTATCATTTTCTTTATTAAAAAAAGGAACAAAATGAAATGCAGTTCAACCTTGCCAGGTCAGATCCTTAGCTATGCTGCACTATACTCACGTTGTTGGAGCAAGTCTGTGAAAAGGGCAGGGAGATGGATGAAAACAGGGGAAAACGGGAACATCTGAAATTTGTTAGGATTTAAAGTCATATTAAAACCATCCTGAGCAACATCAAAGAGCAGTAGTGCCTCCTGGCACTCCAAGCAGCATAAATGAACTGTTAGGAAGGGAGCCAACGTGCACGGTGTGAGTGTCACCGATTACAGATGCATTTAGGTCACTGGCCGAAGTCCCCAGAGGCTCCATGCTGCCCTACAGGGAAGTGGGAGTCCAGACAAGCAGCTCCCACACGCTGCTCGTCATCGGCCGATGAAAGAGAAGGGCTTTTAGGCCATCGAACAGTGACTAAACTCTACTTGTCACATTTGCAGCTGCCCACCTAGCTGACAAACAGCAACCTAAATGAAGAGCCAAACTAAGCAAATAAAACACATTAAAGCCTCACTATTGTTATGCAAAGCAGGTTCTTGGCCCAATTTTTTCAGATGTGGGTGTTTAGAGAAGACAAAAATGATATTCAGAGTTCTGGGATATCCCAAAGCACCAATGCTTACCAGTTAAAGATCCTCAGAGACAGCAACACTTCTGGGAGTGCAAGAGGAGACTTCTCCTCATTTACATGAAATGGCCATTTACAACATTTTATAGAGTAGTTCTTTAGCCATAGCTGCAATTTAAATGTCAAGGTATTACCAGCACCTTAAATAATGTCACAGGTGCTGAGGAGATGAGCAGCTGAGCGAGGACTCTGTTACAGGAAAACTCTTGAGAGAGGTGAGGAAAAAGAATTCTGAGCCCAAGCAGGTTATGATCTTTAGACAGAAATTTTACATAATTTCACATTATTTTATAATCTGAGGGTAAGACAATGCTTTACAGAAAAAAATACATTTAAAAATATTTTCTATTATTTCCAATAGATATGACAGCTCTGATCCAAACAGAAAAACATTTCATATATGTATTCCATGAAAACCATAACTAAAGATAAACTTAAATATATCTGTTGATCAAGACAAGACACTCCATGTTACTAATGCACAGTGAAAAATAGTTTAAAACCAGTTTCCATTAAGACACTTATTGGCACACGGTCCATCAAAAGTCCTCTTTCATCTCACATGGTAGAGAGACTGTCTACAGACACTTATTCCCTCTCTGCAAGGAGCATGCAGAGCATACATGAATTTTCACCATAAAACAGTGAACTTAAAGTTCACTGTGCTGCCTAGCTGCTAGTCGTTTCTTTTAAATGCTGCAGGCCATTTGAAGTATTTTCACCAAAACACCCAGAGACTTCATGAAGTACACTTGTCTTCCTGACGTTTTCTTAAATTCTTACGTTGATTCAAGAAGTAGCAACGATTGCACCTTGCGCATCCTGCCCCACTCTTCTCCTGGCTCCTCATGGGCCCACAGCAGGGCGAAGCCTCTTGAGCAGATGTCCCAGGAGCATCAGGACAGTGTCACCAAGAGGAGCGACGCCAGCAGCGCGGTACTCGCTGTCCACCTGCCGCCGCAGGACGCTCTCCGCGCGTGCAGCACCGCGAACACAGCATTGCTGTGATTCGTGGGTATCTCCACGTTGCAAATCATACCCTCGCAGCACGAAACGCATTCCTGTTGAGCAAAATACCACATCGCTGGACGCAGGGTAATTCAGCAGGGGCTTTTGCAGCTTTCTGCTTTGTCAAGTGATTGCAAAGGCTACAACTAAAAGGACCTATCAGTGCCACCTGGCAGCCCTGACCCCACAAGCAGGCGGAGTGGGTCGCTTACACAGCCTCTCCTGAGAGTCCCCTACTGCAGTCCCTGGGTTCCCCAACCGCCATGTGATGCAGCACATTATGGAAAACGGAGAAAGCTGCACATTATGGAAAATGGAAAAATCTTGCCAAGACTTTTCCCTTCTAACACATTAACTACAAACACATGTTTTGAATTTCAGCTTTTTAAACTAAAATATTCTGACTGTAAAACCTCTCTTTCCATTTATTTTTCCCCTCAAGCTTTTGTATTCAGGGCAACGCATGTACGCTTAACTTCAGACCTCCTTTTTAAAGTTTTTTTAAGGTTTTAAGTTAGGCTGATTTTCAGGAGCGATTCTAAAAGTAATTTTCCATACTCAATCTTCCTTACTAGAAAAGCCATTTTTCATCTAAAACAAACAAAAAGAGTTCTTGTAAGATAAAGTGCAGCAGAAAACAAATGCTGCATCATCATTTCCTATCGTCCACCCATTAAGACTTGCTGAAATCAATGAAACTGAAAACCTTAAAAGTAATGTGTTTTTCTTATACAAATAATGCAAAATACTACTACTTACTCTGTAACTATTTTCCCTGTGATGGTGACAGCCTACAAAATGGCATTCATCTCCAGTAGCACATTTTTTGGTGACTGATATACTCTGGCCATGGTCTGTGAAGAGATGAATGGTCAAACAGTACCGAGTACCTAGAAAACAAAACCAAAGAAGAGTTTATTTTCACAAAATATGAGTTATTTTGCTAAGTGGAAAGTTTTCACAAAATTTAGTAAAGTATTCTCACAATAATATGATTTATCCAGGTTTTATAATGTCAGTCAATTAACTGACATTAAAGAGTGCAAATCTTAAAGTTTGTCCTAATCTCAAACAAGTCATTTATGGCACTGAGAGAAAATACAAACCAGTGTAACATTGGGATGTGAATAAGAGAACATTGGAAACTTTAAAGACAAACTCATAAAAAACAGAACATATTTCTTAACAAAAGCATGTAAAGTGTCTAAAAGATAGGGAAATGTATATATTTACACAGTTTTAACGATACTGGTTAGAATAACTTCATTTACAGATACATAAATAGACAACAAGATCAGAAGCTAAATGTGACGAGTTGTGTTTTGATTGTTATTTTCAGGTTAATGTGTGGATGTCTCCAGATGGCGTTTAAAGTTTCATACATGCAAATACATACCTATATCTATAGATATATGAATTGTAAAAGAATGAGTTGTTGCTTTGCGCACTGAAATGATCAGAATATTCACCTCAGCAGAAATGGGATGAGTCACTCTCTCTAATTATCTACATCAGGACTCCAGTGTGCTGCTATGTTAATTGTGTGCAAGATGAGCGAGAGGTGGGAAGTGCCATAAAGCACCTCCCCAGCACAGACACACTTACTTTCTGGACACCATCGGTCTTCAGCCCATCTGTTACAGTTGTAATTGTCCACTGCGTTTTCACAGGTAAAGCACTTAAAGCTGTTTGGAAACGGAGTGGCTTTAAAAGTATTAAAATATAGTAAGTTTGCAAATAAAAAATATTCAAATATCCAAAATAATATTGTAGTGCTTACACACACACACATTTACGTACAGGTACATATTTTCACATACATGTATTTATCTAACATCACTGTTAAATAAATAAGAGTTTTGTAGACAGCCTTTACATTTAATATTATTTTTGCTATACCGGAACTTAAAAACACCTCCTCTTCTTTTCATTATCCCGTAACCCAAAGCATTATTTAAGTAGTGGTGGGAAAGCGAGGAAAGAGTGAACCTCTTATACATATGTACATGTTAATACATCCGCATCTATGTCTGCGCAGCACACAAATACAATCTGCATTCAAATGGCTTTTAATTCCTTTGATGAAACAACCACATCTTCAAAACCAGCTTTGGATCTTGATTGCCAACTTTAAAAATGAAGTTACTGACAAAGGGATCAAGAAACCTATTGTGAAAGCTTATTTACATGGTATACATGTATAAATGGTTTTCAGACGCATAGGCTCCTAGATGCCTATTATACCGAGCTGTCCTGACTGTTTTAATCATATAGCAAGAAAATCTTCTCCACTTCGATGAAGAAAGAGAATACTTGAGATGCTTGATAAGAGGCAAAAATATGATGCTATTAGTGACAACTGACTTCACAGGTCTCACAGAGTTTTTAATTATCTTCAGTTTGAATTAACTGCATACAGCACACCTATTCTTTCGCCTACAAAAACCCCAGCAAGATAAAAGACAAAAACATCTGTTCTCTATTATTCCTAAGAAGTCCACTGCATAATTTGTTCTGTAGGAAGTCATTTCAGAGACAGGAAAGTACCATAAAAGCATTTAAAACATGAAAACTAATGCAGTGATGCGCTCTTTAATTTAGCAATGCACGCAATTGTTTTCATTTAGTAAACCTGTAAAATCTTAGAAATAAAATAAACCTCCAGGGGGTGAAAAGCAAAAGTTTCGTTTTAAATTTTGTATCTCTTATGTTTGAAAAAGCTCCAGTACAAACCGCTAAAGCCAAAGGACTGAAACTACGGGGCAAATGACTAAAACATTAGGCTCCAATTGCTTACACAAGAAAAGCGTAACTGGCTACTTACGGTCTAGCGGAGGCCTCACGTTATAAAAGTTGATGTTCTCAGACGAAACCCGTTTCCCAGAAAGGAAGAACTGCAGAAAGGCTCCAGCCAGCATATGATAAAGTAACAGCATGCTGAATATCACTGTACAGAAGCAAAACTCTTAGGCCTAGGAAGGAAAGGGAATTCATTATTAGGTGGGAACCACAGGGAACTGAGCATGCGGAACAATAAAGTTCCTGCGACTTCTGAAACCTGGGAAATTCAGCCCCTAAACCTACCCTGAAGGTCGTTACGGCGAGCAAGCCTGCCTCATTAACGGGATGAGCCACCAAAGCTGAGCGGTTACTGCCTTCTGCTGGCAGCATCCTGTGCAGGAGGTGAAATCTCCACAAATACCAAACCCAGCATAATTTCTGTAATCTATTTGCCCTTCTAAGCAATGCCAGATCTTACCGATTGCTTGGAAGCATCTGTGATAATCAACACCAAAACACAGCTCCTTCCTTTCTTTTCTCTTAGTTAGATGTACACACGTGGAATACGCCCAAACGCGGTTATGCTGGAGCTAACGCTGATGTTTTGAAGGCAGGAGCACAGGGAGGACTCGCCCAGGCAAACTGCAGCTCGTGCGGAGCCGCGCGCAGCGTCACCGCGGTGCCGGCGGGGACGCGGGGCAGGCAGGGCCTCCGGCAGCCACCGCCACCAGGCGCAAAGCTCTGAATGTGGCTAAATGCCGAACTGGAAATGGTTTTATCAAAACAAGCGTAGAGAAATTAGAGCACTTCTGTATTTTTCCTTTTTTTTTTTTCAGTAAAAAGAGGAAAACAATAATAAAAAAATTTTTTTTTGGCCAATCAACAGAATATTTAAGTTCACACACTGGGAGGCTTGTGGTCCTAATTAGGATTTCTTTTCTACATCTTACTCTTTTGAATGTATTTCAGTGGCTCTTGAGAATGCCACAGCACACCTGTACTTACAGTGCTCCTCCAAGACTATCTCTGTAGATGTCTCAGGTTTCTTCTGACTCTAGTCCAGGATTAAAGAAGGATTAAGAAAAAGAGTAAGGGGAAAACAAACAACAGCCAGTCATCATAATTCTG
Source organism: Crypturellus tataupa (assembly GCA_034781795.1). NCBI lineage: Eukaryota > Metazoa > Chordata > Aves > Tinamiformes > Tinamidae > Crypturellus > Crypturellus tataupa. The sequence continues at coordinate 359,224 of JAWLRI010000978.1, forward strand.
TCCTGAAGAAAATAATCAGTTTATAATGAAAATAACGATATAAAACCTGCCACACTTCTAGCTTTCTGAAAAAGGATCCACAAAGCACTGGAGCTATACAATGTGGCTCCATCCTCTGCAGCGCTGCCCTCGCACAGATGTACAGCTGTCCCCCTTTCTAAGACCCAAAAAAGGCAAATGCCAAAAAGGAAGGCAGTGAGACTACCCAGCCTTCCCAGAAGGGCAAGTTTACTTCTTTTGCAAGGGCAAAAACATTATTCAGGATGTGACCTGGGTGGGACCAGGTTATACCAGATGAACATGAATTTCTCACTCTGGAGATGTTTATCAAGACCATTAACACATGCTATGGTTAAAATAGAAGCACTCAGCAGCAGCAAGGTCTTCTAAAGGCAGAAGGCTATTATCAGTCCTCAGATTAGAGATTAATAAGAAAGTAGGAGCTAAAGAGATTCCCCACAGTTCATTCCTTACAGGAAAATAAGAACGATGGTCCAGTCACTAACAAACACCCTACATAATCCACAGTGAGCCGCAGCTCTCTGTAATTAAGCTCGCGTGTTGGCAGGGCCGTGTGGCGCAGCCGGTCTGTCCCTCCTGCCCCGGGGGCGGCCACGGGGGAGGCTCCTCACGCGCAGCCCCGGGCTGGGCGCTGCGGCTGGGCTGGGCTGGGCGGGGCTGGGCGCCGCGGGGCCCTGCGGAGCCGCGAGG
>JAWLRI010000978.1:359993-388943 GCA_034781795.1 Crypturellus tataupa
AGCCGCGAGGGCTTCCCGAGCGCGGCCGCGCGGCCGCCTCCCGCGCTGCTCGGGCCGTGAGCGCCCTCCCACGTGGAGCCGCACGACAGGGCGCCACCCACCACGGAGACAGGAGACGGACGACGAGCGATGCACTACTATCCAAATTAATTTCTCCTTTTAGTCTTCTGAGTTTAATGGTTTGTTAGAGTCAACACCTCTCCCCTCACCTCCTGCTGTATTGCACAAACTTTAATTTATACAAAGTTTAAAATGAACTAGTGGCTTAAAGCTGTACCCTTTATCCTCCATATATAACATTCTTCTGATCAATTTTGGGTAACCTTTAATCCCTGTGTCAAGAGGGGAGAGAACTTCCTAGTGAAGAGGTTCTTGTGTCTTTGCGGACACTACTCCCCAGTTCTCCTTTGGGACATTTTGGAAGAGGTTTCAATGCTCTGCTCAAGGAAAGGAGTCGCCACATGGCACCAAAATTTTTGAATACCTCAACTGTTAGTCAAGATGAATGGCAAAGCTGAGTCAAGATAACTACAGAATGTCATAGGCAGTTGAAACAGTGCAATGTTACTACATCTCCTGTAAAACCATGAAAGGAACCACCTAAAAGCACTCCAATACCTAAAGATGGCTCACGCGAGTGCTCTTCTGTCCCACCAGATGAGAATTCTCACATGACAATCAAAAAAGTACCAAAAAATGGGAGAATACGAAACCTAATTACACAGTTGAATTATCCAGCCATTTCGTCCTCCTTTTCATACGCAGAAGACATCCTCCCTGTCATTCTATTTAAACCTTGTCCTTTCCTGGTCCTTCCCATAGGTATTTCCTGTCATCCACTGCTGGATGCTGATGCCATGTAGCATTTAAAATGTAGCAGCTCCAAAACAATAAAAATACCTCTCCTGATGGAAGGCAGTACCATTTTCAGGGGCCCACATTCGTGCTGTGTCTGTTGAAAACCAGGGATAAAAGTTTCCATTCGCTCCAACAGGAGCAGTGGGCCCTTGATGCCCACAGGCTGCTACGAGGGGTTTTGGCCACACCATAAGAACAGTCTTTTTGTGCCTCTAATGCCAACATCCTCCTTTCTGGTTCCCTTGCAAAGCAGCCCTATTCATGCTCCGAATACCACAAGAAAGTTGCTTTTAACCTGCCAAGCCAGTTTCAAACAAACGGGTGCAAATTCCAGTTCATCTCAGGCAGGTCAGTGGCAGTTAATTCTCTCGTGTTTACTCAGGAGGAAGATGGAGAATTGAATCATTTCAACTCACAACAGTTGCAAACTTTATTTCCTTAACACGTATGTTCTGTAGTTTCAACAGGAGAGAAATTGCCTTTCCTGGGCGGCTGATGTGTAACGTGATCTGAAGCACCTGGAGAGCAAAGAAAAGGGCCAGGTATCCCCGTGCCAGCTCTCCCCCAGGTCAAGCTCCCTCCTGCTCGTCCCAGAGCAGCTCCTGCCAAGTGGAAAATTTTAGAGGCTGGAAATGCAGAAAGGTGGCACCTCAGCTGGTGTGGAGCACTCCATCGCCTTCCGCACTTAGCGCAGTCAAAGGCGCCCTTGTTTATTAACGAGGCCGATAGATAACGAATGCCGCGGGACACAGTCTGACTGGCACAGCTGCCCCACTGGCAAGTAGAAGAGCAAAATGCTGAGATAGCAAAAAGATAGTTTTCCTACCTTACCCCAAATCTTGAAAATGCATATTTTCTTCTTCGAAAATTCCCGTATGAACAATTAGGAATTCTCATTAGTGAAAGAAGAAACTGTCACCATGCAGGAGACTCCCCTCCAGCAACCCAGCCCGCACGGGGCGAGGGAAGGCCCGGGAGGGAAGGACGGGTGCCGTTTGCTTTATGAGGAACTTGTAACCACGACATGTTGGAGAAAGTCTGGAGGAAGATAATGCTGGGAACAATAGATCCCAGCAGGATTCATGCTTTGCTGTGGCGGGAGGGAAGCAGGGTGCTTCCCTCTCAGTTTAATAAAATGCCGGTCTGTCTACACTGTTTTGCCTGGCAGCCTCTGCGGAGGATTAGCAGATTTAACACCAGATACGCAATGCAAATGAAACTTCCTCCTGTCATTTAGTACGCAATTTTCAGGTGCTATTAGATAATTGCAAATGCTTACCTTGAGCTTATTAAATACCTCTCCAGGTCATAAGAGTTAGAAATACATAGGGGGAAAGGTATGTACGTTAAGGGCTGAGAAAGCCATAAGCACTAGCTGACACCCATCAGGTGTTCCCACAACAACGCAGAAGGGGTCTCGGACACAGCAAACACAAGGAAAACAACTCGTTGGCTTCCCCGTTTCTTAGACAAATGTTGCCATTCTCGTGTTTTTCTCTAGAGACTGTTTAATTTGATCTGTAAGTCACAGTTCAGCCCACTTCAAAACTCAGAGAGTGAATACATGGATGGAAAGGAGTAACAGGAAACCTTTTCTCTTCCCTTTGCTTGGGAAATAGGTCAAGTGCACTTACAATTGAAGAGGAAATGTTTTGAAGGATTAAAAATAACAAGCACTTCATTGGGCTGATTATTTCTTATACAAGCTCGATCTTTTACCTACCAACTTCTGTTCTGATTTTTCCACCTGATGACACACTAGCTTTAGTACAGTATAACAGAGGAAAATATATCTGCAACTAGTAAAACTGACAGAATATAATTTAAACTATCAATATTATTTTTATACAGATATTTTAATCTTTACCCATATTGCACTTAACCATTCCTGGAATTAAATTTGAGGGTAATTGCAAGAGATTACAGGGTTCTTTATCTAAGAAAGTCTTAGATAAAGAAGACATGCAGACATCTGGTAATGACCCCACCATTTAGCTTGGGGTATTGTGCTGGCATGGGAAGCCATGAGGCAAAGTGATTGCAAGACACACGTAGGTGTCTGAGAACTGCCTATCCAATACATACAGCAGCAAGTATTTTTGAAAGAATTAACGTGTGAGTAATGTGATAAACCTGAAAAGTCCCATTAAAGTGAATTACTTGCAAGTATAAAGCAGGTATTTGTTTTTAAGCTCGAACAAAAGAAGATTCATGGAATGAAAATTGCATTGCATGATGATACGTCTCATTCCTTTTATATTTGAAATTGTTTCGCAAAGACTAGTCTTGAGCACTGCAATTTATTTTTACCTTCAAAATCCCCTATTATCTTTGAAAAGTCATTTAATGTGAGAGTCACTTGTTAACGGGAGGTGAGTTTCCTATTCCCTTCTGCAGATATAGGATTTCCTCAGAGAACTGCACTCTGACAAAGCTAGGCATAAACGAAAGGTTTATGCTAAGTTCATAACAACTTCTATACACCACAGATGCAATGGTGTTAAATCTCCATTCCCTATATCTGCAAGGCTGGAAGTCGGAACCCATGGGAAAAGAGATCATAGGGAAAAAAAAGCAGCCTTTCTTCTTTCCTGGCTGAGAAATCAGATTAAGGGATTTATCTACACTTCTTTTAAAACTGCTTCCACCTTATATGGTGGAATATGAATGTATGTATTCATATATATGTACACACACACATATATATACACATATATTTCCTGCCTACAGCAATATACCTCTGCATCTGTCATGCCCATAGCTTGACAAAACTGAAAATAGAACAACCTAAACATTTTAACAAAATGATGTTCTTCTCAGTTATCTCATTTACTCATTTTATTAAGAATGGTACTGCAGGAGTCCAAAGCATTGATAAATACTAAAGCTGTCTTAACAGTTTGACTTTTTGATGATTTCTTATTTCAAAGTATGCCTGTAAAAATCTGTTAGAGTGCATCAGCAACATTATTAGCTAGCCAGTGCTCATACCAAGGGCGAGATGGAGGGCAAACAAACCCAGCTCTCCACACGCACCACTGGGACCCCAGGTTACTTGTTAGCAGTGTGACTAGACATACATCATCATGCCACTGATTGCACTTCTCAAAGAAAAAAAAAATTTTTTGCATGAAATCCTCTTCCACATCATCTTCCACATTTGTAGGGCAGATATTTCAAGTCACTGAAAAGTGACTGAGTATCTGAGTAATTCCTGGTGTTCTGCCTTGCCCTACCAGGGTTATAAGCATCTCAGGCAAACAGCCTTGCAGCTGTAGCTCTCATCTTAAATCATATTTCACCCTAGTTTTCTCTTTGAAGTTTCAGATTACTGTAAGTCTGAAGCAATGGATCCTCCAAATATCACTTTTAAATTACAAGATGATTTTTTTTTCTGTTGGAGGAACCAATGCAGGACAGTTAACAATGATGCCAATTACCAGGTGAGGCTGGCTGTTTGCACTACTCTGGTTTCTACAACTCCTTCTACTTGAGGGAGTTTATTCACTTTTATTGTTTGCCACCACCTCAGGCCTCCTCATCACTATCAAAGAGAGCTACCTTTTCTTTCATAGCAGTTTTCCATCATATTTTCCACCAGAGAGTCACTACCCTTTTTTGTAGCCTGAACTGAAGGAGCACATAGGACAGGGAGCCTAGTGCTTCCCCTTGCCCTTTTAGGGGGCAGGAGAAGGAGAGGACACAAGCTGCACGTAGCAGGGGACACTGCAACTGTGTGTGACATTTGTGGTCCTAGCTCTGAAGAACTAACCCAATATTTGGGCTTTCTACAGCTTCTCTTCACTGCGGATTCTTGGAGGGATTTGAGTCTCCTGTAACTGAGCCATAATAAAGTCCCATGTCACATCCCTGATGTCCTGCCCCTGCAAATAAATCACCTTTAGCTTCCAAATACTCCTAGAGAGCAAGGCCAGGCTTGTACTTCTGAAAGTCCAATGCCTGATGAAGTCTCACTGCTGAGTCCTTTAATTCAGGTCAACGCAATGAAAACAAAAATGGGAAGTAATTTATAATATGACTTGAAAGGTAGTGTTTGTCCAATTAAAAGAACAATAGGAAGAGGCAGAATGCACATGCCAGCTCTGCATTTATCTGCCCTAAATACAACATTATATTCCTGAGTTTAATAAACTGAAAGCTCAGTAACAAGTACATTAACAAAGCCACCGCCTGGTGAGAATCACTTAACATATATATTGCTGGTAACATGCAGGAGTAAATTCAGCAAATTGGCATTTTTTTCTATTTCTTTCCTTTCCTGTTTACAACTGAAGAGCAATGTGAAGCAGGAAAGCACTACCAGTAGGAAAAAAAAATCCTGGATTATAAATAAATAAATAAATCTCTGCAGCTAATGCAACCCTGGATAAAAATGTAAGAGCAAGTGTTGTGTTTTGGAAGTAAATAAGGTTTCTGGTTCTGAAGTCCCCTGCATGGTTTTGCAGCAGAATTCCTTCTGATATTTATGAGCTGATATAGGTGGACTAATCACAAAATCAGGAGCCAGATGTTCCCTGCTCCTGTTTCTGCTCCCGATCCCTGTGATTCCCACGCAGCCAGTGACGCTCCCAGCAGCCAGGACAGAGAGCCGACACTGCAACTCCTACAGAAAAACAACTTCTGGGACTACAGATTAAATTTACCAGCTAAAACAAATATAAAGTCCTATCTGCCAACCATGCAACATATGCACACTGGGTTTCAAAACAGGTGCACAATTCAACATAAAGGGCAAATCAATTATTTATTGTAGCTGTTTATCTTTATTATGCTTCTTCCACCCTATAGGCCAGTTCCAAAAACTATCAGATGCCATTTGAGCAAGCTATCTCTATAAATGAACACAGAGGAAAACTTACCTTGCTGCTACTCCCCTCTAAACAGAAGGCAATTCACTGGGGGAAAGGAGAAATCTTACTCCTTTTGTGCCTGGAAGCTCCCTTTCTAACTCACGGGCAGAGGCTCCATGTGCTTTTTCTGTAAGGATATGTAGAGTCTTGCAGAAATTACTTATATAACCTTGGGTGGATTTCAGGCATGTGTCTCATCATCAAATCAGTGATAGAATAAACTAGACATAAAGATGCAAGGGAAAAAACAAACAAACAACAGAAAGAAAAATAAAGTAATCCCTTATGACAAAAATTATTCCATACTTTTCTTATCTACCTCCGCAGTTCCACACTCTTTCTTTCACCAGGCTACACAAGTTTTCTTGCTATGAGGTCATTTTTTGTGGGATGTTATAGGATTTTGCTTGGTTTCATTACTTTCGCTTTGGATTGACAATACTGAGGTATTTCTACATGTCTTTTCATCCTTTCTCCTAATGGATGAGTCCAAGAGATTTATTTTCTCCTACTATGTAAGATATTTTTTAACATTTTTCTTGTCAGGCTGCTTACCTGTAAACAAGGAAACATTTCAGTAGCTATTTCCATTGAGATCGTTCTGATTTTTTTTTCTTTTGAAGCAGGAGTTATGACACTCTCCTCTTTTCTCCAAAACTTTCCCATAATTAGATGTTTTAGCAAAGAACCAAAGAACACAGCAGTTTACAGGGCTAATTTCTCGTGTTGGATTCCTGCTTTCTGATAATCTGCAACTCAGGGACTTCTTAAGGCAGAGTCAGTAAGAGATTATAATATGCTGCATTTCCATTTTTCTATGTGTTTTTTCACTTGTGTTGTTATATAACATAGGGCACTCAATACATCAGTTATCTATAGTTTAGAAATGTATCTTCTAGAAGCTAAGTTACTTTGAGACTGGTCAAATTGCTCAGGATTTGATGAAGTCCTACCTGCTCAACCAGCAATGTCTCTGAACATCAACAGGGGAATGAGGAGTTTCAGAGCGAAACTCACAGTTTATGATTTTCTCTCTTACTCTGATACTTTTAACATGATACTTGCATGGATGATGTAAACATTGATGCAAACAGAAAATAAATCACCCGCTTCAAGGATTTACAGGTGTGTGTAAACAAAGTAAGAATATAAATGAAACCATTTCTGAACTCAGATCTTCTATTCCAAGTGTCAGGCTGCAAAAGATTTTATGGCAGTGTTGTAGTATTAAATCCCCAATGCACAGGAAAGTCCACAAAGAGCATCCTCTCACACTCCTAATTACTACTGCCCGGAAAAATACAGGTTAGCAGAAAGTGTTTACATGTGCAGACAGCAAGCAGGAAGAGCAGGATGGGCTGAACGAGTAAGAGTTATTAAATGATGAAAAATATGGAGGAAGAGCCAGGATAAGTTAGGTTCCCGAGAATGTATCAAGTGAGCTGAATCGGCAAATTTGAGAGCTTTAAGCCTAAACTGAAGGATTTTATGGAACTAAATTGCACTAAATGCACAGCATGTGGCAAACTAGCCCTTCCATGCTACCATGCAAACGCAGAGGAAGCAATTAACTTTATTACAGGAAAAAAAAGTAGTTCAATAGTCTTTTGAAATAAGAGAACTTGTCGGCTGCAATTTTCCATTCTCACATAGGTATCAGGACTGGGCTGGAGAGCAGGCGCAGCAGAGAGGCTGCCCGGCCAAGCAGCACCCTTGGGAACAGCGTGGACAGGCAGGGAGCCCTGCAGCAGGGACGCGTCCCCAAGGGGTCCCCACACGTGTCACGGTGTGCAGGAGGCATCTTGGACGTTACACGTGAGCGCAGACCTGAAGCACTGGCTGCACCAAGGTAAGGGAACACAGGATGATGAAACAAAAACATTCAGGAAACGCTTAGATGATGAGTGACCTTCAAACGCTGCCGGTCCTGCGGGGGCCACAGATCCCCGCTAATCTGCCGAGATGCCGAGGGTTGTGCAAGAGGCTCCAGCCCATGGGCCCCAGAGCTCGAGCTCCTGGGCCGTTCTCATCACTGGGGCCCGTGCAGGGTTGCCGTGTGGCTCCTGGATGTCTCATGGTGACCATGCACCACCCCACGTCTCTCATTCCATCTCTAATTCCACCACCAGAAAAGCATGGGCTCTGTCTGACCTCTAATTTGCGCTGGCTCTTCCCAGCCTGGTGGAGCGGATTGCAGGTTTGAATTCCAGGCACACAGGTAGGAAAACACTTGCAACACATCTGAGCACACGGAGATCTCAGCCACATGTGTGGGGACGGAACCAAACACGCATCCCCCACTGGACAGGTCTCTGACTTGTGCTATTAGGTACCTCTGGTAGCAGGGACAAGGATGTGGCAAAACTCTCAAGGTGCCTGTTCACCATGGAAATGACAGGTTTCTATCATGTCATATGCACAAGTGTAATAGCAGCTTGCAAGATCAACTACACCCTTAAAAACAAGCAAGCAGCAATAGCTTCCCCTTAGCAAACCAAGTACTAACTCCACATGAACCCCAGTCTTCCTGGTCAAAGGCAGAGAGAAAACTTAGAACCTACTGAAGGTTTTGTGCTCCTGTATCAGACCTAGAAAAGACAATACAAAAGATTCTAAATTTTCTACATAGGGTGAAGTGTGAGGCAAAGAAAACCTGTAACACACATTCTGCCCTAACAGAGCATTCTATGTAGCTTTTTACTGCTGCAAAAGGATTTCTCATTGAGCACACTGAAGTGATGCTATAACAGGAACAAAATTCCTCCAGCTCTTATCTGACATTAAGTAAACACTATAAACTGCCCTGGAAAGATAAAGTTCTTCATCAGCTGATGGTTGCTACTGTTAGCCAAAATGAGGTCAGAAGTTAACACGCCCAGTTCATGCATGAGGTTTTTAGAGCTTAAACTCCTTAAGGATGAAGCCATATTACTGTTCATTTGGAGAGAAAAAAAAATGTGCACGTAAGAGTCAATCAATCAAAGCCAAGAGATAAGGGAATGTGAAGAGCCGGTTACACTGAACCAAGCAAAGCTTGCTCAAAGCTGAGTAACCTATAACTAGAGACAAGAAAATTAATGAACTGCTGTACTGACCTCTCCAGAATCGATTCCAAAAACAAAGATCACATGGAATTATTATTATATTTAAAAGTTACTTATAATAAGAGTCAAGTATCCTCAGAAATCAATTAACTGGACTTGTAGCAGTATATTAAGCAAGGAGGAATGACCATATCATTCCCAGAGAGAGATCTGGAGGATGCAGGCCTACTTTCCTGTGCACTACAAATTTGTAGCATCTAAGGTAAGTTACTAGGCTTTCCCTTCTTCCACCATAAAAAGGATAACTTTAAAATGTTTAATCTCACACTAATCCTTCACAGACAGCATTGCTGCATACTAATAGAGTTCCGTTTTACTCTGAATAACGACCAAGGAAGCAAGGTTGTGGAAGCCCAGAGCCAAGCAGTAAACAGCAGGCCTTTTATTTCCATATCTGCTCCACAATTTAGTGTGCTCATTTCTCTTCCTTAAAGATCATAAATAACCAGTTCAGATGCATATTGTGGAAAAGGTAAAAGGATTAAGCTGTCCGCAGTTTACATACAGTAAATCCACGTACCAAGGTGCCTTCCTTGGGAACAGAGGCAGAAGAATCTGGCAGGGGAGCCCAGGCACCCGGGCTCAGAGCAGACCTACCCTCCAGCCTGGTGTGGCTGCTGGCCCTTATGCCCAGGTGGGGATGGGCACGTGCACTGTCCACAGGAGCCGCTCGGCACAGAGACTACTCAGCCGCTCACCTGTGGTGATGGGAGAGGAGCAAGGATGCTGCCGACAGGAGCATCCCGTGGTCCCTGTCTGACGCGTCCGATAACCTGCCAGAAATCCCTGCTCTGGAAGCTCTCCAGGAAGAGAGCTAGGACAGACGTGCCAAAAGGTTGGCCTCTCTTCAAAGGCTTGCAAGTGTAGGGTGGGGAAAAGAGGGGTGGAGAGGGAAAAATAATCCCAACTTAATTATAAATACAGCTTAAGAATCTCATCCACGTGAAAGCTCTGCTGCTTTGTATCATGAATACCTCCAGGGCTCAGAAAGTTGCCTTGAACAGCGAACACTTGGAATAATCTCTTGTGAGAGGCTCTGAAGAGGTGGTAGACATGCAGAGGCCAAGGGGATATTCCCTAGCAAGGGCTCCTCCGCTCCCGGGCAGAACCACTCGCCCCTGGCAAACAGGGAGGCAGCGACTCACAAAGGCTAGGGAGTAGGAAAGACTTTGACACGGCGAGAGCGGTGAAGCACTGCAGCAGGCTGCCCAGGGGAGCGAGGGAGCCCTGGCAGCATTCAGGAGACATGTGGATGGGGCGCTCGGGGACAGGGTTGAGCAGGATGATGCTGAGGGGCTCATGGTTGGACTTGATCTCGAAGGTCTTTTCCAACACGATGATTTTATGATTCTGTAAAGCGCTTGGTTGCTGTGCTGTCCCTATGGACTAAAGTTAGAGCAACCTTAAGAGTTTCATCCAGCTAGAATGAATCTGTGAATGCTGTGGAAGCTCACTTCACTTGCTAAACAGAAAATACATTTTTTAAATACATTATTCCATTTATCTTAAAAAAAAATCAAAATCAGAGAAGCTTCTCATTCTTCTGACAAAACAATTGTGTTTCCAACAAAACACCAGGCAGTAGATTTTTCCTAGTGAATAACAGTGAACTATTACATAGGCCTAACTACATAAGCTAAGTTTTATGCTTCCAGAATCATTTAGTTGTAGCCTTTCAATTTATATTGCATATAAATTATGATATCCTTAAGTATCAGGATCGTTAATATAGACTTAGTAGAGACATTGATTTATCAGGAAAAAATAGAAGTGTTGCCATTATGGTTTATTTCACACGGAGGCTTGTTTTGAGCTAAGCTAGGAACAGTTCTACCAGCACAAAGCCAAAGAATAACTATGATTTGGCAGCATAAAAGCCATATTAGAGAAAAAAAATCTTGAATCAAAAGCAATTGCTACATGAGCCAGGACAAGTTAGCTTCCAGGAAGCATTTGGGTGCTTCTGACTCAGGGATACTGGGTGTGACAACTGGAGATGTGCCCAGATCACAAATTGGATGAGGAAAAGATCACAAGTCTTAGAAACTATTTACTCTGCTTTTTCACTTTCCTTTCAACGCCTGTCAGCACCGAGGCTCACTACCAACATCAAACAACACGTCTGCTCAAGTGATAAGGGACAGCAAAGATGTCTGAAATAGCTGCGTGCCACCCACATGGGACTGGGAAGGTCTAGGGTTTCAAGACTCTTATTTGCTCCACATTAACATGCACAAAATGAACAGTTACATGAGTTTGCATAGAGACGGTTTTTGTGTATTATCTTTATAACTGCGCTCTTCCTATAGAGAGCTGCAGCACATCACACAGGAGCAACTACTGCACCTGAGGCATGAACAACTGCGTTTGACAGGGGAACCCCATCTCCAGAAAGGGCAGGAGATGCTGCACACCCTCACCCATGCTGAATGTGTGTGTTCTATCCCTGCTGAGCACAAATTGTACATTTTAAGGCCAAATCCTTTTTTTTTTTTTTTTTGCATTGTATCATCATGACATTATGCAAACCATGGAAACAGCATTCTCACTTTTTGGAGACACTGTGATCTTAATTCCTCAAACATGTGACTAATCTCAGCAGCTGGACGTTTCTGCTTCCCAGTTGCTATTGAATACCACATTGTTGGTAAGGTTTGGTAGAACTCTCTTTCTAGAAACATATCTCACATATCTTCCAGCCTAGACTTAGTCTTGGATATAAAAGTATAAAAATTGGTATAGCTGATCAGCCTCAGGTTTGACAGGCAATGTAAAACCAGTGTGCAGATGCTTATGTTTCACAATCCTCTTCCTTAAAGGAGTCTGAGTGTTGGCAGTGTTCCCCACCAAGTGTGCTTTTGGCTTGTAAAAATGCCGAACAGAAGTTTCTGGGCTTTAGCTACCATGATAAATTTCACAGCTGCTACGACACTAATACCCTGTGCTGCCTACCTTGCACAGCTGTGACATTTTCTCCCATTATGGGGCTGACAGATTTTTCTTTTTTTTTTCAGCCTCCAGTATAGAAATTTCTTACAGGTCCTCCACTTGTAAGCAGCCTGTAAATATATCCAACACCGAGTTACTGTTTTTTTTTTAATTGTATTCCTTAGTAAATACCAAAAGGATCTAACTTTACATATTCTAACACAAGGAAGGAGAAAAAAGAATTAATAAAAAAGGAAACAAGATGTTTCAAGACTGAATTTTCTGCTCTTTCACTATGCTCTTAACAGTCTTTGTACAATGAAGAGAAAATAGTCTTTCTCTTAAAAAAATATGAGAACTGAGCAGTAGATACCTCTGTAAAGGTTAGTATTGTGAGATGGACTTTCAACTACAGAGTGTCTGAATTGGGGGCTATGTTTTATTTCGCAGTACTGCATTTCCAGTACTCTTGCTGCCTGCAGCCGTGCTTCCCGCATGCTGGAGCGCACATCCCAGCTGCAGGGAGAAAGGGCTCCCTCTGATGCGCACCCCGAGCACACAGTGTTAATCTGAGCTCTGCTCTCAGCGCAGTTCGGAGTGGCTGGGTTGCATCCTGCTTGTGCTTGTACTATTAAGTTCATCTGTGGTGCTGCTTTCTAATTGCTGTGCACAATAAAACATACCCAAAGTAACCCAAAGATGGGCTGGTTTCACAGCTAAACTGATGTGCTGGGCTATGGCTTCCCTTCCATGGCTATCATCTTCACCTGAAAAGATTATATAGACAAGTTCTGGCATTAAACAAATTAATGATAATAAAATAATAATAAAGTCAGTTGATGGCTGAACAGATATTTCCTGGCCTAAATGTCCAGCTTGAAGTTTACATTATCATCTCCAACAGTGTTTGTACCTCTTGTTACTAAAGACTTCATAAATCCAAGAACTCAATAATTTAGCAAGGCCAGTACAGTGCACAGATACTGGAGTGGGAAGCAAGCAAGGGTGCCCTGAACTTGCAGGAGCAGGAAGGAATCGGAGAGCAGGGGAAAAGGGCAGATCTCTTCAGGCAGCAATGAGCTGTCAGTTCATCCCATCATCTACATTAAAAGGGCACGTAATGCTCTCCTGTTTTGTTTTTGTGAGCAAATGGGTTCCCTTGTGCAGTTCCTACCTGAGGAGCTGGCACACGGACGCAGGGAAAGCTCACCTGTATTTCCAGAGGTAACATATCCCCAAACCACCCCACCCCTCCAAAATACAATAGCACCGGTGACAAATACCTACCACGCACTTAAATGCTTAAAAGGCTCAGGAGGGAAAAATCTCACTGTTAACCGATCAGTGCTGCGGGAGTAGGTCATTGAACAAGTGTCCTCAGATATACCACTGATTTTATACCAGGTGAAACGATATATATATATATATACATATATATGTATATATATATGTATATATATATATATAACATTAAAATAGCATAAGCTTTCCTCTTTCCAAATGACTACTAGAGAATAAAAGTCAAGAATTGTTAGTAGTTTCTTTGCAGTGCTGCAGCATCTCTAGAAGAAAGGGGTTCATTACACCGCATCTGATAAGTTCTTGGCAGAGTTTAATGACAAACAAAGGCACTCTGTCTGCAAGTCCACGCAGAGACCACGAGGCAACGTCCTGCGGAACTCCCAAGTGCCAAGGAGACAAGAACCGCAGCATTTTCGATTTTCCTAGCAAGCTGAACAAAGCAGGATGGCTAATTTAATGAACCAAAGCCAAGCGCAATTACTGCATATGCAACACCTGCAGGTCATGCTCTTTGCACTTGAAGCACATGGAGCATAAGGACTCTCTTTCCTCAGTTTCAGAGCATGCTTTTCATTTTAAGTACACATTTTTATTTGTTATTGACTTAAACACGAATTTCATTTCCTTATTCAAGAACAAGGAGAAAACAATGAGAATTCAAGAACAAACATTTCCCTTTATGCAGAGAAAGACACAAAACACTGTTTTTTTATGCAAAGTAAAACAGGATATCTGATGCCCATTTAAGGCAAACAACTGTTTACTGTTAACCCTATACACTAAAAGAAACAAATTCTCCATTTTCTCTCTGACAAGGGAAAGGAAGGTCAAGACAACATACAAACCTGGTAACAGTTTCACCATTGCATTCAGAAACATATCTTCATGCTACGTAATACCAACATTATAAACTCTCTCATCATTGCAGATCATTATAAATCAGAACAGATTCATAATCATGAAGCTAAACAAGACCTGGGCAGCAAAGATGGGAACAAACCCACACGGCCTTGGTGTCTAGCACTGGCAGAGGGCACAGACGAGCTCTGTCAGTCAGACGAGTCTAACTACAAGGATATAGTCCAGTTCTAGGCACTGTGTTGTCACAAAAATCTGACAGGACCTACTTTGCAGGAAGTATTTCTAGCCTTTCAAAACAAAAATGTAATTTTTCCACTCATTAAAAAATTAACAGGCATATATTAAAATATTTTAACTAACCCAATCCACTTCCGTAATACAAATTAAAGCATGAAACATTGGGGAAAACAATTTGCAAGTACTGTGGTGACAGGCATGTAAAACACTTAAAATACTGTCCTTATAGAAGATCTGTACAAGTCAGAGGGAACTTGCTGCCAACAGGCATCTCTCATCAGCACAGCAGTTACAAACCAAAATATAAAGATCTCTATAAAAATATACCTGGATTTCTTCCAGGCTGGATATAAATATGTACTAGAAAACTCTATTAAAGAAGGAAGGTAGTTGCATCAGGGCTGGGAATTCTAAATATTTCTGAGCAAGTTCAGTATAATACCAAAAGCAAACAAACAAAACCCCAGGTCCCTCCTGCTGTACTGCTCGTACCTCAACACAGCGTTTTTGCCACCGCAGGCACCACATAGGCAAACAGGGCAGAGCCTCTTACTGGGCCACCTGGCTCCGGAGAGTAACGAGCTTTGCAGCTTTGTGTACTATAAACAGCATTTGAATTACAGGCTGCTCCCTTACACTCTTTTTATGAGAAAAGGCAAAAAGCACATGATTTGCCACTCTCATATTGCTGTAGCATCACTTTTTGATCTCTTTTGCATTGAAGTCTATCATTTTTGTCATCCAACACAAAAACTTAGGTTTATACTAATCAGCCTGTTCTCCAAGTGTGACTTTTGTCTTGTTTTTTTGCTACGGTCCTGTGCTGTGCACTTGTTAATCACGGGCACTGAGCCATGGCCATACTGTTGCTATAGGCTAAAAGAAGTTAAACTAATATTTAGGATTAAAGTGCAACCGTGAAAGTAAGCCATGTGATCAAGATCTGCTGGGTTAGAGCGAAGAGAAGCACAAGAGAAAAGCAACATTTTCAAGAAATAGTTCTTGCTGTACAAAGTACCAACTTCCAACATTTTCAAGTATTAGTTCTTGCTGTAGAAAGTACCAACTTCAGTGCACCATATATTACTAAACTTGATATTATACCTAAAAATTAACATCCAAGGTCATGGTTCTCAGCCTTTTCAAGCCTGTTGCTATATCATGAACTTAATAAGCTGAAAAACAATAACTCCAAAGCAGGTCAATGCCATTCAAAGCAGCCTTTCACTTATTTTTTAAACTTGCACACATTCTTGAGAAGACAATGATGACAGATTGATTGTCAGAACCTTTAAAAAATTCTTCTAACCTTTTAAAGATGTCTAACTTTTTATAATAATCATTATGAGACCTGAATGCCAAAACCATGCAATAAAAGTTATACTTTGCCTTCAACTGAAGCTAGATACTATTTAAATACTATTTTTTTTCCCAGCAGTCTGACCACATTTTATTGCAGGCAATATCTTTCTCTACCATGTTAACATGAAAAAATAAGGTGTTTTATTGTAGTAACTTCTTTAAGATGGTGAATACATTGCTGACAGGATGCAAGTCAAGTGCTGGAAGGCAGAACTCTGGATTCCCAAGCCAGCATCACCCCTGGCTGCTCTCTCACCTTTGGCAAATCTCTGCCCCAGTCTGTGGCTCGGGCCCCACTTGTCTGCAAAACATTTACTTCCCTTCAGGACTAGTGCTGATGTACATCACACAAGCAAATACTGATTAATGAAAGAATAATTTCATCTGAAGTGTAATTAACAGGTACATTCTGTATCCACTCTCAGCCAGACCAACAAAGCACTCTACCACACGCTGATAAGCCACTGACTTGATTAAATTTATACACATGGTTAAAATGGCTAGATTTAGCTCACTATTCAGTTCTAGATCTAGCAGTGCTGCAGCAACGTCCTGCTCGGAAATGATGTGCTAAGATCCCAAGTATTTGTTATTCTTTCCCAGAAGTCTTCAAGCAAGTACAAGGCAAAGCTGCAAGGACTGCAATTGTGCCGCTGCCACAACACCCCGGAGTCCCAAGCTTCCCAGGTCTGCTCATAGGGACTGTCTCTGGAAGAGGGAGCTGGAGTTGGAGAGGGCCTTTGGGGTGGGCTCTCAGTATGCAAGTGCCTCTTCTGTAAGACACAAAGTTTGTACCTTGGACAATTACACACTTATGGGGAAGCATCAGCTTTGGAACTCTTCTCTGACACTGATTCAGAGACTTCAGAGACAGATGCACCCAGTTCCCGCAAAAATGCTACATTTACAAAACAAACAAACAGTGAAAAATGAAACAATGAAAAAAAAAACCCTTATTTTTCCTCTGCACACATATTGTCCTACACTTACAAACTGGATACTTTACTACAGTTTTCAAGTTACCACCCACATTAGAAAGGACAGTCTTGAACCCACACTGGGTACAGTCTGAACAAGACACATTATGAGTGTCTATGCTTAGCCAATTTGAAGTTGAAACAAAAAGAATTGCATTAGGAAGGCTTTAATCTTCCAATTGCATTTTTGAGAAATTTCTAGGGACCATTTACTGTGCGTGCTTCACCCTGTGCAATCCTAAATATATTGAGTGCTACCCACCTCTAGGGTAACTTGGCACCATAGAGGGAATATCAAGGAGAAGTTTGCTCTGGGCCTTGAAACAGAGCAAGGGAACTTTGGGCTATATAAGCAGACTGAGAAAAACTCACCAGTAAGAAACAAGAAATAATCACTCTAAAATAATGAAAATAATGATTCCTGGTTTTCAAATAGAAACAAAGTCTCAAGATTCAAGTCAGTAAGAAAGAGGATCTTAAGTTTTGAGTTGTTACACGCCTGAGCAACCAAAACAGAAACAGAAACCCATTAATATATGGATACAAATTTCTGAGCTGCTGAAAGATTTATGTGCCTGCTATTTAACATGCTATTATACCTATAGATTGAGTGTACTTTCCTGCATGTTTGATACATGATTGGCTATTGCACTACAGAATACATAGTCACAGCCTTAGACTTTACTATGAAAAATTAATATGAATTATTGTAAAAAATGTAAAATTAATGTAAAAAATCTTGCTTTCTGAACCAGCAGTCAGTGCACTGACAGAGGAGTCTGTCCAGCAGGGGCAGACATTGGAGCAATTTGTCAAAACAGGGATGTAAAAATGGCTCCAAGCGGAAGCGCTCCATGCGCAGGGACGTGCTCTGACGAGCCGATAGGCTCGGTGCAGAGCGGCAGCTCCCAATCGCCCGGCTCGATCCAATACTCCTCGTGGGAGCGGCCTTCCTGGCTGCAGGATAGCCCATCACCTAGCAAGAGGAGGATCTGCATTCCAGCCTGTCTCAGTTATCCACCCCTACCCAACCACTCCAGCATAGAAAACATCTGAAGTTTTAGTCAAGATAAACGCCTTTTGTAAAACAGAAATAAGCATCACATTTGCAAGAGAGTCACAGTTTAGAAGCTTGTATTTCCCCAGCCTACTTTCCTGCATGCCTGCAGGCATCTTCCCACAGGTGCAGTGGAGGCTCCCAGCCACCGCTGGGAATTTCCTTACGACAGGCTGGAACGGTTGTTACACTGATACTGCAGTCCTATGTACAATTGTCCTCATTCCGGTACCACTTCAGGGCTATTTTTAAAACATACACCAAAGCTTTCATGGATTTAGTGTGTCACAGCATCATAACTGATGTCTACGATAGCAGACTGCTAAGAACGTGTAGTACCTACTGCTGACAGGAAAATACATTTCAGCAAATTAGCTCAGACACTTGAGTATTGTTAATAATGATTAACAATTAAATTCTGTTTCAGGCAGATTTAGAAGATGATTTACTACTGCATCCCTTACACAAAAGGGAAACAAGCCAGTTAAAGAAACGTGAGCAAACAGGACTGTAGGACTCCCGCAGGAGGGAATAGCCAGTTTATGGGAGCGAAGCTATCGCAGGAGTTCTGGAGGGATTTCCCCTTATTGACCTCTTCAAAGGACATACCTATCAGAGCCACAATTTAAATCAACCTGTTTTACTTGTAAATACAATCTAAGCACTTTCCTACAGTACTGAAATCAGTAGAACTGCAACTTTCAAAGTAATTTTATTGCTCCTTTTACGGGCTCGGCAGCCCTTTGAAGAGCTGCCATTGCAGAAGGCAGCCCCAGCTCCGCTGCACTCCGCTCCTCGCGCTGGCCGCACCCTTCCCGGGTTGGCTGCGGTGGGAACAGCGTGCGCTGGGAATGCGCCAGGCAGCTCCCGGCACCCATCCCTGCTGCCGGGTGCCAGGGCCCTCTCGGGTGTGCAGGGACACTCTGCAGCATGTGCTCTGTAGAGCAGAAACAGAACTGAGCAGGAATAACCCACTGGGGAAATGCTATTCTACAAAAACCAGGCTCACCAACAGCCATTTAAAATGTAAAATAAAGACCGAATTGATCTATATATACTTATATAAAGCAAAGAAAGAGAAAACAGATAACTAAAGCCCAGGCCAGGTTTTTTTTTAAGTGCTGACAGATGTGAACACCCTTACTAAGCAGTAACTGCAGACATGCAAATTCTCTGCAAGAATAAGTCTCTAATTTCCAGTAGATCAGGTTGCAGCAGGCATCTTAAAAAAAATATGGACAAGTACTGTTGTTGTTATTATTATTATTCTCATCACATAGTACTTTTTATCTAGACAGAGTATAACCCTTTGGACTGGAAGCTGCTCCACATGCACTGCATGCAAAATGATTCCCTCGCTAGCAGAAAGCTCCTTTCTCACCAACGCCTACGTCCGACTCCAGGCACAGTGTTGACATTAAAGTTGCCAGTGAATAATGAGTCCAGCCATGGATATGGGGCCACGAGGTGCTCCACGGACCCTACACTGTTCGCTGCATGCAAAGGAAAGCAGGGTAGTGGATGGCAGTAGACACACAAAGCCTATGAAGAGTCTTAATCTATCAAAGTGTTGACATGGAAAGGTGCAGGAAGATGGGGTCCAACAACCACTACGAACAAGAAGAGACATGAAAACGAAAGATGCCACAATCTGCACAATTCCTGTTATCACCACTGTTTTTGGGAATACCTAAACATTCAAGGTACTCAAAACAAAATTCCTTATTCCCACATCCAGTTCAAATGGATACACCTAATTCCCACACCTCATAAAGAACTGCCTGGACACTCAGCTGCAAAGAGATTTGTTTTTCACTAGACTCTGCAAAGCAATTCTGCGGGGACAACCCGCTCACCCGTCTAGCTAATCGGACTGAATGCCAGTAACACAAACATGCAGAAAATGCAATTGCTCTGTCAAAATAACTAGCTGGAATACCTGGTGATGTACCCTAATGCTCCCGCTCAAATTTCATTTTTACCTGCTAAACTTTAGTGGAGATTGAAGATGATGGCATGCTGATAGCTGGGGCAAGGCCTAGATTAAGGCCTGAAGTAAACAGTTTATAAACAAAAGCACATCTGCTATCAAGAGAGGTACTGGCCTGTGACTGCTTTTAGTTATGTTGACTTAAAAGAATTGACACTCTGCCAAGTTCCAACTCCTGTCTTGCATATGTCCAGACATGTGATTTAGCAGTCTCCACTACCTAACCTCTTGCAAGGAGCGTTGCAGGAAAACAGCCGCACAGGGTAGTGTTACTGCAGGTCTGTCATTATCTCTGCAGCTACAATACATTGGGCTAAGAAACAGACACTTAATGAGCTGATTACCTTCCTCACAGCACAGAAAGCTCCCCTCAAAGCAAAAGACAATAAAAAATAAACAAAGAAAAAAGAGTTTAAATGTGAATTGTATCATTACTCCATTGCATGTTAGCACTCACGATAAGCCGGCCCAGGATCTTATCTAGTGATGGTTAATGATGGTTAACCACAGGCAAGGCTGTAAATATGGGCTGAGCTGGTGAAGAACCCTCTGACAAGGAGCTGAGCAAGATCTGAATTCCTGTGTACAAGCAAAGGTTTCTCTTCAATTACACATTTTTCTTCAAACACTCCACCCCTTAATTACTTCAGCATGATGGTGAAACTACAGGGAGAACTCATAAAGCAAGATGCAGAAGAAGTGCATTTTTCATACGTATACTTTGCACCTATATATGTATTAGCAGAGTTTTACGTTTACGTTACGAGACTGACACAAATTAGACTTTCTTGTTGTAGCAGAGCAGTACTGTGTTCTGAGCAATACTAGAGAAGAAGGAATTAAGTTTTAACAAAAAAACAAACAAAAAAAAAAACCAACAAAAAAAACACTTGCCAATAACTAGAGGCTTAACAGACCTGCACTTTAAAAGATGAAAAGTCTTCAAGTTTACACAGAATGCTGTGACTGAACACACTGCACATAGGTTATTAATAAAATCATAAAAAGCAATGTGAAAAACACCATGTCAGCATAAAAATATTTCCCACTACTTTTATTTTTGAGTACACTTCCAGAAAAAATCTGCAATACCCTAGATTCTTACTCCGAACAAGCCGTCGTAATCAATTCTGACCATCAGCAAGTGGTGGAAGCTAGTGGTTTTAAACCCAAGAGCAGTCAGAACAATATAATGAATACAGCAGGGTCAGGTTAGCCATTATTGTTCTGTCTAGCACTCCAGAAAACCCTAGTCACTTTTAAAATTGCTTTAATGAAAATACAAAAAAGGAAGTGAAATGGCCAATAAAGTCACTTGCTTCTTTTCTGAAAGGAAGAGGTGAAATACTGGAGGTTATTCCCACCTCCTCACCAGTGGGCCCTTTGCAAATCTCATTTGGAATCAGCTACTTTCTTTCTTCAGAGGGCCACCCAAATGGAAGGCAGTCAAGAGCAAGAAAGACTTGAAAAGTTGTATTGGATGGTGCAAGGCTATTGCAGGAACCTGTGCCTACTTACCAGATAAGATATTCTTGGAATTTTTACTCTGACAAGTAATTAGGTACCTAGAGCAACATGAAGTTTAAGTTCCATGGTCTCTCATTCTCCTTTTGTCTTCTCTAGGAGCTGGCTGGGGAGCTTGAAGTGGGGACGAGAACCAGCATGGAAACATTTCTCTCTCATGGCAACTCAGAAATGACAACTTGAGACAGAGAAACAAATTCTTGAAGTTTTGTGTATTAAATAACAAAGAGAATCACAATGCCTTATAATATTTGATATGGCTTTTCTGTGTGTCTTTTGAGACAAACCATGAAAGGAAATATATTTCTTTCTATCACAAAATGCAAAACTAGTAACTACCTCTTTTTAAAATTTGCCCTGCTAGACTGGTAGGGTAGCTAATTTCTAGCAAGGGAAAAATAAATCCTGTGAAAATAAAGTATGTCAAAGGTCTTTCTTCCTCTTTATACTGAAATATTTGCTATGCCTATGAAATCTGTCCTTGAACTACTGCAAATAATTCTTTGTTGTCAGGCAGCTAAATACTTGTCAAATCACTGGGGCCTTGCTGAAGTCAGCAAGGGCTGGGCTGGAAAGGGAGCAAAATCTGCTCTCGCATTTACCTCCAGGTCATCGCAGCAGCCGGGGAGCTGAGACCTTCAATCCTGTCCGATCTCGCTTTTAAGAAAGTGTGTTTACACAAAAAAATAATGCTACAGTTACCAACAGATATGTAAAAATACACACAAAATAATCTTTGCATACAAAGAATCCATATTAATGGAAAATAGACCATTTTCAGAACACTTCTGCTGTCATTCATTGATTTTGTTTTGATTACAAAACAAATACAAAGGAGATTTACTAATTTTAAAAAGTTTCTAGCAATATTAACTCACATACCAGATTCCAAAGCAGTAAGAACAGCAGGAGCGACTATCAATATCAGCTCTCATTAAGGAAGGCCACATCACGGTGAAACAAATACAACCAGACTAGTAGTGATAATGAGTGAAAAGCAACCACCACCACCGTCTATCCTCAGCTTTCATGCTGTTCCAACAGACAGCCAAGTCATGTAAATTTAATTTAAAATATTACTTGGGAAAGCACCAAATCTTACAAGCCAATGTAAGACTCAGAGGGTCTTACAGACATCCCAGCAAATGCTCTTTGCATCCTGGTCGATGGCACTGCTGTCCTGTGGACCGTGAGCTCCGCACGTGCAAGCCAAAAAAGGTGACTTCACTGGTCACCTTCAAGGTTTTTAATTTTACTCAAATTCATGATTTTTTAGCCCCAGAGGCTTCCAGTTCAAAATCAATGGTGCCATCCAAAGTAGTTACCCATATATTAACACAAACCAGTTATACTTTGATTCTGTGCAAGCCAAAGCTGTAAAGGATACCATGCTGTTGTCCTTAATTTGCAAATACGATCTGTTTAGTTGCTCAGAACCAAAGAAGTTCTGGTACATTCCCATAACTAAATATACTATCTCCCATTCCATGCAAAAGTGGAGCATATAATATGAGCACAGCTCATTAAATTAGACATAAGGAAGAAAGAGCCAGCTGTAATAACATGAATGAAATCGCTTTGTCTAAACAAATATTTTTTTTATGAAGAGTGCTCCACTCATCAATTTGGTTACCCTACAGTACAAATTGCCGATCAAGATGACATGGTGTTGAGTACATACATTATGTACCCATAAATTAAGGCAGCACCAGGGTCTGATAAAGTGCCGCTAGCTCAAAGTCCCAGTACCCACCACCTCCAGAAATGTACAGTGTTGAGAGAGGAAAAACAGGGACTCCGCTGTGAGCCTGGACCCCAAATGTCCTCAGTTCCAGTGTGATTCAGCACAGACCCAGGGAACCAGGGGCTCCAGGCACCCTGTCAAGGTGAGCAGTGAGAGCCCTTCAGCTTCTTAAAAGAAAAAAATCACTCAGATTGTGGGTACATTACCAGGATGCTTCAGTCAAAAATATATTATTCCAAGTATCTAGTAGCTGTACTATTATAAACAATTCAAATACTGAATTCTGCCATTAAAGGTATGCATCTGTTCTGCATGCTGAATCTCTCATTTCCTATAGCTAACCAAGCAGAAATCCTACCTCACTTGACACATCTTTCTTGTTTAATTGGGCTGTAATTATTAACTTCATTTTGTTACTTCACACAAAAGAGGTATTTTAAAGTCCTTGCAAACTAGCTGTAAATCTGCTGCTCTTCTCCACATCATTAATATGTTAAAGGAACATATTTTAAGGAACTTATTTTAGGCTTTTCCACACCAGACAATTTGTGTTGGCGCAAATTCCCTCCAGTTGCGGTCTGGTAAATCTTGAAATCTCCCAAAGTGGGAGATTAATTATAGAAAGTGAAAGAAAAGAAAAGCTTTTTTTTTTTTTTTTTTTTTTTTTTTTTTTAATAAGTTACTATAAAGTTACAACATTTCTGGATCCAGCAGGCTGATAGGGAAGAGGTAAAACAATGTAATCAGTAGTTCATATAAACAGGTCTACTTCTTTTTTTTCCCCCATAATCTTATAAAATTTACTACTCATCTTCCCTTTGGTCAGCCTTCTCCAAGGATAGTAGTCAGTATTAAATTTCTATCTTTTCCCTCTAACACTAATGAAAGCAAATAATTACTTCTGAAATGTTATAAAGAAGGGAGTCAACAAAATCATGTGGGCCTAACAGTGATATTCTAAAGCCTAACAGATTAGGACACTTTTCTTTCTGACACAGTCAATGGTAATTTTCAAATCCCATTCAAGTATTTAACCACAGCCCCTGTAAAACTACAGTATATAACTCAATATGCATGATTAAACTAAGTTTGACTTCTGCCTCGTTAATAATACAGACATAAAAAAGCAATGAATCCCTTGGATTCATTTTTTAAACCAAAATAACTTGATATGAAGCATAATATTAAGGCACAGAGTAGATTTCACGGTGTGTGATCAGAGAAACGTTTTTTAAAGCCAAACAAATCATGGCAGTTGAACGGCCAAGGGAAAAGCTGTTCCTGAGGCAGAAGACAAGGTGGCAGTGGAGCTGCCTGTGAGTGAGTGGCTGTCACTGTGGCCTTAGGGTGGCAGTACTGGGAGGTCACTGTTCAAAGAGCTGCTAGAAAATGTTCAGGCTGAAAGACGGGTTATCAGTTGCCAGAAAGGACAAGAAAGGCCAGTTTTCAGCAAGATGACAGGATGGGATGGGAGATGGAACAGGAGGAGTCAGGCACGCTCCAAAGAAGTTCCCAAGTGACAAAGGACAAGCAAAAAGAACAGAAAATCCCAGAGGGTTCTTTTCTGAAACTGCAAAAAAATAGTCTTGCCCTTCTAGGCTATGAATTTGGAATTTTATCATCCTAGATTGATATCAGGTTGTGTTGTAGTAATCTTAAAAAATAAAATAATTAAGAGGAAGATAAAGCAGCCCAAGGCCAAAATGAGCAGCCAGAACTAGCTCTGCACAGAGCGGCCCCAGCACTCACAGCCACACGGTGTTTCTGTAACTGGCAGCCCAGGAGAACAGCTGCTGCGCCAGAGTCTCACCGCTGGCCTCTCGGCACAATTCGCCTTCTTCACTTCAGTACAATTTGTATTGTTGCTTTTTTTGAGTCCTTCAAAACCACTGTTTTCACTCACAGGATCCCTTACCTTGAACTTAAAGTCTGCAAGCAGAATGTTAGATTGTCATTTACCAAAAAGAGATGTTAAGAAAGGGCTGTTTTCAGGCATACCACACAAACCAGAATTCACCACTTATTCCATAATGCCACTGCACCAGTGTCTGGAAACCAGTCTGTTCTTTGACAAGAGAAAAGAACCTGCAGTTTGGAAAGGCTGAGCTCAGACCTGCAACCCCGCAGAGCGCTCTTGCCTGAAAACGGGGAAAATGTAACCACAAGAAACTGTAGCCAGAATTGGGTTTCTCAGCCAGCAAAAGAAGCAACATTAAACACTTCTGTGCACAAAGGGTTTCTGATGTAGACACCAAAATCCTCCATCTGCCCCTCAGTGTAGGTTATGGCCAAAGGTTAGTACTGCAAACAGGGTTTGGAGCACGGGGGCATCACAGACTGGGCTTCCACGTAGGCCGGCACGGGGATACCAGGCGTGCCTGGGTTTCTCCTCTGCTTCACAAGCTTTTATCCCCATGCCTGGATATTAAGCTGAGCTCTGAATTAGTGCAATTTGCCGCAACAGGTTCATTCACATCAAGACAAAGCTGGGGCAGCGTTTTTCAGAAAAGGGATTAGATGACTGTAACTGCTACCGTCTGCACTTCTGCGTGTTTGGACTGCGAGACGGGGAATCACTGCACTGGAGGGCACGATCGGCAGGGTCAGGAGGATAATCTCCCTCCCAGCCCTCTGTTTTTGACATTGCCCATGTGGGTAGGTGCCTAACGGAAGAGATTAGCCTGCCTGCCCTGAAGCACCAGGTACTCGTCAGGGCCAGAAGCAGCTCTGCAGCTCTGAGATCTTGAACCAGGTGGAGTTTTGTGCAGCTTCAGAGTGCAGGATTTTACAGCTTAGAGGCAGTCTACCAGCATACCACCAGATCTCATGGAGCAATTCTGGAATTGCTCGATGATGTTATTATATCAAGGGTTTACAGTCTAGAAACAGTGATCATTTTAAGGGGATTAAAAATAAAAATAATTAAAAAAAAAAAAGTTTGTGTTAAATTTCCATGCAAATAAGAGACAGAAATCCAAGTATCTTACCTAGGGCAAATACAGAATCAAATCAAGTGCTGTTCTTATAACTGGTCATAGTTGTTAAGCCATATAGCCCAAGATATGACTCGGGATTTCAGGCTTAGCTTCTCTATTATTTGGAGGCAGTCCTACCAGGCTGCAGGGAAGATGCGCTTATTTAGAGGATAAGAGAGTCCATGAGCACTTGGGGCCGAGATGGTTAATGTACCACATGTCTACGCTCCAAGATGACAGCACAGGAAAGCTTGGAATGGTTGAATTCTTGGGGTGAGAACCCTTAATAATGTTACTGCTCCATCTACATGCAGCACTTTCAACATTCCCAGTTTTCTACCAACTCACCCATTTCACTGCAATTCACTGAGACTGCAAAGTCTTTACTATTCCCACTAATGAGACAGGAAACAGAAGATAAATACCTTATCCAGAACCATTCAGCAAGCCAGGATACAGCCAAAACTTAGCTCTTAAAAATAAAAAGCAGAGAAAATGTTACTATACCTTTTCCAAATCAGCAAAGAAACACTAACAATGGGTTGTCTTAAGTTTTTTTTCAGCATGTTGCACAGTGCAGCTTAGATTTGTTTCAATACAAAAGCAAAATCTAGACAAAACACTGAGTGAATATCCTTTTACCATAGCTTGGTTCCCCTCCAAACATTGTAGTTCAACCCAGGTACATCATACAGCCCCCAAGAAATCCATATGTGGTCTTGTTGGTACCATTTCAGCTCTAAAATGTATCAGTCAATATTCTGCTGCTTCAAAGAGAAATTGTAGAAATCTTTTAAAAGTGAACTGGTTTGTAAGTTTATCAAATAGAATTTTTATAGCCATGCTTTATGTCCAGGGAAATTTTAGATTTATTGCCTGAGTAATATAGAACACTTCTTAACAGTAGTGATCAGCTGGATCCCTCTTTCCCTCACTCTGCCCCAAGGGACAACTTTTGCACTGAAACTCCTCCAAACCCCTGGGATGGCCTCGCCAGACCCCAGGGATACCTTAACCTGCAGGATGTTGTCCCTCTTCGATGTTCCCTAGGGAGCTGCTTGCCCAGCACGTGCAGGCAAGTTCTGCAGGAAAGGGCAAGATGCAGTGTTTGCAGTCCCAAGGCCTCTCATTTTACGACCTAAATTTGCAGCTCCTCATTTCAGACATACATAATTGATACCACTTACATAATTGATGCAACTTATATTGACAGCATCAACACTGGAGGAGGAGAATTCCCAGTCTCTTCTCCCACTGCTGAAGCTTGGTCAAATGGAAAATGGAGCAGGAAGAGGCCCTGATGAATTGACTGTGTGACACGAATCGGGCTATCAATTTGCAAGATAAAGTTGTTTCTTCTGCGGAGTTCCCAAGGGCGGGAAGGAGGAGTTCCCTCTTGCTATGCAGCTTCTTTCCCAGTGCAGATGGCACTTGCCGACTGTGCTGCTCTGCAACAGACCATCCCTATGCTCGCCCTGACTGTGCTCTCCCACTTCCTCCTAGGTAAAGCGCCAGCATGGGGAGGGATTCCAGCAGTAGTGTTCCCAGGATCAGGTCACAGGATCCATCTCAGATAGGTAGGGATTTACCAGCCTCCCAGCATCACACAGCAAGGGTGCAGGAAGCTGAGTGCTGGGGATAGAGCCCCGGTAAAAGCAGGCAATGCAAAAGGCCTGAGGACAGTCCCCTCTGCAGAGAATGTCACCAAGAGGATGGTGCGGGCTGTGAACACAACGCAGGGACTATCATGCTGGGAAAGGCTTGTGATGAGCAGAGGGAACGGCTCTCAGCCACATTAATTACAGAAGAGCAGCAGTATTACCAGGCGAGGACTCGTGAATCACTGAGCCTTTCGAGCTCCAAAACATGGGACAACTCCCTGCCTCCGCACCAAACATGCATCGGCAGTTATCCCTGGAATTCACCTGCAGAACCGCACTGCTTGGACACGATCCGGTGATCCGGCACTGGCTGCACAAACGAACACATCAAAATCAGGACATGGTTTTCTAGCTTTCGATCTCCTCTCCTTGGCACTGGCTAGGTAAAACACGCTCAAAAAAATTAGGACTTTCTTTTTAGCATTGAATTTGCTTTCCCCCACTTTGCATATCTGTTTTCAAATGTGACCAAGGTCTTTCTTTACTCTTTGTCAGGGCCTTTTAATTTTTTGTCCTTTTCCCAAAACCTCGCCCAAGGGAGAAAGGCAAAGGGGATTCCACCATTCAGTGGGAAGCCCTGCTCACGGCTGCGGAGGGAGCTTGAAAACCTTAAAGCTTTGAAAACCTTGCCGAGGTTGTGAGGACCCGCACCCTCGGCAAGCAGCGCGATTTTGAACAAAAACATGTTCATCGAGGGAGGAAAACTTGACTCATGACCTGAGCATCCAGGGCTGGATTTCTGGAAGAGGCTGCGGCGCCCGGCCCTCCTGGGCCGCTCTGTGCGCGGTACCCACGGGGATGAGCCCGTTTTCCTCAGGCTGCCTTAGGAATGAGCCAGCCGAGTCTTGCCGGCCCGGTCTGCTTGCGTGAACCGCACGCACTCGTCAACAACCCCGGGATTGTTTTTATTACCCCGATTAACCAGAGCACCCGTAATTAGCTTTAAACAGCACCCAGCCCTCGGCGTGCCGGGACTGCGCAGGCACAGAGCACGTATTGTTATAGAGGGTTTATAGTAGACAGACTAAGTATATTCAGCTATACAAATTAAGGACCCAAAGCAGGTGCTCGTTCTCAGCAGTAATGCCAGGCGCTCAGTAGCGCTTCCCCAACCCATCAACATGAGCAAAAAACTCATTTTAGGGGGGACTTTTACAGTCGTTATTACTTTCTTGTCTGTGCTTTACCACGGGTGCATTTTAAAGCTTTGTTGCTTTCTACGTCGATGCCTAAGAAAGTAATTTTTTTAGAAGCGCTGAAAGTCCCCTTCTATGCCTCCTAGAATGAATAGCCTTTTTTTAACCATTTCACGATCACCAAGCGTAATGACCACGAGTTCATAACATATACGTTTATATATATGTATACACACACACACACACACATATATATACACTCGCACGCGCAAAAACGCGGTTTGGGGCTGACGTTCGCGGCGCCGCTTTGACCGCCCCTCAGCCGCCTCAGCGCCAACGGCCGCCCGCCAACGGCCGCCGGCC